>VZRW01013109.1:49067-202611 GCA_013398125.1 Aegotheles bennettii
CCGTGCGAGGGAGGAAGACAAAGCCCCCCCCGGCTCCCCTGCCCCTCCCTGGCAGATCCGGGTGTCCCGCTGCTTCCATTTGTTTTTGATCTGCCTCATTAAAAGACTATTGATGGCTTTAACCATTGTCCTTGTTTAGGTGCTGATTAACAAGCGCTAATATCTGACTGTGCCGAGATTAATGGGAACCCGTGAAGTTTACAATTATCCGCAGGTCCCTTGACCACACATGGAGGGGTTTGGGCTGGGGTCACGCACTCCTACGGAAAACTCCAAAGCAGGCTTAAACCTGGGAACGTTTTAATAGGATTGAATTTGTAATGGGATTTGGCAGCTTGGCCTAAACTATAGGGTAGGGGGGTTTGCTCTGGTTTCTCTGGGGTTTGGGGCTTTTCTGTGTGGTGTCATTACTATCGCACAAATGGTTTTTAACGTCGCTTCCCGAGTTTATTTTCATGGCAGCCTAAGAACAGGCATCTTGGATATCGGAGTGTTAAGACAAAGAGGACTCTTACCCGAATATATCTTACAGGGTGCGTGCAATAGAAGTAGATTCCAATTTCATGCATTTTCTGATGTGAATCTGCACACTTTATATGAGCTTAAAACCCCTCCAGTTAGTGACAACATATATGGCATTTATTAAAGAAAAAAAAAAAAAGACGAGAACAAGTGTGAATGTTACTTCACTGGAGCAAGAGTTCTGCTGAGCAACAAAAGATTCCCTTGCCCTATTCAAACAAAGGCTCGTTGGGAAATAGTCATCGGGTAATAAATTAGATTTATTGAAAACAGTACTGCAAATAGAGGGGAAGTTGTGTGGAAAGGAAGGAGAGAGCCTAAAAGTGAATTGTATGAGCAATTATTTCTTACTTAGAAGTTGACATCCGCGAGTTTCCGTGGTAGCATAGGCTCTATGGCTGTTAATTCAGTTTACATCATTTTGTGCTGTGCGATAGTGCTGGTGTGCTGTTTAGGCTGCTGTGAAACAGGACCTTGTGAATTACCTCATTATGAAGTACCCTTTTGGTAGTTTTTTGGGTTTGTGTCGTACTGGGGATTTTTTGTTACGTTTTGTTGCGTTTCTTTTCAGTAACACAGCAGAACTGGAAGTACATGGTACTTTGTCCTCAGGGTCATGAAAGTACTTTCTGTCAGGACACAAACTGTAGATCCTACAGCTGCGAGGAAGTTACAGTGGCTAGGAGATATTGTGAAAAAGTATTGGGAAGCTAATACAGATGCGGTTTGCCTGGCTTTTGAAGTTCTAGTAGAGCCAACTTTAAGGAAATGGGGCTTGTGAGAAAGCAGCAGCAGCAGCAGCAAATCCTGCACTAGCATATATCCCATGAAATGTTAGAGATTGCCACTGGCATAGCATCAGCCAATTCACAAGGCAGATTTTGTCCCTGTTTAGAAGCTCAAAGCTCCATTTTTTGCAGTCAAGGCTAACGTAGGAAAGTGCTCGTGCCAAGGATATGTGTATGTCTGCATTTCTAACTGCCTGGTTCTTTGCGTTATTGTACCCTCAGATGCTGCACATCTTTCCTGTCCTTATGAAATCAAGGGCTTGAGTATTCTGCTGGCAAGGTTGTCTACATCTGGCTACCCTAGCTAGATTTATTCATTTCTACAGCAGTCTGTAACAGCTCCTTGGAAGTTCTAAGACAGGTTCAGATAACTCGAAAAATGAATGATTGTAATTAACTTAAACATAATTGTCATTCCAAAGGCCATCCATGGCTGTGTTATTTACTAACTTAGTTCTAGTGTTGATTTTCAAGCAACAGTATATGAACAGTACCTGTTCATAAACTCAATGTAGGATTTGAGGAGACTTTGCATTTAAGGCTTTCCTGATGAGTGAGTGAAAGTTGTGCAACACAAAATAACCACCCCCGTAAACTATATAGCTGTAGTTTTATGAGGAGGATTAACAGCTGAAATAAATAAGTGTCAAAATATGCATCATCACTGTTAACCTTCAGGAATAACATCTGGAAATGAGTGGTACAGTCCTCACCTCCCTGAGAAATGTTGCTTCATGCTATTTGCAGGTTCAAGAGGACAAATCTGCTTTGTCTTAAAATATTCTGGAAGGCTGAAAAATCCTATTGGGACTAATTTATTTTTACTATTTTCAAGAAAACTTTGTAGGATCGTAATTTTACAAGCTACCATGGATCCTGTGGCAAATTCAGTCGCCATGACTTTACAAAAGACATGTGGCCCAGTGTATAAGGTAATTTTGAGAATATTTTAACCAGGAAAAGTGTTTTCTGCTCTGCTATTTTCTTTGAACTGAGATTACTCTGTCTTATTAGCAGTTCCTCACTGTCTGACTGAAGTAGGAATCTGGATGAATATGAACTGACAGCAACTTAATCTAAACAAACAGGACATGGTAATTGCTCACAGAGAAGTACTTTAAAACAGTTAGTAAAAGCCTGTGGGGTAGGAAAGGAGGAAGGAGGGAGCTGAGGGTGGTGTTGCTCCTGAGCTAACCAGGTAGGGCTGACAGCTGGTTTGGTGCTGTGCTAGGTACAGAGATACAGCTTCTTCTAATGTCAGCTTGAACTTAAGGCTCAAGCTCCTCAGGCTGCTCAGTGCTCTCCTCTCTATTTCTTCCCCCAACCTTTGTCAATAAGATACTCTTCTATTTTCAGCATCAGCTGTGGTGCTTCATTCTGGAGCAGACCGGGGGATAATGTAGCTGACAATGGGAAAGCGAGGCCAGATATATACACTTTCATTACCACTTAAGCATGTAGTTCCATCAACACTCTTACACTTGTTAAAACCACCAGAAGCAGCAGTCCTGCCTGCCCCCAGGCGTAAGTGGGCATCCCCATCATCCTTTGTCAGCCCATGCCAACATACCTGCAAGCAGAGGTCAAAACACCTCCAAGGGCTGAGCTGTGTAACCTACCTCATAGATGAACATAAAATGGAAGTGGAAATCACCGTGGTCAGGCCCCTGAGCTGGCTGCCTGAGGGGCTGCCCCCAGGGAGCTGGGGATGAAGAACAGGGGTGGTAAAGGAGATTGCAACTTTCAGCAGCAAAGTCGGTGCTGTTCCCTCTGCCTGCATGATATGAAGAGCTAGACACCCCTAAACACCTCTGAACTGTGACTTTGGGGTACAAAGCAGAGTGCAGAGGGCTGAGGTACCACAGGTCAGCTGTAGACCACTGTAATTGTGCCCAAAACTTGTGAGGACCGTTGGTCCAACTCAGACAAGTGGAGAAAAGTGAATCTGTTCCATGGGGCAGGGATGGAAGAAAGATAATAGGCAATCATATGGATTAAATCTATGTATCCGCACAGCCCATTGTAAGCAGCACTGCCTTTCTGCATGCATCTGCTGTAACAAAGCCAGGTTCTGCAATTGCCACAGGGAGGACTGACTTTCAAAGAGCTGGTGACAATGGCAGCTGCTTTTAAGTGTGTGTCTGTGAGACCTTTAAAAATGCCATCTTGGAAAAAAAAAACCTGGATTGCATGTTTGAACACAGGCAGTTGCCATGTTTCTGCAGTTATTACTTTGTCTTTCTGGTATGACAGAAATTTAAAAGAAATGCACATACATTTAAAAATTATGACAGCCATGATAGATGTCTAGGGTGGCATTGTGATTGTTTCAAGCAAAGGTGTTTAAGATGTAAAAATATTGTGCAATTTTTGATCAAATGACTGAAGCTTATTTGGGACATTTTCTTGTTCACTTATAATACACAGAGAGAATAATTTTTATTTTTTGTATAGTCATTGATTCGGACTAATAGAGAAGTTTTAAATCTCAGGCTAGGGGGGGAAATGCCCTCCTTACATAATTTAATGTTTTTAGTGTGACACCAAAATTATAGACAAAAGCCTCATTATGTGTGCATGTGAAAAGGAAAGTGGATAAGAAAGAGAGATTACAGTCACTTAATCTGTAACACACTAGTTTAAAATTAGAAAGCTATAGCTAATTGTCTCATTTGGAAAGATTGAGCAAAATCTGACCAAATATCCATGACAGAGTCTAATTTATCATGTATCTCATATGATGTCTTTTCCATAATAGCTAAATCAATGAGACCCAAGTGCCAGTCATTGATCTAATGGACAGATGGTGATTTCCAGTTGATAAGGATTAAAGTTTTGGCAACGAGGATGGCTAGAGGTAACAATTTTTCTTGTGCTGAAGAGATTATTAAGATTTGCCTTCAAATATTTATACTGTAAATGAAGGCTGTATTTTTGTACATAGAGAAGCCAGCCCTGCTCCTCACAACCATTGCTGTTTGTGCTTGTCAAGTCACCAAGCCACGGTGTAAATGTTCCATGTACCGCTTTGCTTATGAAGTATGCAGCAGGGTTCAACATGTTTATCATCTGCATGGAACCAGAATTTGCTTTCTGACATGCTGCACAGGCAGAACAGCTTATCTTTGAAAATGGGCAGCATCGTGAGTGTTTTTTTCTAAATGCACCATGATGCTCAATCTTTGATGCTCAAGTCTTTGCAAGACCTGCTCTCTGAACTTTCAGGACCGCAATGACATCCCGAATTTCCAGGTCTGCGTTACACAGAGGGCTGCTGTATGCTGGGGAGATGACTAGATCATGGAAGTTTTTCATCCAGGCAAGTGTCTGCCTGGCCCCAAATCTCTGTGGACAGCCCCTGACAGCAGTTTTCTCAGAGAGAAAAACAATCCCAAGCAACCCAGAAGACAAAGATTTTTATCTTTACCAAGTGCCATTGATTCAGTTGCGTTCTTCAGCTGGATTGTAGCATGAAAGTCCACAAGACAAACTTAAAATATTCTTTTGAGGAGGTCTTTGGTTGATGTCATTGGTTACAAGCCTTTTAAAGGGAAGAAGTGTTTGTTTCTGAAGCCCTTGGTGTAGTATGTCCTAGCTAACATCTGTCTAGAAAATGAAGAAAATCATGACATTTTCCTCGTGTGGCTCCCCACAAGAAACAATATTCATGAAAACAATGAAAAACAAAAAAAAAGTAGCACAAGAAAGTGTTTCTTCCTAATATCTAAGCTAAATCTACCCTCTTACAGCTTAAAACTGTTCCCCCCTCATCCCCTCATCCTAACACTACATGCCCTTGTAAAAAGTCCCTCTCCAGCTTTCCTGTAGGCCCCCTTGAGGTACTGAAAGGCTGCTATGAGGTCTCTTCATAGGAGAGGTGCTCCAGCCCTCTGACCATCTGTGTGGCCCTCCTCTGGACAACAGCCCCATGTCCTTCTTATGTTGGGGGCCCCAGAACTGGACACAGTACTCCAGATACTCATTGTGCCAGTGTGATTTTCCATGGAGCTACAGCGCAAGCTTTCTCTTTTACCAGAAAAAGTGTCAAG
Organism: Aegotheles bennettii; assembly: GCA_013398125.1. Taxonomy (NCBI): domain Eukaryota; kingdom Metazoa; phylum Chordata; class Aves; order Caprimulgiformes; family Aegothelidae; genus Aegotheles; species Aegotheles bennettii. The sequence goes on from VZRW01013109.1 coordinate 54,427, forward strand.
TGTAACCATATGCCAAGAATGAAATAGGAGCTAATAAAAGATACACAAAGACAAGAGAGTAGAGTTAAACAATAACCTGATACCTGCTGGGATGGTCAGTCATGTTCTAAGCACTGTTCTGTATGATAATTAATCTTCAGGCAGCTCTGCTAAAGTCTTGATTTAAATCCAAAGGAGGACAAGCTCAGCAAAGAATATGTAAGAACTCTGCATTGTGCTGGATTGAGGCAGACAGAGAAAAATCACATATATAAAGGCTGAGACAAACAGTGAGTTACAGTTAGTGGGGTTTGCTCTATCAGACACTGTGTGGCTGTAATGTCTTCCAAGCCTGGAGGAGCACAGCTAACTCTGGCAGCAGGGTCACAAGGCACTGATATTTATTATATAGTGAAACCTGCCTTAAGTGAGCACACAAGGAAGCAGTGGAAAATGTTGGTTAACAGGAAAGACCACGGAGCTGGGACGAAATTATGCTTAACTTGGGGAAAGCCTGTTCAGACTGTGCGGGGCATGCTGGGGGATGCGCATCAAAGCTGTTCAGAGGGACAGGTCTAACTGCTGTGAAGGCAACCTAACCATTTTGTAGTAATATTTAGAGCTTGGGATTCATGTAAGCTAGGGCTGAAAATATAGGCAGGGAAACTGCTGCCAGGGAGCAGGGTGGATTTCCTGATCATTCTCCAGTCATCCTGTTGCTAGTTTTTGTGTTATAACTCTGGGTTAGGAGGAGAAATATTTTTTTCTTTTTCAGATAATGTGCCCAAAAAAACACTGAACAAACCACAGTGTCTGATCTGGGTAGTGGAACAGGCTGGGTGTAGAAACTTTGGATTAATTGCCATAAGATGAATAAGAAAAATTGACGAAGAGATCACTGCCATTTCTTGGAGGTACATTTCTATGTGTTGAGAACTCACCACAGCATGCTACCATCTTCTGGCCTTCCAGTTTGCTCCTGCTGTCAAGCCCTGTTAACCCAGCGGTGTTTTGTTCCCCTGCCACCACTCACACAGTTCCCTGAAAAAGGGACTGACACCCTAAATTTCTTTCCTACCTTATCCTGCCCCTTATCTCTCTTTTGGTGACACTGATGCTGCCTGCTAGTCCTCTGGACACAGGAAACCACTATTGGTGCAAGTTTTACTGTTATATTTCCACAATATGCCTTTCTAAAAAATGTTAGGCTACACAACAGAGGGTTTTTTTGATTAGCTGACAGAGGAAACGAAGTAAAAGCAAAGCATTTGGATAGGTACAATCCTGCAATATTTGTATTTGTTTTCTTACAAAAAATGAAAAAGAAAACAAGTTGTTTTGTGAGTATCACAGCTCATGGAGCCTGGTTTCTTACAGATTTTTATCCTGTTTCCTTCCCTCACTGCCACCACAATAGTTCTGTCTCCCTCTGTAAACCCTCTGACATCTGTCAGGCAAGAAATAACACATACCCTGGCTAATCTGGAGCCATGCATATGCAGATTGGGCAGCTGGCTACTACCACGCCACATAACATATCACATCCGAGTTCTTCCTGCCCTCTTTTCAGTGGGGTTTTCATGCTGGGTCTCTCTCCACTTCCCAGCTGCAGATTTCAGTTAATTGTCTCCGAGACTCCTGCTTCTCTTTCAAATTTGGGTTAAATTGCCCAACAGACTAAGTTGTTATTAAGAAGACTGAGTGGCAGAGAAGTGGAGAGCCGAAAGGACAGAAGCCTCATTTCCTTAGCAAACCAATCTGAAATATTTCACTTAAATTGTTCTCTTTAAGACTAATACTGTATTTTGCTTTACTGTTTTGTGGCACAAACATAAGACATATGAGTCTGAATCCAAAATCATCTGCAGAAGATGGCATCTGTGCCCCTTTACCCCAGGGTGTAGTCGCTAGATTAACCGTTGGAGAAGTAGGAGGTGCAGTACTCTGTACTGGGAACTGAGCCTCAGCCTCTCTAGGGAACATCAGTTGGTGTAGGTAGGGGTTCCCCTGGTCAGTCATGTTGATGCTTTCACCCCAAACTGGCTGATGCAACACTGAGTGAGGCAAGAACTGATTCTGGTGTGATGATCCCTGTCACCAGGCCAGAGAAGCATAATCAGCTGTATCTGTTTCAGTGTTCAATACAAAATGTGAGCAGGGGAGGCTCATTCAGATCATACTGGCTGTTTGAGAGGGGAAGTATCTGAATTCTCTTTCCTTCTTTGTCTGTTAGGGGTTTTAAGTAGGATTGTAAGTTATTGTCTAACTGCTCAAGTTGTTCTGGCTTTTACACTGAAACCGAGAGAATATTTCTTGCTTGTCTTTTAGCCTGGTGGCTGAGCCAACCATGGAGCTAGAAGTTTTTGATGTCTTTCTTGCTATGTCTTAATGAAGATTAAATTACAACACATTTAGCTGTGAAAACTCCTCCAAGAAGCATATAAAGAACATGCAACCTGCACTTAGGTTTTCTTCAGAGGCTCCAACTTGTGATTTCAAGCAAATTTTTCACAGGGAGAAGAGTAGGTACATTTTTTACTCCCAAAAAAATGTCTCTAACAAGCATCAAGTACCTGCCTGAAAGTTTACATCATTGAACTGTTTTTTTAAGCCACTAGAATTATTTGACATATGAAAACATATTTTTCACTGGCCTCTCTTTAGAAATTATCTGCCAGTTTTAATTGAAAACTAGAAAAATATGCTGTCACTCCAGCATAGAAAGTTCTAGCCACGTAAAGTTTAGCAAAGTTACTTAAATGAGTCTGCTACAATAGTACTGAAGCATAATACTGAGAACAGCCAGCTTTACATGCATAAAAGGCTGGTGGTAAAGCAAAACCACACTTAGATCTTACAATGTGTTTTGCAAAAGCTGAGGCTTATCTGGCACACCTATACAAAATTCATCCTGCTGTGAAACAGTCCTCAGGTTTCATATTGTCTATAGAAATTATGGACTCAGCATGACCGGGTTCCATACAGCAAATATCTTATCAGAAGGGAAAAAGGGCAAAAAGATAATTAGAACTAATACTGAGATTTTCCCTTATGTCTGTGTATCTAGTTTTAAAACATTATTTTAAAAATTAAATGGGTCTGAAAAAGATGTCATTGTTGTACATAAGCGTATTGATCTTACACTTTAAATGTATTTGAGCATCCTTTTGTAACTTCTTTTTCCTATCCAGAAAAACATAAAGGGAAAGGCAAACAAATTGTGGGGTGAGAATAAAGAGGGATCCCAGCTACACTGGAAAGCTGGAAAGGTTCTGACATGGAGGTTTCATTATCACTTCCACTCCCTCCCTGTAGGGATTCATTAAAATGTCAACCATGTGAAGGTATACCCATAAATATATAAATAATACATAATAATTTCATTTGCAGGTTCCTCTCGGGAATACTAGCCCCAAACCATGTTAGTCTTGCTTATACCAGGAAAAATCATAAGCATTATTCTGTTCCAGTGTCTCTACTGGTAGTAATAATGTTGGTGCTGCAATACAAAGCGGGCACATGGCTTTCCCTTCAGTATCATCGAACCCATCTGATGCACTGTGGTATGTGAGCCCTGTTGACTCTGTTGCCTTCTGCATCACAAGGTTAAAAGTTGTGGTCTTACAGTAACACCAGCTCAACTTGCTGTGGTGGTGGTCTCCAGCTGATCTATCCCTGGATATTTGGGCAGGGTGGATAATCTCTCACTTCAGATCCTCCCACAGCCAAGTGCAAGAATTAAGAAAGTACAATTACATTATACTTATATACTTATTATATATATATACTTATTAAGAAAGTACAATTATAAGTTTGTGCAGGGCACCTTAGTTATGGTATTGCCTAAAATGTGCATGCCTAGCTTTACCCAGCTTTAGCAGCACAGGGGTGTTTATGGATGCACCATGTATGTGTATCACGATCCATTTATTATGGTCAGCTTTGCACACAGGCAAAGGCAAGAGAGCTCAGAATCACAGAATGTTATGGGTTGGAAGGGACCTCAAAAGATCATCTAGTCCAACCCCCAGCCAGCTGCGGAGAGAGATGTCCACTGATACACGACTGTGCTGCTCCCTTTTAGGATACCAATGCTAGCCAGTGTGGACTAAACGTTAACAACCTGGGGACAGCTGCTTGGCAGTCTATGTGAAAGGGGTGGGTGGTCTCCGCCTTGCTCATGGCAGCCTATTGTCTACATTATGAGAACTCCCTTGCAAGTGGCATTAATCAACACCCAAGTTGGCAATCTCAGAGAGTTTAGGAACTGAATGAACACAGAGACTGGATTACCCTCTTGTCCCTCCCAGTGGCCCTCAAAGAATAGGGCTGAAGGCAAAACCCATGGACAGGGCAGCCTGGAAGGCTTTGCCTAGCACAGTCCATATAAAAACATTCTGTGGAATTACAGTCTCCAGCCACTGCTTTGTAAAACTAGTCAGCTATCTTTTAAAGGATGTTAAAGGAATCTTAAGGAAAAAAAACCCAACAACATAATTACTATAAATGCAAGTTTTCCATTGGGTCATACATCTTCATTTAACTTAGTGATTTAGTGATTCCTAAAGGAAATGATTATAGGTCTTTGTTCTTAAACAAATAAGTTGTGTTCTTTATCCTTCAAAAAAGCTGATAATATGATAGGTGCAGCTCTAAGGAATAATTATACTAAATGGCCGTGGATACCTCAAAAGACAGAATACATCTATTATGCAGAATTCCCTACAGAAATCTTAGAAATCTTATATGCATTGATTGCTAGTTAGCATTAGAAAGACTTCTGCAAGTTGACTTTACCAAGCAGCAACTATTTGCATTAGCAAACAAGCAACATCAGCTAGCTGATAAGAATACGGTGGAGTAATGCAATTAATATAGCTATGTCTGTTAATTAGTGTTTGCTGACTGTCAAAAGAAGATACTGTTAGGAGACAAACTTATTTTCTTGATTAAAGAGTAGGGCCCACCTTGTTGAATTGAGCTGGACCCACTTTTGATCTAATTAAAGCTAGCAGAGTACTGTGTACTGGAAACTTGTGCCACTCTGACATACATTTGCATATTCATAAGTGAGATGGATTGATATTTTGCAATTAACATGGACCAATGAGAATAAAGCCTAATTAGTAAACATGCTCTCTTTATTAACTTTCAGGTCAGGCTGTTGTTGTACTATAAAGTAATAATGGCACAGGAAGTCCTTTTTAAGAAAAAGAGTTACGTCATATATAGTTCATTCCTTTCTCATTCAAGCTACATCTACTTGTTACTCTACTATTACTCATAGCCATTTAGTTAATGGTTGGGATGATGCAAAGGAGAAGGAGATGTATAGGTGCAAAGAGGGAATATTAGGTCAAAGTGGGAGTGGAAAATGTTGGTAAATGCAAAACTTCTGGGCAGTTCAGCTATAGACAAGTTCATTACAATGCGCTTTTTTTCTGATTTGAGTTTGCTTCATTCGAGGCAAATCTGCAGGTTTTGAGTGTTATCCCAGATCCTCAAATGACAAAAATTATATTACATCAAGAAAATGCAATACGGTGGTGTACATGCAAGAGGCTAGAGTATGGGGTGTACATGTGGGGTTTTAGAAGCTTGCACAGCTACATGAAACATAGAAAATGTTAAATTTATCTATAAATAGTATTTTTATGTATAAATAGTAATTTTAAAGATCAGATTATAGGAATAATGATCTGCTCAGAATCAGCTGACAGAAAACTTTAAAAGCAAAATCTGGCTCTATGTAGAGCTCACTACACGTGGTTTGCAGAAATAAGTCATTCTCTCAAATTACTAACTTATGTTCTCATTATGATTAAGTAAAATTAATTCTGTATGCCAATGTTTACAAATTCACTGATTCTAGCCTTCATTTTTTCTCTATTTAAAATACACAAAGATAAGGCATTTAACTAGATGTAACACATCAGAAAATGGCTCGCAAACAAATAATATTATGCAGTATAAAATCCCATTAACTAATAATGTAGTTGACATTGATTGAAAGTGATTAACTCTAGTGCTCTTTTTCATGTTGTTAGTTAAAATAAATATCAGCATATAAGGGAAAAGTTGGCATCTTCTCATTTTGCAAATGGATTGAACAAAGCTGACTTCTTTCTCATATTAAGTTAAACTAAAGGATTAGTAGATGCATTAAGGAGACACAGGAATCCAGGTAAAGCAATAATAGTCAATGAGGCAGTCTCACTCTGTCATTCACCTTTCCTACTTAAAAGAGGTTAGTTACCTAATGATAAAATTTCATGGTCAATTTGGAATATGTAATTAAATCTGATTGTAAACCTACTGCTATTTCTCTCTTCTTCAGAGGTCAGCACAGCAGTATAATTCCTGACCCCTGTCCATGAGCATTTTCTTATAATGGGCACCAAATTTTATTTTGAAGGAGATATCTCTTTTCTCTAGCCTTCAGTCAGCGGCTTGCTTCAGTGTGAGATCTGGCAAGTGAGGCACAGAGATCCTCATCCCCAAATATAAGTCGTGGCAGGAGCCCAGGCCCCTTTGCATCACAGCCGTCCTGCTGGGAGTTCAGCGCTAGCTCTGCTAGTCTTTCATCACTTGGCTGTCTGTAGGTGGCTGATCGTGAGACTGCCTTGAATACGGGGGACTAAATACTATTTTCCAGGTAGATCTGACCTGCGCTGTGTCCACAGGGTGCCACATGGGTAGAAATCATCAGGCCATTGTGAGAGCTGTATGTGGAATATGACTCCATCAACCTCCCTTCCCATCTCCCAGTTTCCACTTTCCCCCTTCACCTTCTCCTCACTGCCAGGTATGCCTCTCGCTAAGACAAATATATGGCTGCTGTGTTCCCAAAATTCCTGAGGGAGGGCAATAATTGTGTTTGCTTCTCTTGCCTTCAGAGCAGGATCACAGCAGTGGTGCCTGGACAGGTGATGCACTATCATCTCCCCTGTACTCCTGCAACTTTCCAGCACAGGAGCTTTCCAAACAGCGCTCTTCTTCTTTCACCCTTTCTGGACCAAAACTTCTCCTTTCTGACCCAACTGCTGGGGTGTGGGGACCAAGTATGTGCTGTAGATGTCCAGTTTCCCTTCTGCCTCTTGCCACTGCTGCCCCTGCAGAGCTGACACTTCATGAAGTGTATGGATGCTATCTCCTGCTCCTGGGACTATGGCTCTATCCATTCCCTCACTGGCTTTTATCAAAGGAAAAAACAAAACTTCTGTACTGACAAGGGCCAAAAAAAGTCCTGAATGTTGTCTGCAATCAGCAGAAATTTGCTATGACATAAGAGCAGAAAATGAGGATGCTTTGGGAAGAAACAATGCAGTAGCCTATGATAGACTGTAAGTAATGAAGTTAAAGCAAATAGTGATTACCTTATCTGCATAATGGCACAGTCTCAAAGGCTAAAAGGAGAATACCCTAGCCTGTGGAAAAGCATACAGTTAGATAAAGCTAGGGTAAGATTGAATCTCATGAGGCTAAAAGCAGAATTCATGAAGAATTCCTGCATCTGGGAACAGTCCTCCAAGCAGAAACTTAACTGGAAATTTATCTTAATCTGGACTCTTAAAGAAAGTGGCCTCCTCTTGGGAGGTGTGCAATTGGGTGTGTTTGCCTCAAACCTTGCATGAAGCTAAGAGGAAGAACATCTCACGGATGATGATATGCTTTAGACATGAACAAGGCATCTGATCCTGCAGCCATGGCAATATTGAGGCACTTGTGAGAAACATAAAGGTGAAAAATGGCAAAGACTGTGGTTTCTAGGTTTTTTCCAGTGTTAGGTGATACCTCAGCTGAGACTTTCAGAGATGTAAGTTTAAGCGTCCTTTAAATACGCAAGTCCTTTTCTGTGTCTAGCAGTTGGGTTGTAAAGCAATTTATTTAAGTCTTTCTTTTATTAGCAAGCCCTACGTCTTCCAGATGCCCATCTAAAAAATCACAGTTTGAAGCCTAAACCGTTTGCTGTAGCCACTGTTCTTTCAAAATGTCTTAGGTGTTCAGATGAATGGCTGAGTGTTAAAACTCCATAGATTCAGATTAGTGAGGGATTATAATTATCTAATATCAAAAACATCTGACCACTGGAAGAACTTACTAAGAACTGCTTTTAATTCACTATCTCAAGTAGCTTTTTATTCAAGATTAGATTTTCCAAAAAGAAAATGCTCTAGTTCAAACAAGTATTAAATACAGTATTGTGTGTACTCTTGTTATATTACAGCTCAGATTAGTTGCCCACCATGGTCTCCCCTGAAACCTGAAAGTTAATCGCTAACTTAATATAACCTTAAATTGAAGCGTTTGGGGGGAGTGGGGGGGAATGGCATTAATCTCTATTAGATAAACAAAAAAAGCAAACAAGAAATATTTCTGTAGGCTTTCAGTTCCCATAATCATATTTGTGAGATGATTAAGAAAGAATAATATTCTTCTCCTGGGTAACTGTGGCCTTAACAGCCCCAGCTTGGCCCAGAACAAGTGAATGAGCAGTGGATAAAGGTCAGCTGCCTGGCACTGGCAGGTAGAAGGGAGCACAGAAGAGAAGGTGGTAAGTGAAAATAAAGGGATGACAAAGATGCTCTGTCAGGTCATCTTTCCTGCTTTGAATGCTGAATAACTTCGGAACTGGAGAGGAGGTGGCATCTTCCACAGATTCTCAATCCTTGTAATGGATCCTTTTCACTGGAGAAGAAAAGTAATTTTGTTCCTCCTCCTCAGAAACATTTAGGCTTCTAATGCCCCTTAAGCACTGATCTTTCATTCATTTTGAATAGAAAAAGTCAAATTAAAAGAAAAATAATAACATCTCTCTTTCCAAACTCTACTGGGCACAATGACAACGGTGGAATGAAGTCTCTGAGCAAACACAGAAGTATTGCAAGCCAAGACTGCTCAGTAGGAAACAAGAATTGAAAATGCACAGAGATGTTAACACGTCTGAAAATAGTGTCCTTGTAGACTTCAGAGACATTAAAGAGTGCCCAAGAATCTTGCTTTCTACAGCAGTTATGGAAGGCTTTTCCCATAACACCATGAAAAACAAAACCTCCATGAGATTCCTTTTTCTATGTGACTTCTTCCATACCCTCACTGACAGCAGAGACCTGTAGTGGAGAATGAAACTTTTTCTTCAACACATCCTCCAATATACTCCTGAGTATTCAGATACCAACACTGCCACATATGGTTTTATTTATAAAAAAATCCTGATTTTTTTTAAGATCTGTTGTGGTGTTATTTTTGTTGGGACAGTCCTACTGCCTCTTTTACAGTGAGAAAGTCCTAGATCTCTGACTGCTTTCAAAGTTCTTCTTTTAAATTGTGGCTTCTGATCCTACTTACTTCATCAAAAGAAAAATGAAGGGCATTAGGTACATTTCTACTGTGCTACACTATTCATCTTGCATGAAAAGACAAAGCAAAATGGCTGCCTTGCGTGCAGCAATTTACACTCTGAATTATTCAAATGCTTTTTCTTTCTCTTCTCATGGTTAGATGATGCTTGAATCAACTCAAACAAATGAAAGTGGGTAATAAATTGGTATAATTCCCCATCAGTCTTGCAGAAAGTTGCATTCAATATAGCTGCAGGTTTGCTGGTCCATCACACTATGAAGACTTCTGGGATGGTGTGTCTGATCCCATTGAGTTACCAACCTCTTCTACTGGGGCTGCTCGCACTTCAGTGCTGGAGCTGCTGCTTTCAGATGTTTCAGTGTTTCAGTGTTTCAGATAGCGCCCACGTCAGCAAGATGTCCTTCTTCAGAGTGTCAATAATCCTCCTTACTGTATATCTTCATCATTCTTGTGGGTGTAATATTTATTTATGTGAGATTTGACATCCCTTTGCCATTGTTGTATGCCATAATCTTCTGACATAACCTAATTATCATACTTTGTGGGTTTTTATAATGATTTAAGCATGAATAGTATATTATAAGTGCAGGATGCTTTAGCTTGGTCTTGCCATACTATAGAGTATTCCAAGTATGTGCGTGTGAGGTATAGTATGTATAAGTATCCTACATTTTTCCAAAGCTCGCCAAAAAACAGATGCAAAAATAAAATACAGACAGGTGGAAATTTCTGTGCCTACCAAGTGCTTATCACCTGCTTATGGATCAGAGGTTCTTGGGAAGGACAGCCAGCTGCCTAACCTGCTGGACATGAATCCAGGTATCAGAGAGTTAAAACACTTGCTCATTGGTTTTCTCAGCTCCTATTTTAATTTGCTCTCTTTTTTTTGGACAGCTCTGTGAAGGCAGTCTGGTTCGCTGCTTCGCCATACTAATGAGACTCATCCATCTGCCTCTGTCATTGCCAGGCTCTCTTTTCTGCTGGAAGTCAGAGATGAACGCTCAGGACAGGTCCTTTCTAGGCTGCAGTACTTAATCATTTCTAAACACGCTAGATGGCCTCAGGCAGTGAAGGCAACAAGCATTTAACCCAGGCTTGGCAGCTCAGGCTTCCACATAGTCTGGCTCTAAGCCTTGATAATGAAAAGTAGCTATACTTTTACTCTCCACTTAACCAGATGCTCTTTGCTTCTTGGGGCAAAAGGTTAAATAGATATAAGAACCCATGCTAGTTTTGAAGCCTTTTATTAGCAGTTCTTATAGAAGTGGAGTAGAGCATTCTGCTCCCCCGACTATGTCTCTCGGGATCCTGTATTTAGGACTGCGTCCACTAACTAGAGGAATGTAACCTCCTCACCCAAAGCTCATTTCTTGTTCAAGTAACAATAAATAGAGCCTAAAGCCCACTTTGCCAGTTAATTATTTAATGTTCTGTTTTTAATAGTAAGAATGGATGAAGGAGACATTATCAGTTTTGTTTAATGGTGGCAACACCTTATATTAACAGTGCAGATAAAGCATTTTTTCCACTGTGGCTGGGACAACTGATTTATTTTTCCACTCCATCTACTGCTCCATATGTCTCTGGAATCTGCCTTTTTCCCAGAGCTCATGTTAGTATAAAGCAATTGTCTGGGATGTGTAAGAATTAAATATCCCATCATTCAGGCTAGACATGCAATTAGAAGAGTTGCACTAATTTCCACTGCTGAGACCCTGTCACTTTAATTTATCCTTACTTTCCTGCATTTAGGTCTTCTCTGGTTTGAGGCCAAGGGTTNGAACTGGCTGAAAGGAACAAAACCAACACGTACACACTTTAAAGATCTAAAGCATGTGCTAAACAATGATGTGTGGAGAGGCTGCAAAGGAAAGTGAACCTTTCAGAGAGGAAGTCTTTATTGAATTGCTGCACTGGGCATGTGTCTCATGCCGGATTATTTTCTTTTTTACGTAGATATTTAGCATTGAATCTCGGTGCCATGGTTGGGTTTCAATGTCCTGACTGAGAGCACCGCCAAATTTGTCCTCTGCTCTGCTCCAGGTTTCCCAGGGGAGAGCCAGGGGTGCAGGAACATCAGCCACTCTTCAGGTACAGTCTCCCCACACCGGCTGGCTCTCACACTGTGCTGGAGAAGGAACCCTCAAAACAGGATAAATCTGCCAGTGCACCAAGCTCCTGCATAGAAGTCCAGGACAACCTTGGACAAGAAGGTTTTTGTGCATCTCTTTGAAAGCCATTCCTCCTACAGTCAGGAAGAAAATAATTCCTAGATCCAACTGGTAGAACTTTGAAAAGTCCCTCAAACTTTCCAAGATTTCATGCAGCAAAAAACCCTAATTACATATCTTTATGGAAAACAGCAAGTGGCTTTCTAATTAGGAAGAGTTTTGTATCGGGTTGTTTATATGGAACTGTCTGGGCTGCTTTGTGTTAGTGTTTGTCAGTCCGGCATGAGAAAATGTGCAGAAAATATGTGTTAATATTGGGTGACAGAGAAATACAGTGCTATAGTAAGTAGTTTTCTTGTTCCAGTGTTTTTCAAACAGATGGTAAAAAGTACCAATACAATATACTTCAGCAAAATTAAAGTATAAGGAAAATTGGCAAAACCACATTTACACTCATTAAGCCTTTTTTAATGGGGTAGAGAAAAAGAAGATACAAGCAGCCATTCTGTACTTGCATTTCAGTGATGACATATTTACAATTTGTTTTCATGTTTTCTTATACTGGAGCATATAGAACACTGCATTGGATATACTTATTACTAATAAAGTGTTGCAGAGGACTAAATAGTGCTAATAAACTACTATTCTAACTTAATTAAGTCAATCACTTCCTATCTTTTCCATCCATTTGCATCTTCTTTTCCAATAGGTACAAGGCAAATGCAGCATCTTAGTAGACAGAAATAAAGTTGCTTTGATGGATTCAAAATCAAAGTTGCAAAATGTTTCATTCTTAGCTGATTATAATTGACTTTTTGCCGAAAGATGGTGGAGACCTAAAATTTAAAAGGTAGTCTGTAAGCCACAGATGTTACTTGGCATGGTGGAGTTTAATGTGTTAGAGTGGGGATTTCACCATGATCTCTGTGTACAGGTTCTAGCTCAGCATCTTCTCTGATAGCACTTTGCAACCATATTCAACAGGGCCCCAGATACAGCTAGGAAGAAGCAAATGTCCTAGTCCACTGATTCTCACATTGAGCAGCTAATGATTTAGACATGTGACGTGAGATTGAATGGAGACCACATCTGTTAGGACAACAGCCTAAGTTCCCATACATGACATTAGAATGCATTTTAAAAAAAATACTTAACTTGGCTTCAGTCCTGTAGGGGAACTGCATTCATGCATATCCCCTTTTGTGGCCCACTTGCAAATCCTAAGCTGGAAGTCTGATGCAAGGATAAAATTAGACATGTCAGGGAAAGGGCTCAGGTGAAATCTAGGTGTGATGTATTTGGTGAAATGAAAGGGGAATTGGGCACCTAAGTGCCTTTGAAGCTCTGAAAGTTTGTGAGGGAGACTTAGTGGTGTGGAGCTTGACAATGAAATTGTTCAAAGTTAATATAGTCTTAAACATTTTTAAATGCTAAGAAAAAAATTAGATTATACTGCCTATGTGCGAATCAAGTGTAGTTGAACTGTACCCTATTATTAATTGGGTTTATACACTTGTACCTGGAGATCAGCCAAGAATGAGAGCTTGCTGTACTGGACCCTGTACAAACACACTGAGAGTTTCTGGCTCGAGAGTTTAATCTCTATGGACAAGATAGAGTGAGGAGAGGGTAACCAAAACAGATGATGTAATCAGAGTGAATGTAATGATGGCTTGGAAACACTGTAGGAACATTAAATTCTTCTAGTGGTTTTCTATCTCTACCCTTGCACTGGGAAGCAACCAGGGCAACCTAGATTACCCACCATACATGCATGGCTAATTTCTATTAACCAGCTGTATTTGGGGAGAGCAGAGAAGAAAGGGGTGAAGAGCAATTCAAAGGAAACTGAAGTCAAGAAGCTCTACAGGAAGAAGAAGATGGGTGTAGAAGTGAGCGGGCAATTTCTAGTATCTTCCTGAACCCTCTCCAATGTTTGCTACTCCTCCCATGATCATCCCCCTTCTAACTTTTATGTTCTCCTCGATCATGGGCATGATGAAGAGACCAGCCTCCACTCAAGCCTTGCATGTCTCCACACCATGTGTTGCAAGGCCCACTTGCATCTTCTCCTGGCAGAAAGACACTGATGACCATTCTTAAAACAGAAGTCTTCAACCAGTTTGTACTAACTGCATAGTGATTTAGACTGTGTTTTGTTGGACAGCTTGTGTGAATGTTACGTTGAACACCATGAAGATCTTAATAAAGTCAGACTTGTGTTTTGATGGGTTTAAATAATGGCAAGTCCCCTTCCCTTTCTGTTCTCCTGTGGTGACTGTCATTTAAAGCAGCTCAGTTGATCCCATCTGTCACAGCAGAGATCAGCGGGAGAGCGCAACTCTAATGCAGCCAAATCTTTTCTTATAGAGGCTGTTTTTGTTAAAACTCACCTGATCTAGTGGAAGGTGTCCCTGCCTATGGTAGGGGGCCTGGAACTAGATGATCTTTAAGGTCCCTTCCAACCCAAATGATTCTGTGATTCTATGATTCTATGAAAATAAAATCCAAGATAAGGTAGAACTGCAAACTCTCAGTACTTTCAAGGCACCTTCACAAAGTATTTAAGGAAAACGTGAACTTGATTCATTGTCCACTCTCCTGCACATTCCATACTTGCTGCTTGTATTTACAAGAGCAAGATGAGCATGGCTTCAGACACAAATAAGCTGTATTAGCAGGGCAATTCTTCAGAAGTACACTTATTCCCTTCCAAAGGCATTTGCATAATAGTAAAGGAAGAAAGCTATATAAGGTAAACTACATATCAGCAGAATTGTTTCTAAAAATGAATGCTTTTCAAGGTTTTCCAAGAGTCAGTGGGATCTCTTAGAAATCAATGAGGTAATTAAAAGTGGTGGAAAAACAGAATAAGAACAAAGAAAAAAAAGACAATTTGAAAGCTATTAAATGTCCACTGGTCCAGTGATTACAGCTTTTACCTGGAGCTTGGGTGACCCTGGTTTGCATATCTGCACTGTTACAGTTTCCCTATGGGAATTCTGGACAAGTAAATTCCTTGTTGTGGCTCATCTCACCTATAAAGCAAAAATTACAGTATTATCCTAATCCTGGGAGGTGTAATCAAGGTTGTAGAGGAGTGCAGAATAAGTTCCTCAGTGGTCCTGTAGTATTAGTAAATGAAGCAACAACTACCCTCTATTACTACAGTAGTTGTTACTATGTAGTAACAGCTAAGTAGTCCCCATCTAAGGGGTTAAACTCAGCAGGAACTAGAAAGGAAAGAAGGAATCTGTAAAATTTGTTTCAGGGCCCATGGCAGTGCTCAGCGGTCCTTTGTGATGAAAGCATATATATAATAAGAATCTCCATGTGCAGATATGATGGTGGAGACCTTTAAAAGTTCCCAACATAAAATGATGGTCTTCAAACATTCTAGATACTGAAAATAAATAAAACCAAAACAAATATTTTGTATTCTCCCAGAGTTCAGTGTATAATGCATAATGTTTGAAAGGTGCTAGAGTTGCAGCAGACATTTAATTTTTGGTAATATAACATTAAATACGCATTTTCACTCTAAGGATTCCGTGATAAGCTGTCTCACACTGCAGGTAAGAATATAATAATATAATGGAGAGAATTAGCAAAATTATCTGTGTCGTCCTGGTCCTGGCCCTGAAACCAATAGCACTGTTGGCATCTGGAGGCTGCACTTGTCATGAGTTATGGCCCCTGTTTTTATAGGAAGGATAAAACTGATATTTCAGTGCCATTCATCATGTATAATAAACTTTCCGCCTAAGTAGAAATGCACTTATGTGCCAGTATCAGAACCGAGTACAGAAAAATACAAGCAGTCAACTGTATATGTTAGCTACACTTTTTGTAATACTTCCGGTTTTCCAGGGGTAGTTGGACAGAGTTGAAATTGCAGACTCTGTGTCATGAAAGAACACAATACATCCTTTGCCCTTTAAATCTCATAACAATGTTAGAGCTTGGGCTATTGTATGGGTTTCTGAATTATCTGGCCAGAAACGTGGACCCAGGGTTCACATTATTCCAAAATATTTAGTCATACAACCAGACACAGTCTGCTCACAAAGCTGTTAAGATGTCTGAGTGAGATGAATGTCTTATTTTCTGTTGGTTTCTTATGAACGATAGTGCTAGTGAGCAGTGGGGCATGGGAGGCAGCAGGGCCCGATAGGCTGTATTTGATTTTGGCACTCTCCTGTCAGCCCACACCACTTGCTGGAGCCAGTTTTCGTACCAGCGTTTTGGCCTACCACCTACCTGCCTCTTGACACCCTTTCATACAAGCAGGTAAAGAACGTTCAAGTGACCTCCACAGCTAACTTCCGGGATTAAGCCCCATCTGTTGTCAAGCTTCATCTTCCTTAATGTAGGGCCATAAGTTTGCCCTGTGGTTTCTCCTCAGTGGAAGACTGCCACACCCCAGGAATGGGTCTGTCCAGAGGGGATAAACATCACGTTTCTGGCGAGTACCTTCCTACTTCTTCCCACATTTCCAGCCACGACTGCCCAGAGGGCATGACTGAAGCAAGCCTTGAGCCCAAGTTTCCACAGAGCCTGGGACTGCACCATTTTGTCAAATTTGGCACATGCTCTGGTTGTATACTTGCTGCTACAGAATGCAGAGTAAAATGGGGAATTTTTTTAATTTTATTTTTTTATTTACTGGTGGCACCAATCAAATGTTTAATCAATACATTTGAGTTAGAAAAAATTAATCTGGTATTTTGCCAGTGAGATACAAGGTTTAAAAAGAAAGCTGATGTCCTAGCAGGAAAAGTTACTCTGGAGAAGTTGGTTTGCAAGTTTAATCATCAGGTCTTGGACAATTAAACACCCCAGAAATGTATTTTCAGATTGTAGCAGGGTTGATTCCACCCTCCAGTTTTACGTGTCAGTAATCAGTAATGCCATTAATTCTTTTTAATATTCTTAATAATTTCTCTACCAGCAATAGGGTATAACATGAATGCTGAAGTGGAGGCTTTTAAAGCCAGAATAGGGCTGTGACAAAATGAATCAGCTTCTCAGTTTATCTAGTTCCTCTGAAATCAAGGGAGTTATGCTAAGTTACACCATACAAGAAGCCAAGTTGTTTCAAGAATTGTATGATTTAATAGTAACTGTGCCAAACTTGGTTATGCTTTCATAGGAGTAATAGAGAATAATAACACTATGAAAGGAAAAGGTGGGGGGTTTAGCCTTGTGCATATATATTTGTTCTGTGGAATCACTGAGTAGATTGTGGAAATAGCTAATTAAACATTGGTTTCATGCTTTAGGAGTGTCAACTTTTTATGAAAATAGCTCAGATTTTTGTAGAAATCTTTAAACAAACAGTAATTATCAGTAATATTGTCTAATTTTGTCTCCTCCTTTCTGTAATATGATCTGACTTAAAGAAATAAATAAATAAATAAGCAAGCAAGAGAACAGCAGTATATATGCTTGCAAGAATTATCTCCTTTTCAGGGACTTTGCAACAAGCGTGAAGCTTAGATCCTCTGTTAATTAGGACAGAAACATCATGCAGGTGCATTGGCCAAATGCTAGTGAAACTTTTCAAACGTTTTTTTTAATCATGGTTTGTAGAAAGGCTTTTTTTCCACTGTTGTTTTAGCCTTTCGTCTGTTATTATGAAGGACAATATATATCATTTTTATAGCAAAGTGCCAGGCAAGCCAGGATTTTCAAATGAACAAACCTGGATGCTTTACAACTTTTGGCCTCTTGAAATCAGATCTAAAAAATATAGGACCTAAATATCAATACTGTAAGGTTTTAGTTTTATATCAGGCATAAATCTTAACAACCCGTACTTAACAATGAGCTCAGATTTTAACTTAATCTTTGGCAGGCTGAGAATTAAACCAGCACATGCTCCGTTTTGTCTTCTCTCCCAGGCGGCTCCTTGAAAAAGGCACTGTCTGTGCCAGCCAGCGTAAAGCTTTTATAGTTTGTGAAAAGCAGATACAGTACTGCCTAGGTGGGCCACAGGCTCCTCCTGAAAGACAAAGAGTTGAGTCTTGCACTCCCGAGCTCTCTTCTGCTTAAATAAAGTTGTTAGTTGCCTAATGAATGTTAGCTGTAATACTCCCTGTGGTCAGTGGGGCTGTTGTTTAATGAATTGCTTAATGTGCTTGATTACTGTTACTACGTGGAATGAGGGAAATAGCCAGAGAGATTTGAAAGACCCACTAGAGAATACGATGAAAATGAATTGGATCAATAAGAAGTTTTTGCTCATCTCTGAACAACGCATTATGTGCTGCATTGTTGGAGTTGGGGATAATGTAATTTTGTGGCTTGTTGTTGTTCTTTTTATAATTCAGAAATATAAATCTCGTTTGACATTGGGTTTTAGGGCTGGCCTTCCTGGAGTTATAAATGTTCCCCTGACTCCAGTCCCAGTTACTCACATGGACAGATAAATTAATTAGGAAAACTTTTATGCCAATTATTTTATGCCCTTGGCTTTCATATGTTTCTGAAGAGCGGCAGCTAATTAAAGATATGATTCATAATTACTGGTCGATCGAGTAGTTGAGTAATGGAATCAGGAACTGTTCCAAAAAAATTATCCATCACATCATTACTAATTGTTACATAATACATAAGGATGTAGAATTCAAATAAAAAATTACTCACATTTGAAAGATTCATTCAATTAGTGGGTTTTGGATATTTTTTATAACAATTATAAACAACAAGATAGTTCTCACACTTTTAAAGATCACAGAGGTTTTATAAATATTTATAATTAAGTAGGAGCGTAATTTCCAGCACATAAAGGACTCAAGGGCCTAGCTGGAGGAGTGGGTTCATAGTATATTGAATTTATGGAAGCTGGAAATCAAATCTTTGGGTCAAATTAGGGCTCAAGTGAAATGAATATGATGGTGTCTTCCTAGTCCTGTTTGCACAAGCCAACAGAACTGCTCTAGTTTGGCAAGCATTACAGGCTAATTTCTAGAGAATAGAAGAGCTGTTGCGAGTTATAACTTGGCACTGAATGACACACAGAAATTTGCACAGAATTTGTCAACAGTCATTTTTCACAGTCAGCATTTGCTGTCCCAGCAAGAAGATTGTAACAGATACCATAAGCTGGTAAGACTAGTAAAAAGGGGAAAAAAACCCCATATTCCTCCAGCATTTCCTTGCTAAGTTTGCAGATGTTCTGTGTTATCACAATTTATGAGCAGTCATGTCAATTCCTCAGTAAAAGATGTCTGGAAAACTCAAGCATGGGTTTATTCATTAATTCAGATATCCCACAGGTGAGACTGGGAAACCTCTGGGTTCAGTTTCCCACTGGTTCCTTACAGCCTAAAGCAATTGTGTGATAAAGTCTTGTATAAATGTTTATATCTGGTAGGCCTTGAGAATAGTTCCTAAACCTTACAAAACAGGGCCAGCAACACTTGCAGCATGAGCCTTTGCAAAAGCTGAGAAGGTGTCCCAGCCAGCAATTCAAAAGTCATCAAGAGAGCACCTCAAGTACTCAGAAAAATGTTAGCTGACTCATTATTTATTTGAACTTCCTGGAGGGCCTGACCCTGCATATTCTTCATCTCCTTCATTTATTTAAGTAACTCTGATCTACGGTATTAGTGTTTTCACCTACTCCACGATGGTTTTTTTTCTATACTTGGTTGGTTTTATATGATTAAGTTAACCTACCGCTCATTAGACATATGGCATATGGTTTGGAGGAGGATTAATAAATGTTTTGCCATATCTGAATGAGAGAGAGGAAATGAATGAAAACAAACTTCCACTTCTGCTTGCAGCTTTAAATGGCTGTTTAGCTGCCATCCATCTGCAGGTACCATGTGCTGCCCTCCTGAGTATCATCAGGGAACAAAGGAGAACTCAAATAAACATTTTCATATTCTAATTTACTTGTATTGCTATAGAAATCTACAGCAGCATGTAGAAGAATCCAACTGACGGGTGGATAAGAGCATTCTGCAAAAGAATATCCTGAAAACCTCAAAGTCCAGAGAGGCAAGGCTGACACAAGACAGCAAAAGGAGAGAGGGACCAGTGGGGATTGTGTGGCCCCTTCTGAGAGCCAACCCTGAAGTTAAGTCCCCTGTAGTCTCCACCAGCGCGGGGCTCTCTGATGAACCTTCCTCTTCTTACCCTGTAAAGGTGTTCCAGGGGAAACAGCTGCTCTTTTTTTTTTTTTTTTTAAGAAGCCCTTTTCTAATACTGGTGCATCTTTTAAACCCGTGTTTTGGTGTTTCAGGAGTTGGTACCTCCTGGTGAAGTGAGCAGGAAGGGTTTTTCCCCTGCGCCACATCAGCTGAGCACACGGGTGAGAGGAGTGTGACAAAGTGATGCATAGAAGTCTGCAGAGGTGTTAAGGATTGCAGCTGTAGAACTAAATGCTCTTAAACCTTCAAAGTTAACATCCTAGGGAATAATAAAGTGCAAAAATAAGTAATATACAATCATGATATTATATTAGATGAGAAATCAATACTGAACTTGGTAGCCATATTACAGTGTGTTTCTATTGTGATGGTTAGTCAGAAATAGCTTTTTAGGATGAATGGTGACAGCCTCTGACCTGTCAACATCCTTATCAAACACATTCTCCTGCCTGGCAGAGGAACAGATGCTGCTCACCTGCAACAGCACCGCACTGTGAAAGGGCTGTCTGCAAGTCAAATGAGAGCAGAAATTCACAGCTAAAGAAAAATCCCAACCCCAACACAATATAATCTTAATTCACAAAATCCATAGGAAAAAACAAAAGGGGGGGGGGGGGCACACTTTGAAATTAATTAAAGCTAGTGTCTCTGCCGAAGTTTTATTTTTAAACTTTTCAGTTGCTACACTGCTGATTTGTGAAATATTTTAAGCGTATTTGCATAAATGGAGCAAGATAAGGAAAGATATTCAAGTTTGATACGGTTAGGGGGTTTTATGGAAGTTTAATTTCTTCTCATTTTAACACCAGAATTAAATTATTCCATTGTCTGGACATTTGTCCAAAACTAGATCTCCTCAAGATGCACCAGGGCACAGAGTGGTTCAGTTAATGCTGAGTATCTTTGGGGGAAAGTCCTCTTTTTTTTCCATTTTTGTTCAGGAAAAGAGAAAGCATATGGTCCATTTTAAGACATTGTAGTCCATATCTTAGAGAAAATCTTGGTCTAGGTTACTCAGTGTGTATGTGGTAACCTCTGACTTAAAAGGGAAATAAAGGTTACTTTCATACTATTTTGTGAATTACTGTACAAATTACTTTAAAGCAATTGAAAAGGAGCAGTTTTGAATTCATGGATGAAAAATTACATTGAACTATGCTTATTATGAAAATAGCCTTATAGCTCTTGGTGAAATGGAGATTTTCATATTTTGGATAAAAGAAGCATACCAGTGGTAAATGCTACCATGTTGCAAATCCTCTATATGTTATATATTTTATATAAATACATGAAAATACAGGCTTACACTACAAAAAGGAAAAGCCCTCCAGCCATGTTTAGTGCTTGAAAAGTCACATGACCAAGACTAATTAATCTCCTGTGGTTTATCAGATCAAATCAGTAGGCCATGGATTTTTCATAAGTAGTTGGGGTCACTTGATGCATTCTACTTTGATACATTTAGACATTTCATAACAAAAGTTATTGCAAAATTAAAAACTCAAAACTATTGAGAGTGTTGAAATGGGAAGCTTTCATTTTTTTCCCCAGATAAACAAAAACAATAATATAGACAGAACGTAATGAAATATAAGTTAATTCAGTTGCAACAGCATTTTTCGATTGTAAAACCTTTTTTTTTTTTTCAAAACAGAAACATTTTCAGGCAGTTTCAAGAACAGTTGATGGGCTGTAGTCCGTGATACTTCAAAGGTGTTACAGCTTCTCTGAATTACTCATAAGGATGGAGGCATGCAGAGCTCCAAGAGGGCAAAAGGGAATGGAGAGCAGAGGGGAGAGGTGGAACAGAGTGCATAATTTCCACATTATCAAGAAATTTGCTTCCTGCAACCTCTGTCACTCAGTACTTAGCAGCCCCAAGTACTTATGAAACCGTGAAGGCTGTCGTTTTTGTCCCTGAAATACTTCAAACTTGAGAATATCATGCAGTAACTTTCAAGCAAAGCAAATATTTGTCGCTTCTTGGATTTCAGCTAATTATATGCTTTCACCAGGAAGGTGCTATTTATTCTGCATGCGTGAACTTCTTTGTGAAATAAATATTATTTGCAAAAATGCAAGATAACATGGTTCATGCCTGTCTACATCAAAAGTAATAGGCACTATTAAACCAGATGTACCCTCAGAGAACATTTCATCATTAGTTTACCACCTTTCTGATGTCAAAGACAAATGTCTGATGTTGCAACAGATTCCAGATAATGTCTTAATGCTCTTCATATGCCATAAAACTTTCATTACCAGCAACAGCAGCTGGGTTGTGTCACTATAGCCAGTGAAATTCTATAAGATTTTATGAAGTGCAAGCTTATTCTACAAAGACAGATAAGATCCATTATCTAAAAAGTGGACTAAATTGCCAGAGTCTTAGGGCTTCACCAACTGGTGCAAATTGAGCTGAACATCCACTAAGTAGCACATGTTGCTGTGACCATTTCATCCTCAGACTCTGCTCTTGGAGCTGTCTCCTCATCAAGCACAGGTTAACGTTAATGCATGGCATTAAGAATATATGGTATAATACAGCTAAATCTCTCTATCTCTGTCCTGATCTCCCAAGGCTCTTTTCTCCCTGCCTGAGAGTGGTCCCCACAGGCGACTGAGCCCCCAGCACTGAGGGACCGTGATGATGCTGGAATGCTGGTGAGCGTAGGCGGCAGGATTTTCGGGGCAGCTGAGCCTAGGTGTGAACATCCTCTGAGGAGAGACAAGGTAAATGGCCATGGGACTCTTCACAAGGATAAATAGATACCTGTTTATGACAGCTATTCTTCTAAACCTCAAGCACAATCAGAGAGAAAGGAGAGCTGTTCTTTTCCCGCTGCTTTTTTGTGTGTGTGTTGAGCGCTGAGATACTTTCACAGTTTGGGGGTGGGGGTGGCATACAAGTAGGTCAAATCAATATATGGTCTTTGTGGTAACCAGACAGCTAAATTATTAACATTATTTTCTGAAAAAGAAGGCACTTGTTATTACATGATTCATTCTTGAAGTTTTCCAAGTGCTTAAAACAGACTGCCCATGATTTACAAGTAAAAACAGATTATTAGTGCCTGAGGATTTAATTGACTGCCTCCTCTCGGCCATTGACTTCAGCAGTAAATTTTTTTCCAGTTACCTGCTCAAAATAGCAGCATCTGTGCCTTAAACACCCAGCATGGATCAAGGATGGGAAAGTTCTCTGTGTCTGTTCTCACAAAATAAATCAAAATTTGAGGCTAAAAAACTCAATCAGTAAAACTGGCGCTGTTGGAAATAAATTGCTGGACACCTTGAAATCTCTGAGGGGCAAAGAAAATCAAACCCAATTTCTAATATTTTTCTTCGTAAAACAGCTCTCATTCTAAAATGAAGAGACATGTGGAGCATTCAGGCTGAGGTGAAGGAGGTGGGCAAGCACAAAAGAGCTTGTCTGCAGCATTGGGAGTCTTCAGTGCCACACAGCGACTTTCTCTAATTTATTCAGCGGTGAATTCCAGAGAGATCTCCTCTCAGCCCTGTTTACACACATATGTTCCAATGTATGAGAGGCCTTCTCTCTCACATAAAAGATGACACACAGACATATAGCGTGCACGTTGTACTTTCCTACTTGGCAACTGATTGCATATCTCAGCTACACCGTAGAATTAATCCCCACATATGTATAATTATTTTTAATGAATTAAATCCTTGAAGTGTGAAGATCCATAAAGATCTTTATAGTCTCCTTTGACACTTGAAGGTAAATATTTGCATTGTGCATTTCAAATTAGATGTGCAACGCCTGTTAAAAATAATGGGAGCTGGAAGTCTGGTCTGTCTAATGATTTCTTTCTTGATCATTGCGATAGTAGAGAAAATATAGAGAGCAGATGCTTGAGTCCTCCTCTGTTACCCTGAGGATGGAGAGATCTGTCAGCAAAGTCACCCCTAGGGCGGATGAGAACATTCGTCCCCGAGAGGTGCCGTGTCAGGGCATCTGATAGATAAATGATCCCCTTCTCTGATGCTTCCTGAGTGGTAACAGGCACTTTCAGTTCCCTCTGCATTACTGAGATATAGACTTTTTTTTCACATACAACTGTTCTATAACTTATGCTGAAAAATTCCTCGGGTCTGCTAGCAGCAGGAGGGAAGATCATGGATGCTGTCACAGGGGGGAGCACAGTGGCCACAGGGCATCTCTGTGCACTGGGATAGTGTGAGAAAACAGAGCTTGTTTGGTTACTACAAGATGAGGAGGTGCGGAGGGAAGGAAGCTCCCTGAGGTCACCCAGAGCAGTGTGCAACCCTGCTCATCAGTGTGAATTAGCCAGTGAGGAGCTCTGTGCTGGGATTCTAAGCTAACCCAGCCACACAGAGCTCCTCACCAGCCTGCCTAGTGCTTATCTCTTGCCTGAACTCATTCATCTGGCACTAATGTGGGTCTGTCCCCACCATATCAGAGTTGGCTGGGTAGTCATTGTCCCTAGTCAAACCTCTCAGATTTGGACCTTCAATTAAATTATTCAGAATTCCCAAAATGAATTGCATCAAATCCCTTCACTGATGAGGCCAAAACCTTTCACACTAGTCCACGTGTCTCAGCCCTGGACAGGAGGGGTGGAGTTGGTGGGTTGGTGCTTGAGCCTCATGTTCCACCTCAACACCCAAGGGATCAGCTAAAGTAGAGAAAATTCAGCCCAACACAGCCCCTGGTCCATCTGAGTTGTCACATGCTTGCTTTGCCATTGAGGCTGAAATGTTTATCCTGTGTGAGGAACATCCAGCAATGCCTGACAAGATAAGGTTCCACCATCCTGCACTTCGTTCCTCCCAGGGAGCCCTTAGCTTTAGACATCATGGTCTTGTCTGAGATCCTTATAAGCCATTATGGTCATCTCTGCTGTGTGCTAGGACAACTGCATTGCCCACAGCTGTTACATCAAAGAAAAAAAAAAGAAAAAAAGGTACACATTTTTACTACAACAAAAGTCACATCTCGCTGAATATACACTTTAAAAATTGAAACAGCTGGTGCAGTGAGATTTCTGCTGTACATAAGGATGGCATGCTTACTCCTCTTGTCCAAAATCAATAAAATAAACCCGTAATTACTGCTCCTCTGTTCAATGTGTTTGAGTAATTCTACAGGTACACAGTGACTCATGGGCACGTGCCTGCTACAATATACAATATCACCAATTCCTAACCAAAAAAGTAATAGAACTATATATAATGTAAAGAATGTCTTGGAGCCTTATTGAGAGAAAGTCAGGATTAGGGAAAGTTAAATAAATGATGTGTCAACCACTCTCAAATGTTGTGGTTGTCTGGTCTGTCTCTCTAATCCACTGGCTTTTCAAGCCTTTAGTTACCTGGAAACTCCCATAAGAGACTGGAGGGTGAGCAAAGAGGTGAGAGGAGGCTGGGGAAGGAAGAAGGGAAAGAAAGAAAGGAGGATTAAACTGAAGCAGGGCTACCAGTGCTACATTTTCCTGCCAGAGAAATCCTTGTTGTGTACCAAGTACCACAAGTGTGTATTTTATGGAGGAGAGGGATAAGGAACAATCAGAAACTCTGTAACATTGTATCATCATGAAAAGTGTGAAAAGTAGTTGTTTTTTTAAGGGAAGGTATGGCTGGTTGGAGCAATTTCTCACTCTTTTTTAGTATCTTGTACATAGTTCTGGATATTACAAGAAAAAGAATCAAGCTGCCTTCCTGCGTACCATGACGTCAAGGAGCAGAATATGATGTGGCCTTTCTCTGACTGTAGTTAGCCCAAAGATGCCATTAGTTAATTCATCCCTTGGCATAGGCATACATTACATAGCAGGCTCTATATAGAGACCTGCACAGATCCAGTAGCTGCACACATGTGCAGGGAGAAACACATTGTTGGCTCCCTCAGCCCTTCAGTTTCTCCCTTCAGGGTGATTGTTTTGGGAAACCCACAGACCCATTCAGCAGGGGGAGTTGGGGGGAAATTTTGGACGGAGGGGGGGATTGTTGCCTCTTGGTTTTCTACAAACACTGGGCAAATTGAGACTATTTAATCCCTCTTTTACTGGACTGATACAGTTGCAGAGGAGTATGTTGAGTTAGTGCTCAGGTGGAAACCATAACATCACAAGGGAGTATTTCAGGTTTCACGCTTTAATAGTTGCCATTTGTGTAACCAATGAGAAAGTGAATCTATTTTTATTTGTTAAGCATAAAGAGAAAGACTGAGCAATACCAGTCATGGATAATTACACCTTATCTCTTGCTATGACAGTGGCTTTCTCTGAAAGCTACACCTGAGTTATGACTAAGTAAGAGATACCATTTTGATAGATCTCAATCAGGAAATACCAGAACAAATTGAGATGGATTCTTCCTTTGTGTCAATACCTTGCTCTTTTTCAAGCAAGAAATATGATGCCTCCGATTTCACTGATTACTAGTTTCAGTGTCAGTCTTATCAAGGAAATGACAGGCTCTATACAAATGTCCTCCTAATGTTATTTTCCTAACAAAAGTAGTACCTGACCACCAGTTTTTAGAGACAGCAAAGAAGAATAGATCATATTTTTCTGCTAGCTCTACCTGGTTTCTAGCTAGTTGCTTAATGTCACTGAGACCCTTCAAGGAGCACTGCAAGAATAATATCGAGCATTTCACTATACTTTTATTTGTGTCAGGATTAGGATTCATTTATGTTTTAACATTTATGTTAGTTCTTTGTGTCATCAAAGTTGATCCTAAATTTAAAGCTAAACTTTCTGATGACATGGCTGGCCAATACAGGAGAGAACAAGAATACTCTGACCGTGCCTGGCTCTGACGAAGCTCAATTGGCCTTTTGATGCCCTCAAGTAGCAAGGTTGGATTCTTGCAAATGTTCAGCCACTGTCATAGCTGCATAATTGAAGGAATGACAGTTCTCAAGACTTCATTATTATTTTTATTAGGGAATCTGTTGGCACTGACAGTTTTTTTTCATACTCTTCCAATACGCTGGATGCTGGCAGCTCAGGATTCTGCATGACAGCTTGTATTGAAATATTGGGATATTTTCATGTCGGTTCAGAGAGAGAAAAACTGTCAACAGGAATACAAAACAGAGCTCAGAGATAGTTTTATATATCTTAGTTTACTTCAGACTTGATGCTATTTTGATTTTTCACTTGCAAATCATAATTTTAATTATATGTGAGCAAAGGTTACTGTCAAAATTGTAAGCAACAAGATGAAATTTGTGCCTCTAAACAAATACATAGTAAGACCATAGTCAGCAAGGAAAGAAGTTTCCTAGCTTCCTTTATTTAGGTCACGGCTAGAATGGCTTCATCTGAGCCCATTCTTTTTTTTAACAGTTCAGTGTTGAATGATGTCAGATCATGAATGGCCTTCTATATTCCTTCTTCATAAACAAGGAAGCAAAGCCTAGACAGATTAGTTTTGATGTGGATCAAACAAAGGTCTTGAAGAATATACAGGGTAAGCTTTAAGGTTGTTTAAAGAGTGTACTTAAAACGCAGGGAAGATTTTCCTTGACTTTGCTGTCATAAAGGATTGCGTTCAACAAGGCTAGCAACAAAACACTTGGCATACTGAGAGCAGGACTTTCAGATCCCGAACACCCAGCAAGGAGCAAATTGTGTTGAACACAGAAGCAGGAGATGTGGTTCCTTGGCAGACCTCATGAGCAGTGATGCCAAACTCTGAGCTGAATTACCAATGGGAAATCAGAAAGTGTGAATAGTCCCAGATAGGGTTTAGAGGTCTTCCTTTCTGAATGAGCACTGAGAGAAAATAAGCAGTGCCTCTACAGTACTGCGGAGCTTTTATAAAATTGACTCTTCAGAGACACAGGTTGATTAATTAAACTCACTAAAGTGGATGTGATTTAAAAACATACTCTCAAAGCAAGAGGAGAAAGATGAAGAAGAAAAAATTGTATGTAAGAAATCATTATTTGCATGAAATCATTGTGAGTTCATACAAAGGATTTATTGAATGCACATCAGCCAAACCTTATTGATGATTATGGATTTTCTGGATATGCCTCAAAAACAGCATTTTCACCCCTGCATAATTGCTTTTTTTCTCCCAACCATTTTTATAATTTGATTATCTCTGTAGCTCCCGTAGTATAAGCTATTCATTGAGAAAAGCTATTGTCACATCAATAAAAAAGTATTAGAAATAAAGTAAAAGTCATCTGATATTTCAATTTGCATTTAAATTCTCTGGAATCTTGGAGTCCTGTTTCTTTTCCATTGCTAATATTGTAAATGCCAAACAAGTCTTCAGAAAAGGATGTATATGTTTAAGTGGTGCATGTTTCTGTCAATGGTACTTGGGGGTCAGCCTACCCAAATATTTCTTGTGTGCCCAGATGATGACTGCTCACTGTACGTCATGGCTGTCCCCTTGATCTTTAATCATAGAATCATAGAATCATAGAACATGTTGAATTGGAAGGGACCCTCCAGGATCATCAAGTCCAACTCCTGTACCTTTGCAGGGAACCCCAGGAGTCCCATCATGTGCCTGAGAGCATCATCCAAACACTTGAAATCAGTAAGGCTGATGCTGTGACCACTGTCCTGGGGAGCCTGTTCCAGTGCTCAATCACCCTCTGTGCAAAAAACCTTTTCCTGATATCTAACCTAAACCTCCCCTGATTCAGATTCCTGCTGTTACCCCGAGTCCTGTCATTGGTCACAGGAGCGAAGAGTACCTGCCCCTTCCTTGTAAGGAAGCCATAGACTACAATGAGGTCACCCCTCAGCCTCCTCTTCTCCAGGCTGAACAATCCAAGTGACCTGAGCCACTCCTCATAGATCATCCCTTCTAGGCCCTTCACCACCCTCGTGGCCCTCCTCTGGACTTGCTCCAGTAGTTTGATGTCCTTAATCTTCATGATGGCAACCACAGAATCAGGTTCCAGGCCCATTTCTAGGTAAATATGTCTGTGCTTTCAGACCACTGGAACTTCTTGACCTTCATGTCTATTAACTACTTGAAAATAACTCTCTGCACAATAATTGTCTACGATCATTTTCAGTTCCTGGAACAAGCCCATGGAGAGAAGGCAGCAGTGGGTTTGTATTTAAAAATTATTACAATCTTTCAGGATTTTAGCTGTCTTTTCAATGGGATGTTTGTTCCACTGAGTGGGGCAATAGACTGGCAAACAGGAAACTATTTGCTAATCCCAGTTCTTCTGCTCTGCAACAAGTCGTGAATCACCTCACACTTCTGTTTCCGTCCTTCCTTCACCAGTTTTATATGTGTTGGCTTTAAGATGTTGAGAGAAGTAAATATTTTTATGCTTGCTTGAAGGCTGCTCAGAGCGCTTATCTTTTTCAGTTTCTCTAAGTGCTAATGAAACTGAAAATGAATATATTATTAAAGCTTATATGAAAGAATTAAGAAGGCAATTTCAACTTCTCCTTTGTTGTTCTTAAGTATTAAAGTAGCCTTGTCAATTCATGCCCAGTGATATAAAGACTGTGCTACGCACATGCTACCGGAGCTCCTGTCCTGAAAATGGGACTTACTGTCAAACCAACAGGAAAGTAGAACTGAGCATACAATATGTGT
Source organism: Aegotheles bennettii (assembly GCA_013398125.1). NCBI lineage: Eukaryota > Metazoa > Chordata > Aves > Caprimulgiformes > Aegothelidae > Aegotheles > Aegotheles bennettii. The sequence continues at coordinate 83,681 of VZRW01013109.1, forward strand.
ATAAGATAATGATTGTCATTGCAGACTGTGGTACTGATGTTGCTACAGCTGCTCTTTGCTTGTTAGATAGTAGGATTTCCCACTGCCAGAACCAACTACCTAGGACACAGTAACCACAACAGCAACAACAAAAAAACAGGATGTTTTAATGAAGTGAAAGGACTTTTATAATTCTAGAAGTCTTTCCAAGTCCTTCTAAAACTTTAAATAAAAATTTACTCACCTCATTTTGACATTTTGTCAGAGAAATAAGACAAATTTTTGCAAAAATAACAGGAGATAGAGTAAATTGTACACTTAAATATTTAGAAGCCAATTCAGAACAATAAAATATATGCTGTATACATACTTTCAGAAATGCCCAGCTCTATGGCCAAGAATCAATGTGCAGATAACTGTGGATCCCTCAGAGCTTGAGCTATGACCTACAGATCCATTTCCAGCTCTGACATCTAGGAACTCTCTCCTTTGAAGAATGAGCCTAAAGGGGGAAGAGCCAAGCCAATATGCCCAGGGAAATGGTGCATAGGTGGAGAGTAAGCTCACAGGAGCCACACACTATGGCATCATCTACGGTTTGCAGACAACAGCCAAGATAAAGGTATTATTTTGACATATTTGCCAGACTAAAGTTAGAGATCAGCTTCACATGTCAATATATACTGAATGGCATATACCCATTTACAAGTTAATCCTGGCTTTATTTATAATTTCCTTACATGTATGTAGAGATACATAGACAAAGATAGATAAGATAAAGATAAAGATAAAGATAAAGATAATAAAGATTATAAAGGTAGATTATGAAGTGACTGTATATATAATTACTTTGTAATGTATTTATATATATATACATAAAACAAAGAGATAGAAAATTATAACATTCATGTACTCTGTGTCAATTAAAATGCATCCTTTTGTCAACAGGTCTCCCCAGAATAGTTGTGCAAACAATGTATGTCTCTCTGTCATGCAACTGTGGTTAATTAACATATGCAAAACACTACAGTCCTGCTAGAAGCTACTCAGTCCTTCCCTGAAATTTAGGCTCTATTTATTTACAACAAAATAAAGTGGACCCTTCTGGAAAGAAACATAGCGTTGTGGCTGCACCAATGCTGTCGCACAGATGCTTTAAATCTTTTATATCTCCTAGACCTCCAGGGGCTGGTGTTGGATGGTATTGAGCCAGGGCCAATAAATAATTTATGCTAAGTAGCAATTTAGTTGTTTGGCTTGGGGTAAAGAAATCCAAGAAATTCATAAATAAAGTTCCCATTTTTGCTGTGTTCCAAAGTTAATTTATGTTACTCTGCAATTAACTAACATAAAGGTGAAAAAATATGACAGGCCTAAGGTAGAAAATAAAGCTCATAAATCTGCCGTATCTTAACTAGTGGTGCTTTAGTGATAGTTGGTGCTTGCACTTGGTTTCCCGTTCATCTAATTCACCTGTATTCGCCTGACCCAGAAAAAGATAGTAATTGATTTCTAATAGTTCCCCTTTGAAATAAACAAGCAAACCCAACATTCTTTGCTCTGTCCTTTGAACTAGAAGGTAGGTATTAGATTTTGGCAGATGCTTTAGCAAAATACACAGAACTGGAAATGTATAATGTGTGGATAAAGTCTGGTCATCAGACAGTCCCTGCATGCAATGGACTGTATTTAAAATCAAATCTAGGTATTCTTTAATGTCCTTTATATATACACACACATTGCACTATATACAAACACAAAGGATTTTGATGTTATACCTGATTTCTTCCCTTTGATCTAATACCGATATTTCCTGCCAAATACATGAGCTTTCTTCAGCATCATTCATTAGTCTATTGACACTGTGTATGCTGTTTAAAAGGACACTCTTCCATATATGCAAGTGTGTGATGGTTGCTTTCATTAAACACCATCACTGCATGGGGAAGAATAAAATTATATAAATATCTGCTGTATGTATTTTACAAAACTCAGAAGTTGGGTAGACTGGATGAATGAAAGTTAGATGAAACACTAGATTCAGGTTGTTCCAGGCTGAAAAGGCTATGGTTGTGTTTTCTGCCTCGATATATTCTGTAAGCTGTTAACCATAATATTTAGTGAAATTTTGCATTTTGTGTTGTTGCATTTAGAACTTTTGAACTTCCCATCTTCCTAGTGGAGCAGGGTTGTATGAAAATGGTGTATCCCATCAACTTCACAGGTTTTCCTACTCACAAGAGGAATTATGACCATAGGCACAAGGAACTTATTTCAAGGAGGTTGTCTGTTATCTGTTTCTACAGAAATATATTCGGACTATCCATAAACAGAGAAAAAAATGAAACACAATTATGCAACATAGAAGGATCAGACTTCTGCTTCTCTGAAGCACTCTGCCACTGATTTCAGTGAAAATGCATTGATTCAAAGCAGCTTAATGTCTCATATTTTCAACTTTAAGACTCATCTTTGCAATTCCTAGTAGTTTGAACAACTGCATTCAACATCCTTCCTTTCAGGACGCAAAGAAAGAGAAGCTTTTTCCTCCCCTCAGTTTCACTCCTGCAGAGTACAGTGTTGCAAACATCCCTCACTGAAATCAATGCCTTCTTGTAACTTCAAGGATCCCGTAAGCTTCAAGCCTGTTCAGAGGTGAAGTGGCACAGAAGAGTTCAGGCTCAGACACTCGGAGACTTGCCTGTTATAGAAAATGTATCTATGACCATTATTCGAAAGAGTCTGATTATGAAAGAGATTGTATTGCTGTGATAATGGGACCAGAATGTGCTTCACTATCCACTGCAATATTTGTTTTCTTTTTCTGGAGGTTTCTGAATGATGAAGATGAAATTAGCCCTTCACTTCCTCAGATAAAAAGAAAATTACATGATTGCTTTCTCTTTTAATTGCAATCCAGTGTATCTTGATTTCTGACTCACTTTTAGTCATGTTCCAGGAAGTCTCTCTGTGTTGATGGCACAAAGGAGCTGTGGAGTGTTGCCACATGAGTATGACCCTTTCCCTCTCTTTGGCAGACTATGACCACGGGGCCTGGGACCTGTAGGAACAATTCCAACCTCACCTAGAGTCTACTTTTTAGAAACAAGTTTCAAATTTGCCAGATACAAGTTTGGAAAAGACCATGTAATTTACTTAATGGAAGACAAGGTGTGAATCTACTCATTAAAATTCATAATGAGACGCATCTGGCATCTTAACACTTCTTACTATTCTGAAAATAGACTTTGTTAAAGGCCATTTTGCTCTTTCTAGCAAGACTACATGGCAGAGATAAAGGGTTTTGAATTGCAGACATGAGAATACGTTATCAAGTCTATTACCTCCAATTTCCAGTCATTAAATGATTCAGTGGGAAAGTTTCTGTTTTAACTTTAGTGACCTCTAGCAGGGACACCAAGCCAAAGCGACCCTTGAAGAAGACTGTAAGTCCCACATTTTCATATATACATTTAGAAACAAATGAAGGGACAAGTAAAAAGCAGTTCAGCTTGTTCCTCCCAGTCTGACTCAGATCAGATTTCAACCAAAATAATATTTCCTCTAAACAGCCATTTGTAAATGCAGGGGGAACAGATGAGTAGCATCATTCCACTCTTTGCTGAACAGGACTCCCTCCTGTCCATCTCACTGGAGACTCAATGAGAGAGCTAAGGGGAAGCAGAGAGCTTTCCACTCTCTGGGGTGAACTACCCGCATCAAGGTTAAAGGATTTGTGTGGCTTAAGGCACATTTTCAATTCACATATCTGGTTCTCACTTCAGTCTCTGGAGCTGCCAGAGGCTGATGCTCTACATTTTCTCTCTTAAGAAAGTCAAAGGGTGGTTAGGAGGCAATTCAAGCCCTGAGCAAAACAGCAAAATGGTTTCACCCTTCCACCCCTTCTCGCCCCAGAGGCCATGGGGTAAAGAACTCTAATGCCAGCAGACGTTATGGTAGGGATGTCCTTCATCAGCTTAGGCATATGGGACAGGAATGTCCCATCTCTCTCTGCTCTCCTATCACTCTTTGGAAAAGTCTGTTTCCCTTGAGTGACTTTTAACAGAGCCTAATAGTTTAGTAAAATAACATAAAACCAGAAATGTGAAACAAACAAGAAGGTATTTCTCCAGATGCAGAAAGCTCGGGAGCATTAGTAGTTTAGGAGCATGCTTAAGTAAGACTGTATGCACGGAGTTACATGTATATACATAATCGTGGGAGCTTGATCTTGCAAAATGTGGGTTTTGTATTTTAAATGGATGCCATGTGGGATATATTTGCTTGCAGTCTTAGAGATACACTATATCTCCAACACATCTTTCTTAATTTAAACATTTCCAGAGTAAAACAGAGGATTTATTCCACACAGTGTGCTATTGGACAGCTCATGCATAATTTTGTTCAAAGTTACACATATGGCTATATATATCTCCAGCTGATTTCAGTGAGGCTGCTTTGTAGGAAATACGCCACCCATGGTCACCTACGCATGTGCAGTCTGGTCCCATGGTAGGTTTACATAGCAGAAAACAGTTGCCAATAGCCTTGTGCAGAACACCAGTTACAACAGGCGCTTACCAGGGTGGTATGATGTACTTCGCATAGCGCATCAAGCATCCTGATGAAGCTGGTGCTCAGATAATTAGGGGAGCTAGAGAAAAATAAACAGACTGTGTCATTTACCAGAAAGAGACTGGGTGCCAGTCTGGAGCTCTTGTTGAAAGCTTCTTCTCTGTGGAAATAGGCACATGTAAGAGACAATCTATATAATCCATAATAAAAAGAGTGTGAGTTATATTGTATCTCATAGTCTGTTGGTCTACCCATTTCATTACTTACTGCAGTTTTACAAGTGATACTGATTTTTCTTCTATGACATGACATTTTTAAAAATTATTAATCTCTGTGTAGATTTTCAGGTCTCACACATCTACATGAAGTAGGTAAAGATTATACATCATCTGACCATTGCAATGTTTTTGAGGTTGTACCTTTGCTGCACTTGGCAACAGGAAAGCTAATACAGTCACACAGAACAGCAATATATTCACACAGTATGTCCTAACCAGCTATCCAGTTACTGAGGAGGGAAGTATATACATATATATCAGCTGGTCCTAGTAAAGGAACCTTAATTAGTAATATTAAAGAGTGATCCTCATAGTAAATGTTCAGAAGCATTTATGCTGCTTTCACGTCATCTGCTCACAACTCTTTAGTAAATACTTTTTAAAAGAGAGTCTTCCTTCCCCTTTGACCCTTCCTACATGATGTTACTAAAGTAGCTAATTCATTTTCACAGTTCCCTCTCAATGTATACTGAACTGCTTTCACTTTTAAAATAAATAGTGTATATCTATATAACCTCTCTGGTAACAACTCAGCCCTGATCTGCTGTACAGCAGTGAAGCAGATCAGAACTATATATCTGCAACTTAAGCAGGACATCTTCTTGCGTGGAGATCACTCTGGAGTTGAGCAGTGATGTTTCAGGAGCAGGACACATGTTTTTGCGGAAATACCCATAGTCAGCCTTGCTGCTTTCACAGAGATGCCTACATCAACCTGCATGGACCTATGCAGAATGAATTAAGAAAATTCTTCCTTACAAATTCACATAGATGTATTTAATTCTTACCATGTTCTTATGAAAATAGAAATACTTTCTTCTATGTAAGCTTCTGCGTTCTTTGAAGGTAGAATCTTGACCCACCTGAATCTAGTGGAAAAAGTCTATTGAATTAAGCAAAAGTCATGGTCAGGATTTCATATATGTAAAATAAAAACTGTTAATCTACTAAGACCTGTGGTACCACACTTCATCAGTGCAGCGTGGCATTTCAGGCACTTTTGCTTGCAAACACAACACTGACATGTCTGGTATTTCTAGTGAAAACCACATTTTTGGATACAGATTTTTGCTCCATGTTAATCATGGTCCTGTATTTCTTGTGGTTGTATATACTAAAAACAAGACAACAGTTTTTAGAGAATTCAAAGTACTTTAGCTAAGAAAATCTAGGGGTTTCATTTTCTCTTTTCTAGGAAAACAAATGAAAAGTTAAAACATATTTTCAGTGATACAGAATGCAAAAAGAATGCTAATAGATATTAATAAAATATGTACTTGAGATGAGGTATCCCTCACAACTGCAATTTACCATAGAATAAAGACATTAAAGGCGTAAAAGATCCCCACATCAACTCATCCTGTTGATCCACTGTGCAAAATCATACATATCAAAACTATTACTCTTATTTTTGAATTTAATTCAGTTCTTTTATCATTTTTTATAAATTACTTAAAAACTAAAAAGAGATGATCAGATGCTATGAAGTGATACAGAAAATATTCACAAAGCCCAATTTTAAACACTGAAGAGTTGGTCTTCTGCTTCAGGCCTCTTTATAGTGGAAAAGGAAAAACAGGTCTCTTTGTGCAATCGTTCACCCTATTCTGTTGTTGTTGTCTAGTATCAATAAGATGAGCTGCCTTCTCAAAATGCCTTTCCATCTTCATTGATTAGAAAGAGAGCTTAAATAAATACAGTGGACCAAGTACTAACTCTTATATGGTAAGTTCAGGTGATACATATTCCATTCAAAGTGATTTATTTTCTGCTTAGGCCTTTTGGAAATGTTAATTACAAATAAAAACTATAACAATCCTGTCTTTATTTTTCAACTATTTCTTCCTATGGGTTGTTTTGGATTATTCAAAAACGTCTTCAACTGTTGTTTCATTTTCCCTCTCAGAGCTATCTCTGAAGACCATGGAGCCTTTCCTCTACACTGATCAAGGGCTAGGGGCTCTTGCTAGATCTGTTCCAGTACAGGAATACCCTCAGCTTTTTTAGGACTCCAAATGGCTATGGCACTTCCATTTTCAGAAGTGAGTCCTAAGCATGTCTGCTCATATAAGGACTTGTTTATTTAAGGAAAGTCAAACAGAGTGAGAGATCCCAAAATAGCTGTGTTTGCCCAGACTAATTTTATCTGTCTGAAGACTAGACTACTTCAGTGGTCAATCGGAAGAGAGCAAAAACTCCAGGCAGTGGTTTGTGTCTTGCTAAGGTTGTTGTTGGAGGTGTCAATGAACCTCATCAAGTCACACACTCTCTCCATTGATGCCTCAGTCAAAGTGAATGCCTGATGAAAGGGCCACAGCTAAAGGGGTGCACTCACCACCCTGTCACTCCAGTGTCCAATTCAGCATGACCTTCTGGGGTCTGGAGAGAAGTGAAGTGAATCCCACTGCTACTATACAATGAACTCCTAACTAAATGAATCCCAGCTTTACTATTGAGACCTATTTATCTGCTATATTTGATGTTTTATTCGCACATGGTAGAAGTGTGGTTCTGACTCAAAGAGGGTTTTTTGTTTATTAGAACAGAATCCACCCTTTGCTTTTCCTATAAGTATGTTGCCTACAATTTTTGTAAAAAAATATCAAGGACCACCTGTACTGTAGTTGTGTTCTTCTAATGGAACTATGATACCAAAATGGCAAAATAAAATTGGTTTTCTAATTTTTTCCCTTTTACAGCTGCAAACACATTCAACAGCCCATGATATGACCAGTATTTTAAATATCTCAGATGGATCTTCAGTGTAATACTCTATCTAATCATACCCAGAATCCCACCATTATTATTGTTATTGCTGTTACTATATTTATCTTTACTGCTAAGTTAGCATCAGTCCTGAAAATTAAATTCTTTTACTTCAGTCCATGCTGTATGTGCTCAGCACATTGTTAATCTTTGCCATTACTTTTTGTAAATGGAAAGGACCATGTTTTCCAAAATACTTTTTACCCCACCAAATTCCCTGACAGCATAGAACTAAAGAACTCCTGATGTACAAAGATTCCAGAATTCATGCAAACTCTGAGTCTTTCAGGCCTCAGATGCATTTGCTATCATTTCCCCACTCTTCTCATAGAGAATTCTGTTATTTTCTATATATTTCTTAGTTATGGCACAGTCCAAAATTTGGGCCATTACGAGTCTGGGTTTTTCCCTCTCATTTATCATCATTGTCTGCTATGTATCTGTCCAGTTGTCTTTTCCTTTCCTTTAATTTCTATTTCATGGTCCCCAGATAGAGAATGAAATATTAGGTTTGTCAAGCGTATATCATTGTTTAAATGCCTGGAGATGATGGGTTAAACAGCCCAATCAATGAAACAAACCTCCAGTGCATTGCAGCTACTGCAAGTGATGTTCCCTCTGGCTGTTTAAGACCTACGAAGTCAATAACCTATTAATATCATACTCTGCTAGGGTCAGCGCCAAACAAGTCACACATCTTTTCAAGGCATTCAGCTTATGGGTGGATTAAATGGAAGGCTCTTGGTCCTTTGGTGGCCTTAAAAAAATTGTATTTTTTTTAATCTTCTTGTGAGATTAAACCTTGTTGACTGTGAAATAAATTAAAAATTAAAAATGGATCAGATAGTAGTTACTGTAGCCACGTAAAATCATAGCTTAACGCAAACTGCACGACCAGTAATTCACATGGAATCATCACTTCTTTTTAGAATCTGATTATATTTTACTGCTATAGAATACAAATTAAGAGTCAGCAAACATGGCACTTACTTTGCTATCTGTATGTACTGTGAAAAAATGTTTAGTCCTATCCCTGAATGGAGCAAAGTTCAAAGTCGTCTCTTTTTATAACACGTCCAAAATAGAATCATAGAGTATGAATAGGTAAGATGCCATTTAAAGTACCATCTAGCATCACTATTTACAGTCAGTTATTTTTCATACAAGAAATACTCCAACCATGAAAATTTAGGGCTGAATTTTACCCAGGGTGCATTTTTAAGTCATGGAAGCTCTCTGCACGCATCTAGAGAAAACTTTTTCTACTGTATCAAGCTGTAATTCATTGCATGAACCTGCAGACCTCACCATGATTAGTACTAGTGGTTAATAAATAGTATGCCAATGTGAAAGAAAAGGTTATAAGACCTCTTGAGAAAGCAACATTTAGTCTGAATTTTGTGAGCAGAAGCTGGGATATTCCCAGCTCTGAAACAGGTGTGGCTTGAGAAAATTATTTTTAAAATATCCAAAACATATCTCAGTAGGTAGGACTTTCACTCTTAAATGATCTGTTGAATTAATTTGTACCCAAGGTTGTACCTGGGGTTTGCATTGTCTAGTTCCAGGCCCGTTATGTCCCATTCTGGACTAGAACTGGAAGAAATTTTTCAGACTTCCTTGTCAAGAGCCTCTCCAAGTGTGAGCACAAGAAAGTTGAGGCACACAGCACAATGTCATTGGGAAGACATTGCTGGGAGGTATCAAAAGAGATCCCACATGTCATTAACAAACCACTCAATTCAAGGTGGTTAGCAGGAAAATTAATCACCTCCTCACAGGTTCTTGCTAAGGTCACAGAACCAAGGGGCCTGGGTGGCTGCACTGTGGTCTCAGACAGTATTCCCACTACAGTTGTACGTGCAATAGGCATTTTAATTGTGCCCTGCGAGAGTACTGCATTACTGGGTGCAAGTGTAAGAGAAGCATCTAATTCCAGTCCTGATCCTGTACAAGCATTGTTTCCAAAACACAAGAACTGAAGGTCTCTCACTTGCTAGGGTTGTTTTTCATTCAAGAGGTCTTAGTCACCGGTGATGAGGAGAGGGGAAAGACAGCTGAAAATTGCTGCACCTTTGAGAAGAGTGAACGTGAAAGTATCAAAAGGCTCAGTCCTGTAAGGTGGTGGCTAATTCAGTCCAATACAGCAAAGCATTATGTTTGTACTATGTTTAATGCCAAAGAATAATTTCACTGGCTTAGGGAATGAATGCTGAATGAATGCCAAACCAGTGGTTAAGGTGTCCTTGTAAATATCCTTCGGGGCTCAGTCTCTAATTAAAAATACATAAATAAAAAAGAAGCCAGATCAACACAGAAAGCAAAGAAATAAACAGCACATTCAGTCTTCTCCTCACACAAGAATTTACACAGGGTTCAAAATACATTGGTCCAAATTAAGCAGAAAAGAAAGAAAAAGTACCTATCTCATCCCTGATTATAAAAGAAGAACTTCAGGGGCTGGCAGTAAAGCCTTCTGGCAGAAAGAAACTTCAAAATCTATCCTTTTTTTCCCTTAACTGAGAACCCCCTTTGAAGTACACTGCAAAGGATTCTGCCTGTCCCCAGAAGCCCTGTGCAGTGCCGCTAGCCATCGGCTCCCACCACTTCTGAATTAACATCCCACAGACACTCCGAAGGAGCAGCACACCTACATTTCCTAGCAGATAACTTATTTAGTACACGAGCTGCTGTTACCCACCAGGCCAAAAGAAAAAGCACTGTACCCCTTTGGTATAATCCCTGATCCCCAAGAGGAGGGATCAGCTCTTCTGTGAAACATCAAATAACATATTCCAGGCACAGTGGATTTGTGCGAGTGTGTGACTAGGTTGTGTAATGCACACGGTGCTCTGTGGTAGAATCTGGGGCCACGTTGCTTCATTGCTGGGGAGGTTTGCTCTCTACATCCTTCCAAAGCTTAGCATTCATGAAAGCATTCTCCCCTTTTTGCCATCTATACTGGAAGACTGGTTGATCTCTTCACACTTCCATTCTGACTATTAGATGAACAAGGGCAGCAGGACCCAGTGCTCACGGGAGCTTGTTGGGCTCCACTCATGTGGCATATCTCTACCTACACCCTCTGCAAGGCCCTGCTCTAGACCAGCCACAAACATGAGACATGAAACTGAGTTAGTCAAATGGTTCATCTGGCCCAGTTTTGTTTTCTGCAGGAGCAATCACCAGGGTGGACTTCAGGAAACAAACAGAAATACAAAACTGTCGTATCCTGGGTAATGACTAAATATCCTTCTCAGATGCAAAGTGTCTTCTGAAACCTAGAAAGTTAGTGATTTTTTTCCTGCTCTGTCACAGAAAGTAAAAGTTGCTATCAGCATTGTTAATTTATACTAATACCAGGGTGTTTGCATGAACAATAAATACTTTCTTTAGGTCCTCCTAAGTTCTTGGCCTCAGTAGCATCTTGAAGTAGATCCAGTGGAAATATTCTCCACCCACCCAAGGGAGCAGGGAAGTCCTATTGCTAGTGCTGTTTCCTGCTGCACCAATTAAAGGAGCATAAAACATATTCTGGAAATCTGTACTGACAGTCAAGACAGTCAACTGAATGATGGCCAGGTCTCTATGACTGAAAGTCTCTGTGCTCCTTTTACCCATCCAGGTATTTTTCAGGTTGTCAGAAAAGAACAAAATAAGACACCTCAAAGTCACCTCATTAGACGCTCTCTGGAGATCAGAACATTCACTGTTATAGCTTAGCCATACCACCACACAATAGATCAACACTGAGATAAGTTAGATGAGGATCTGCACCTAAAATGTTTCATACCTCTCTGTCATGGCTGCCTTTGTTTCAGCCACTAGCCACAAATGTGGGCACTGGTAGTTGACAAAGGTCCTATTATAAAGGCAGAAAGTTTTAGTTGGCTACCAATGTTGTGTCTTCTCAATGGCACGAAACATCCAAGTACCATGTCTGAGACTTTCAAACAAAACAAGCTTCCTTGCTTCCCATTGCAAGTCAGCGATAAATCCCTCATGCCTCATCTTCTACTCCTCCCTCCCAAAACAACTGGCACCAAAAAGTGCTCCAGTCCCACAGGCCAGTACAGTCACAGCAATTTAAGAGTACAACACCAACCCTTCAAATCCCACTCTATGTGCTTTCCAAATACCACCATGTCCCCTTGTGGGGATGAAAGCCAGGTACGTGCAAGCATCTGAGATCTACTGCTATTTCCTTTTGTATGTTGTTTGCCAAATCAATTAACTGCAATTCCAATCAGGCAGAACTAAACTTGCCCTGAGAGTGTGGGCAGTAAGATGAAGTCAGTAAGTTATATGTTTATATGTGCTGTTCTTCTTGATCCTAGAGCTCCATTCAACCTGTTGGAGATTTCTTTGTGAGCTCCACTTTTCCCTTTGTCTGCTGCCTCCCTTCATTTCAGTGCAGCAATGCTCTTTCCATGCTGGCTCATGTACTCTTTACTAAAGAGCTTGAAGGAAACATGGTCCACAAACGTAGCACTCAGAGAAACAATCCCACTGATAAGAAAGTTTATCTTACAATTAAAGTTTTTTCACATCTGAAATATATGTCTTAGCACATAGTAAGGATGGTCTGAAAAAAGGAGTCCTTGAATCCATGTTAAAATAGTGCACATCATTTCTATTTCTACCTCGCTTTGGAGTTCTTTTTTTCCTCGTCAGTCTTCTGTGTAATCTCCAGTATTATCAAAGTCTTGTGGTAGTTTTTTATTAAACCACATATTAAGATGAGAGTTAGGGAAGAGTCCACAAAAAAAAAAATGAAACACTGTACTAATCAACAACATGGATACTCTAGAGTTTAACTGACTGAGGATATTAAAAGTACATATTATAAATACACATCATCGCATTCTGATCCAGAATGACCATGTATGACTTCAACTTATGAGTTCAAATAATTTTGAAATGTGTTATCCAAAACACACTTAAATGTTACTACTATGTAGTATTCTGTGTTTTCAGAAATGGCATTTTAAAAAATCACACATTTTTATTCCATAAAATAACTTGTATATAAGGGTTCTCAGATGTTCCACAGTAGTTTTATGAACATAAAGCAGGATTTCTTAGAAGTGTTCAGTCTTTGTCTCTTTGCTGTACAGTTAAAGTCAGAGCAAATTTTACCAGATGTTCATTGCACACCCGGTACAACATAATAGCCAGTGGCAAAATCTAGCATTTAAGAAAAGCTGTAACTTTATCAGGTAAACAACTTTTCCTGTCTCTGCTCCCATCAAAGTACATGGTGGAAAGCTAAATGAAAGGTGGTCCTTACAAGCATGAAACAACTATCTGCTCTGCAGTATTTTCTTTGCCCTTCTGCAATTTATTATGATGTTTATAGGGAACCACTTTTAAATATTAGTGTTCTAGAAAGCAAAGTGGTGGCAGATCTCTTTGTAAGAAAAAGAAACTACTTCCAAGAATTAAACAAAATAAACTTGTTTGGTCAGTGTGTCCTCTGTCCCACCTGATGTTGACATTTCTACACGGTGAAAACAAGTTTTATTCTGATCACCCCTGAGAACTTCTGAGGTTAAGGTTCTGCTTGTTACAGGGAAAATCAACTGATGCCACTTCAGTAAAGGGTTAATTAAAACTCAGCTGGGAAAATATTTATTGTCCACCTTGTCCAGAGGCAAAAGTCTCAATTAGAGTCTTTGTTCAGATATTGCTCTGTCAAGGATGGTCAGGAGACTGTCAAGGTTGGCCCTGGGAGGCCAACCTCTGACACCAAGAAATGAGGTCTCAGGTCTTTACCCTGTTGCCAACACAGTGCAACTCTGCCATTCACAGAAAGCTTTTTCTTTGTCCCTTTTTATTCCTCTTGAAAATAATAAAAATTGAACCTAATCCCAAGTAAATCCCAGGAATACAAACATCTATTCATTTAGGTGTTTGTCTACAGAGGAGAAAGGATTGAAACAGCTACTTCTGATTAAATATCTCCTTGGGGGAATAGGTGCTAGGCGAGACATGGGATTTCAAAGGAAGGAGGTCTCTCAAAGAACAAAAATGGGTCACTCATCATGAGGGCCTAGGCAGCTGGCATGCCCAATGTGTTTTCTAGTTCCAACTCTGGATTTCTCATCTTCTGGGGAAAGAACAAGACGGGTCCATACCCTTCTGTGTCAGTAGGACCTTGGCCTCTAGTTCTGCACATTAACAGTCATGGTGATTCAGATGGAGCTGTTTCAAGACAACCAGTGCCTCCTATCTGCATCTGTACAGTGGTGACATAGTGGTGCAAGCATTGCATGTGTTTTGTCATTATATATACTTTGTATACTGTTTTACTGAAAAGTAAAGTGAAGAGAAACAACAGTTATGTTACTACCTTTCCCGGATGTTCTTTTTCACAGGTATCATTAATGCATTATTTTAAATCCAAATATTTTTGTTACGTACAAGTTAGGGCAACCTCACTGGGGAAAAAGCACTGACTACAAGGTTTGGTACATCCAGGGCTGTCCTATTTTGGTTTTGTTTTGTTTTTCTCTTCCTGTGCTTTGTGTTCAGCAGATTTTGATTATGATGTCCTTCTTGTATGAAAAAGGAAGCTGTTGTTGAGTGTAATGTGTATAATGATACCACTTTCATTGTAATGCAGAATGCATAGCTTCAAGTGTTTGCAACACTTTACTCAGTTCCTTTCAAATTGAAAACAGACATAGAGCCATTCTGAATGCAACCTCCTAGGTCCAGCCACCAATCTTGTGGCTGACACCTCTACAAACAGCTCAGCGTTCACCAAAGTTGAGGAAACTTCTAACAGCATTGCTCTTCAGTGCCTCAAGTTTTAAAAGTAATGTACAAATGGAGATTTCTTTCATAAATCGCATTAAAGCAAAAGATTGGTTTTCCTAGGGAGAGAAGCATGGTCATTTTTCACAAATCGAAAACATCTGGTCCAAACAGAGTAGTGCATTTAATAGATCACTATTTTATTCATGTCATTTGTAAACAGAAAAATATCCTTGGCAATGTCAGTATTTTTTCTCCTCTTTTGCCCTTTAAAAAATGCTTGTAAATTGAGCTTCCCTCTGCATCTGTGAGCTTGAACTGAAGGGCAGAGACCCTCTGAGGCAATATGAGGCATACAGTTTTCACACCTAAACCCCTCCAGGGATAGGTTGTATGGCCTGAGCCCCAGTCGACATACTCTGAAGCCCCTCTTTCCAGAGCCACAGAGCTTGTCCAGTGAAAGAACAGTTGGGAACTCTCCCAGTGTCACATCAGCATTTTTCTCTCCCCCCTCAATGGGAAACCAACTCTGGGGGAGAGAAATCTCACCCCAGAGGCTGAGAGCCTTGAGCAGCTCAGAGCCAGGACAGTGCCTCTGCACCCACAAACATCAGCACCTAAAAAGAGGCATTGTGCCAAATCCATGCAACACATACTGGAGGAGTCACTGAAATAGCCAGATGTCAGGGGAACATTTTGAACAGTCACCATCCATTTATTTGCTCTCCAGTTTCTAGAGGCTAGCGCCCAGACCCTTGGAGAGAAGCTTCCTAATGCATAATACAAAGTAATGGACAGAACAACCTCAGTAAGAGAGTTTCTAGCACAGTGTTGCCAGGATCTGTTTCCTGTTCATTGTCTTTCAATACTTTCTAACAGTGCTCTGGAAGAAAATATAAATCATTTGCAGTAAAGTTTACTCGTGATCCAAAGTTGGTGAAGTCCTAAATTAATGATAGAGGCAGGTCAGCTGAACAACGCAATCTAGGTTGCTTGAGAAACTGGTCTCCTTTGAACATCAGAGGTTATTGATATTTCCAAACATGATGTCATGCATCTCAGAACAAAAAAAAAATACAGTAATAATAATAATTTTAGACTCACAGGATGCAAATCCCTTGGCCCAGACTGCACTGACCCTAAAAACCTACTTAATGCCCACATTATATACCATTCCAAATCTCCCAGTCCAGTGCTTTGGCTGTGAGGAATAGTAAATTTAAAAGCAGAGGAATATCAAACAGAGAAGTGAATTGCATCTAAACAGCACCACTGAGAACATTATTGGAATATTGTCCCCATTCATTCAGCCACTTCTAAAAAAATGCAGGAAAAATATGAAAAGAATAAAAAAACCTGTTGTGATGCATTCAGAATTATGGAATATTCCACTCTGTGTTAAGAAAGAAGATAATTCGGTGTTTTCAGCTTCTTCAGAGAAGGGAAAGGGCAAATTTATGGTGCCTTATAAAGCTCTACCTGTTGAAAAGAAGGAAACTTTGCTGGTAGCAGATGGCTCTCTTATGAAGCAGAGGCTTAACAATCAGAACCTGAAAACTTCATCTTCACAAATGCTGATTAGAAATGAAGGACATTTCTTTAACAGTGCCACTAATTAACCAATTGAACGATTATAAAAGGATGTGGTAGACTTTTGAACACCATGGAGTATTTATCTGTTCATTGCAGAAATTACTAATGAATATCTCCAGGTAGCCCACACAACTCTGAGGTTAGACAATCAGACCACTTCTATAAATAGAAGATTCTCTTGCCTCCTCTTGTTGCCAAGAGTCACTTCTCTTTGTGCCATTGTGCATTCCTTAGTGTATTAGTCCAGGCCCCAAGAGACACAAAACAAACGTGCTGCTGTTTGATTTCTTTTTTTTTTTTATTTATTTCAATGTCATTTCATTCTGAAGACCCTCTGAAAATACAAGAATATGCTTTTTCTTAATATTTTAGGAGAAATTGAAGCCAAGGGTTTGTTCAGGGTTGTGCCTTTCTGGAAGGAAAATTAATATATTGGATAGAGAATAATCATCTTCTAGAAGATGAATAGTTATTTACTTGGTTGGGTGGGGAAGGAGCTGTATCTCCCTAGGCATACAAATCCCCCTGCTCACAGTAGGTGCACAGGAAGGCAATTGCACAGAGAGGATAAAATGAGGGGGGGTCTCTGTGTATCTTAAAAATGCTCAAGTCACTTGACAGGTGCTGCAGAAAAGCTTAACTTTGTCAAGAGATGACGAAGGTTTCCTAAATTACAGCATTTGGGAAGGCGGGTGTGGGTGATGTAGCCCTGTGATCCATTTAGATGCCTGAACATACAAATAAACTTTGAAGGTGTCAGTCTTGTAAAGTTAGCTGTGCAGTAACTGAGAACTTGTCCTCTCACCCCTCTTCCCAGCTCCCCTCTCCTCTCGTTACTAAGAACATGTTGTAAGACAAATCGCTGTAGAGAGCCTATCTTTTAATCAGGCTCTGAACTCTCCATATAACCGTGTGTTTGCTGGATTTGATTTTGGTTTGCATTTTCTTTCCCACCCATAAAATACTCCAGGGATATCAGGTACCCAGTCTTCAATGGGCTGGTTGGTACTTGATGTCACTGGTCTCTGAGCTATTCACTGTGAATAATGTTTGGTCCTTTTTTATTTTAATTGCTGGAATGGCTGGATATAAGTTGCTCAGCACAAAAGGGTGACAAATAATGATGAAAGACACTAGAGTGCTCTCATGTGTAGCTTGGACCAGAAGGAGAAAAGAGATTATTGCAGCTGAACTGGTCACATGGAATTTGCTGGACCTGCCTGCTCCCACCCCCTCCAGTCCCTCTCCCGGAATAGTGCTCTTACAAGCTAAGAAAGACACAGTTGGCACCAAAAAAAATAAAAAATTGATCCCATTAACAATGACCTTTAGAAATTTCAAGGACATAACGCTGCCTTTGTGAAGTGTAAACAGATGCATTGTCAAATAGTTAAAGAACAGAATTGCTCCTGGATCTGTCATTTACCTCCTCATGAACTGGAGCTCCAAACTGTAAAGACCCAGGAGGAAGCCACGGCAGCATGATTATACAGTTAAAGAGACAAATACTTATGTTGGTCTTCTCAGGGATTGATATTTCTATTATATTTTTAATTAACATTTTAATCCTTTAAAATAATTTTAATCCTCTGGAAGCATGTTACAGAGTGAAATCATTGCTATGAAAAGTGTCAAACAGATAATAGCTAAAATTAATGGTTTTGTGATATATCAAGTTTTCAAATTGTTCTTTTATTAAAAGAGCCTGACATTTTTCATTAAAGCGAGCAGGGCTTTCTGAATAAAAAGTGAGCATGTACCCCAGATTACAGAACATTTAACTATTTGCATGATAAAGTCCTCGTCCTGGTTTTCCTCCTGTTTGAAACAGTTGCCAATAGACTAGATAAATATCTTTTGTGTTGACAGAATGCTAGACAAACCAAGGTGTCCCAGTCTCCTCCTCCCGCTCCTTCTTGTTTTAGTCAGGGCGCTTTGTAGCCAGCAAAGCCCTTTTCCATGTGCAGGCGCTGGCTGCCCTTTGGGAGGAGGGCAGGGATCGGCTGGGGTGTTTGCTGTGTGTTCGGCTCAGCTGACAGTCATTGCACGCCCATGTCAGGGGCTGCTCTCCCTCCTTCTTGGCTCGGAGTGTCATTGGTGGTTGCCTCATTTAAGTGGTTAGAGGCAACCTCTGAAAGGCTGTAACTCATAATAGGATAAATAACTGTGTGCATAATTGCGAAAACACTTCAATAAGTGGATACGAGCTGCTGCAGACCTCATCTTCCGACCTTTCAAAACACACACGCACACACAATTCCTTCTCTTGCAGTCAAGCTCTTCCTTTCTGACATCTCTCAATGTAGCACACACAGAAGCTGGCATGCATAAACTGTAAATCTCCTACTTACTGGGAGCCATTGATAGCTGTATGTACCAATTGTGGCTCATAGGAAGTGGCATCGTTTTCTCAAAAATAAAATAATAAAGCGGTACCTCTAAGAACTAGTCTTTTCTTAAAATCACTTCAGTATTTGGTCTTTTGTATGCCATTGTGTCAAGCAACATGCTGGTCCAGCAGTAAGCAGAGTCCTCTTTCCCTGAAAGTTTCACAGTATTTTACTTGGATGCAGTTACTCCACAGGTTTTCTTCTTTCTGCTTTTTCTTCTTGAAATGGGGAGTAAAACATTTCCTGTAAGTAAAAGACTGCTGCAAATGAGAGAATGAGTGATCTCGTTAAAAACTGTTGATTGCCAGCAGATGTGCTATGGGGTAGGCGTTGGATAATGCAGGGCCTTTTGAAGAGGTCTGTCTTTTGTGCAGGGAAGGCCTCTGTAATAAGCTGAGTGTAATGAAATCACAAGTAATAAACTGCCCAATATTTAATGTCTGGGGTCACCAATTAAAGCAATGTATGAAACATTGCAATGAAATATTTCCCCCACACACCCTACCTCTGTTTGGGTACACAAAGCTCAGTTAGGCACTCAAGTGAACCAGTAAGAGTTTGGAGATCTGCTTTAACAGAAACTTGCAGAAATACTTTCAAGCATTGGGCTGATACTCCAGGAGATGTGTTTTATTATCCATCTCTGCTACTCACTTGCTGAGAGCCCCCCAGACACATCAGTTCCTCCTCTCTCCTTCGCAAAAGGAGGATAAATGGCATTTCAGTTCTCTGGGACACCTATGTGACCTGTCACACACAACCAATGTGAGGCAGGTGTGCTCTCATTGTGCATGCCCACTCACCACTGCACCCAGGGAACCCAGACTCTGCAGGGGCTGTGGCACGGAAGGGTGAGGGCAGCCAGCTGGGCCCAAGAAATGCCCTCTTGGAGGGTACACAAACGCAAAACTGGAAGGACAGACAGCCAGATTCACAGTTGGTATCGGTCTGTCACCTCTTCAAATGAAAGTCAATTATAACCCAATCACATCCCCGTGAAGTTGACGCTAGATCTTTCTCAGGGAGTTGCAGCATGCCCAAAACCTCCAGCCAAGTTTAGCCCATTCTACCCCTAACAGGGAGCCATGTGCTACATCAGTCTTTATATCCATGCTGCTCAAGCTGCATCAGCCTCCAGCTAGCTTTCTGATGATGTGAAAGTGGTTGCGTTTGACCTCAGGAGCCATGTCTGTTTAAGGGTCCCAGCAGCAGAGGCATCCTCACCACCAGTGGTGCCATAGGAGCCTGGCGAGTGGAAGCACCACCAAGCCCCGGGTTGAACTGGGGAGTTGGGGGACAGGCAGCAGGTCACTTTCCCTTCAGGCTCCTTGACTCTGGATTTTGGTACCCCCTACCCTTTCAAGGTCAATGCAGTGACCTTGAGGGTAGGCTGCAAGATCTGTTTATTTTCCCAGGCTCTCTCTTGCAGTGGGAATGGGGCAGGGGGATGACAATGGCAGGGAGAAGGTAGCATCCTTGGTGGGGGAAAGCAGGAGGGGCTGCTTCTGCTTATGGCCATGCACAGATTGCACCCCAGCGTACAAAATAATTCAGGAACTTTCTGTATTAAATAATAAGCACTCATGCATTTAAATCAAGCCACAAAATAAGAAGTGGGATAAATCCAATATTGCTAACAGTCAAATACTTTTTTTAGCTAGACAGAAATTGTTCCAAAATCAAAATGAGGAAATAGTGATGTATTGGCTTTAAAAAAGTAAACAAATCCATTTTTTTCATCACAAAATGTGCATGTAAGCTGTAAATCCTGATCCACATTAATTAAATTTCACTTTTAGAAAACAGTAGTGCAAATTCCCCTTAATCCACGATGTTTGACTTAAGTTGGGGGGTGGGGAGGGAGGAATTTCTTGATTCCAAGCAAAGGTCTTTCTTGAATCCACTACAGAGCCTTACTCTTTATTCCTCTGTACAGTGAAAGAAATGTGAGGGGTTTTAACACTGGAAAAAAAAAAGCAAAGCAAAGCAAAAAAAAAAAAATGCTGCCTTCTTTGTGTCCTTATCTCTCCCGATGCGTGCTACATGTTGCAGCACAGAGCAGGGGCGCTGAAGCCGAGCCCAGAAATCCGAGGGGATTTGACGACGCCCCCAGTAAACAGGGCGGCACAAAAGTCCATTGTGCTATGAGATAACTGCGGGGCTGAATGGGGGAGGCTGTCACGGGGGGGATTGTTGGGCCAGTCACCATCGGATCACAGCCGAGGCCTGAATTCCTTTATGGTTCATCAGGGCCTGTTGGTACCACAGAAAGTGTCATGATCCTTTTTTTCACTGGGGCCAGATGGTGTCCTTTTTTGAGGCCTTCCTAATGCCCGGTTTTCCACATGTAAAACTCCTGGGAAAATGACCTAACTCACAGCTGCTTAGTGAGGCTTGAGCAGGTCTTTAGAAAGACTTCTGTCAGGAACAAGGCGGTCATACCACTCTGGGGGAGCAAGGGGAGGCCACCGCCACAAACCTACCCCTCACCAGCTATATCTAAGCGGAAATAAAAACCCGCCAGCCAGCACCAGCCCGCCCAGGTCTGGGCTGCGGCCGGCTGAGGAGGTAACATCGCCAAGCAGCTAACTGCCAGGAGGGGCTGCCGTGCCGGCGGCGGTGGCCGTTTCCCCTTCCCCTTCAGCGAGCAGATGGCCTGAATAAAAACGTAGAATGTGGTCCAGAAGGGTCGGGAGAGGACAAAAAGTGAGGGGTTCCCCAGACCGCGGCCAGCCGCCCGGGGAGAGGGGAGAGACCTGCCACTGAAAGGGGCTGAGGGAAAGTGGAGACTTTTGATGTCGGGAGGGTCGTCTTTGCCAGCACACTGAATGATGCCCCGAGGAACGGTGGTGCCGCAGGTGTGATACTTGTAAAGCCCGAAGCCTTTTCTATTAAGAAAATAGTGCCTGGCTGGAGGAGCTCTTTCAAGGCTGCAAGGGATGCAAAGCTGAAAAGCTTCCGTGGTGATGCTTATTTTCCCCAATCGAGGCATTAGAAATACTTATCTTGATAACTTTTAGCCGCAGTCATTGACCTTTTTAGCCTCCACTGTGCATCACTATATTGGGATGTTTTCACTTGCCTGACTTTGCCAGGGAATTTTTTGTTATGGGTTTATGAAAGCGTCTGTATCTGTCCTTTGCAGCTGAAGCACTTTGTTTCCAGCAGTACATTTGTTCAGTCTGTCAGTATATCTGAAGATATTTCAAGACCTGCTACACTGATCCTACAAGTTCTTCGATGGTATTTTTCAAAAGTCTGCACATAAATAGGCTCAGTATAAATTTTTATGACAATTTTTATGTTACTTTGTTCTGTGACTGCTTTAGTCCCAGTGTTAAATACATTTCCCCTGATATATTTTAAAATTTAAAGTGAATATGGGAAGCTTCAATAGCGTTTCTTTCCTGGACATGGCCATCTGAGGAATTAAATAGAGCTGGCTGAAAAGTAGCTATAATTGTTCAGGGGAAATTGCAGGGGGAGAAAGCTGTCATCAAACCGCTAACTTTTTTTCAATTAAAAAATGGCAAGTCGAAACTGAGCAATTGTTCTAAAACTTTCTGTTCTGATACTTTAAAAAATGAATTTGGTTTCAAAAATTTAATTTCTGAAAAAAAGTATAAAAAGATGCTTACTCCAACATTTTTCATATTCAGACTTGCAGAGAAAATTTCAATGATCTTTTTATTTTTCGGCTAAAATCTTTTTTTGTTCACATTTTTTCAGTTCAACCAGAATCCCAATCCTCATGTTTTGGTTTTGATCCCAGATCTGAGTGCAAAGGAAATATACCACTTGATCTCAGACAGGTATTGTTCAAAGGTTTCTTTCTGTGCTTGTTAAGAGTACAAGTTAACTTTGCTACAGAATATACATCCGGGGCATAGAAAGATGATACAAGAGAACACAAGTAATATTCCAAACTCAACGTCTCAGCTAAAAGAGTAAAAGCTTATGTAAAGATGCTCCTAGTTGCTCAGAGGAGGGCCATTTTTCAGTGCTGTCTGGGTGTGAAACTTAAACAAAAACAGTCCAAAAGTGTTTGACCATCATCATTGTGGAGCATCTGCCTTTGACCCAAAAACTCCTGACATCCATGAGTTTCATTTCTCTTTGGTAACTTGCAGATTATTGATTTTATCGTTTGCCTGACATTTCACAGTGCATTGCCTCACTTACAGAAATGTTCAGCATTTACGCTGTGATGTGAACTGTCATAAAGTGAGGTAACATTCCATAAAATCCTAAGGGGAAAAACACTTTGATGAGATGCAGTCCAACTTGGAAGGACTGTATTTTTTCTCAAGCCGTTCTAACCTCACTCACCCCGAAAAAGCATATTTCAGAAGGGACAAGATAATTTTAAATAAGGACTGCTGTTCTAAGGGGAAAAAAAAGAAAAATATTAAATCCTCTCTTCTTACATGAACAAGAGTCATTATCAGTGTGGAACGTAAAAAGGAGTAAAATGCACACGTATTTGCTGCATTATGTTTTCAGCAGAGCGATGAAGTTCAAGAGAAACAGCTTGTGGTTTGCACTTTTTATCTGCTCATTCCCTTTTTTGTTTTAAAATGTATCATTCGGCCTGAATGCCCCCAATAAATCCGGCAGGGGCATCCAGCACGTACTTAGGATCTGTGTCTTGCAACAGAAGGAGCCCGAGAAAGAGAGCCAGCCCTTCTCCTGCTGGGTCAGTCACACGCAGTCAGGCTTTTGCATAGAGCTAGCCTTCTGTCTCCTTCCTTTCAGGGACAGAGTAACATTTTGTAATGACACAAAGAAATTCTTCCCTCTCTTGATCATAAAGACCCACAGCACTAGATCCTCTTTATCAACTGCTCTTTTCTTATAGGATACGATATATTTTATTTACATATGAATTGATTGGTATGTCCAGCAAACTTGGAAAGCTCAGTGGTTCACAAAAACATAAGCCACGCTACTTGGAGTCATTGCTGAAACTTGAAGAAAATGGCTATCGCACTGCTTTGCTGAATGCTCCGTAATCTGTGTCCTGTCTGTTATACACGCCAGTGTTGTGCAGGGCTCATAGATGGGGTGCAATTAGTTAGATTTTGTGGGTGACAAACAGAGAAATAAACTACAATGGAATTGTAACCACAGATAAAATCACAGTATTCGGCCATGTTCTTCTGTTTGGAAAAAGATCCCTTTAAAATGCCCAGCTTTTCATTGCTTTTGAAAGTGGCTGTGCAGTTTGGGAAAGCCTGCAGACACATCATAGAAAGCTTTCAAAATCTCTCTTCCATACCTACACGTGTGCATACAATACCAAAATGCATTTCCTTCCAGACTCTGCTGTCATTTCTTGTACTTTCCACATGCTTCTATTAGCATGATGCAGCTTACCAACAGCTCTGTGGTTTATAATGTAGGAAAAATCGTGACAAAGATAAATGATGGGGATTTTTTGGCTTCGTGAGTTTTCTCCCTGGTCCAATCAGAATCTCGCAATTTCTCTTGGCCTGGTAATGAGAAGCCTCAAATAAAATTACTGAAATTACTAAAATTCTTCACACATAGCATACACACAGCATACTGGGGCTCCTTGAACCATGTAAGTCCCTAGAAGAGGATGTGGAAGTCAATGCTCTCAAAAAGGAACTATGCAAAGCCAAGAAAGAAAAGTCTAGTGGATACTATGCCTGTGTCCGAAAATCCCTAAATTATAGATAGCTGAATGCGGAGAGACTTTACCTTGGGAAGGGTCACTCTGTGATGTCCTCCTCATAATCTTTCCCTAAGCAGTTATTACTAGACACTGTCAGGGACAGGAGCAGAAGGACCTTTGGTCTGACTCGGTACAGCTGTTCTCTTGTTCCTCTGTTCTCATTTTATTCCAGAAACAAAGTCGATTTTTATTTTTCTCCCTAGAACTGTGGCCAGCACACCGGAAAGGATTTTACTAGGAATCCAGACTGCTGTGACCTTATGTGTGGTACTCACAGGGACACTTCTTTTCTTTCTTATTCTGCACAGAGAAGCTCTGTCAGAGACATTCTCTGTCTTCCCCAGCTGAAGATGCTGAAACCAGTTATGACCAAGAGATGATATATTCAAGGGCTTCAGTGATTGTAAAAAGTGAGGATGGATCCTCACCAGAATGTATCTGTTACCAGATACCCTATACTGAGAGCTTTTAAAGAATACACTTATTTAATTCACAGGAATGATGCCTCTTAAAATAATCCCAGTGTGCAGGATTCCTTTCCTTTCTGCTAACATGGTTATCACTGGAGGAAAACATGAGTTTGAATGTCATGGTTAAAATCCATCCATGAATGTGTGGATCTGTTGTGGAAAATGCGAAATAACTAACCTTCACACACTGAGTCCCCACTTAATCCAAGCAAATGACCAGGCTTATATTCTGTCTCGGCCTTGTTTCCCCATCTCACATTTATGGCAAAAGCCCAAGTCTAGCAAGGAGCATCATTCATTACTGGATAAGACCGTTCAGTTTTATTCTCAGAAGAGGGTGATTATAGGACATGATGCTGACCTCTCCACTGGCAGCTTCACAGGGCACTCAAGAAGCATATCAGCAGTACGCTTCTGGTGTGTGCTGGAGATAGATTAGTTCCAGAAGGACTCTATCTAAATTTCCTATTCTCCAGGACTGCATGGGGGATTTAACCTCTGTGCTGTGGTTAGTTTGTGGTAGGACTGTACAGGAATTCCTGCCTGCTATAGTCGATGCCATGGCTTATGCCTGGGCAGAGAAGTGGGAGTAAGAAGGGAGGCGGCACAGTGAGGGCTGGAAGCAGATACGGCCAAGGCAGATGAGTTGCATGCTAAGCTGAACTCCATTAGGACTAAGGTGGGCGGCACAATTCCTGTGTAGCCCCAGGTCTGACCTGACGCTGAGGCCAGAGCAATCATTGCAGCCCCTGACAAGTGGAGGCACAAATCACATTTTCTTAGTGTCTGCACGACTGGCACCGTGTACTGAGGCCACAGGTCCCTCACTGCCATCAGCAGGCCTGTTTAGCATAGATGGATCGTGGCAGCACTGCAACCTTCAGTCTAATGCCACATGGAATTTGTAAGAAATGTAACACTAACTTTGAGAACCAATGAAGAGTGGTCCTTAGTCTCTGCACGATGTAACACCGTCACTAAACAGATGCATCCTTCAAACCCCAGTCTTGTTCCAGATGTGCTAGAAATTGTCCTGAACCAAAACCTCGGTACCAGCTGTCTCCAAAATTTGCAGAAGCCTGACAGCAAAACCACGGTTTGGATCTCTCTGATAACTTGACAATCTCCCATATCCAAACAACCAAATTTAGGAAAGCCTGGATTTCTATGTGAACACTGCCCTTCTGCTGAATAAATCCAGCCTTCTCTGCTGGATAAGTTTACATATTGCTGATGTAAATTAGCAACAATAACTATATGACTATCAAATCAGCAAACTGCACTGATGTTCCACTAGTACCAGCAGCAAATCAAGACTATAAATGCCTTTGATTGTGGATCTCAGTCTATTATATTAGAGGTTATGCACCTCAGTGAAGACTCCTGGCATGGCATTCTGCAGCAAATAAATACCCCTTTTTGGTTGCTAACCTGTCTGCTTGGTACCTCGCTCAGGCAGGGGGCTCCCATCTGGGTTTATAAGAATAAGTAGTTTGATTTGGAATTTCATAACATACTTACATGTCGCTCACATTCTTCTGTTGAGCTAAATTGATCTTTTTTCTTCTCATTTCCTGGGTAGATTGCATTTGGTCTATGAGTAAACACAGTGTAACTGCCCCCTTTTCCCAGGCTTTCTAATGAGAATGTGCTGTCTGATCAGGTGCATGCACTCTGCTGTCATTTGCAGCCTGACCTGCAGGTCAGAGGTGATTTGAGCAGGCTCAGGGATGCATACAAATCACATCCTCTTGTCTGTCTGTTTTGTTGACTGGTTCTCCTCAGGGTCATGGCTATCTTAAGTAGCAGCCTGAAGGATAAAGTGCGCCCTGTCTGAGCTGTAAAACTTTGACTTTGGACCAATTGCATCTGACATACAGCAGCATGAGGTTTGGTTTAGCCTTTGGATTCAGAACAAATCACTGGCTATCAATAGCTGATAGTGACATGCAGTTTACTGAATGTCCCCTTTTCTCTGGCAGCTGTATATTCTTTGGGAGAAACGGATGTGTTTTTAAGTTTCCAAGGTCATGTTTTAAATATGATGTTGCACACACTCCATTAGAAACTAGGTGTAGCAAATAAATAAATAGTTAGAAAATGTTGTGCTCTTTTGTGAGCTTGCTTTTGGGCTCCCAGGTGGTACATGGTATGGGAGGTGTGGGGGATAGGTGTAAAATGGCATAAGACTGACCTCCTCATAAAACAAAACATTTTTAGAATTACCACACTTAATTTTCAGGAGTGATACTGGGGAACAACCATACAGAATCAACCACTCAGTGTCCTCAAGACTGATGTACTTCAGGGAGTTTCTTTGACAATGTGGTTGCACCAGCACAGCAGTTGATATCCTGAGTTATAGGCACAGGAGCAATGTGCCCTACTCACATCACCCTGCACGGGCCATCAGACCCAGACCCACCGTCCCCATGCCAAACCTGCCACAATGAAAGCACTTGCCAGTGCAGCAAACACCCATTCATGCCGAACCCAATCAAGGGGGAAGTTTTTAAGGCCACCAAGCAGTCATTAGAGCTACGACTCTCAGCTGGCATCAGCTGGGGCTAGATTCAGAGCAGTGACCTGGAAGCAAGAGGCTCCGTATCACCCCCATGGGTTGCCCAGCCCCCTAACACTTCACTTATTAAAAAGCGACTCTAGGGCTGTTTCAGTGGCCTTGTGCCTCCGCAGGGTCATACTAAAAATCCAGTCTGCCTTATATGCATGTAAGTGGATTTTATGCCACAGAACCACTTTTTTATAGGCCAAAATACTTTGTTGGGTTCTATTTATCACATCTCTATTAAGGGTTACGTTAGTTTTCTCAACAGTTTTATCTGTTTTATTTTCTCAGCTCTGCTGTTACGGCACTGCTTCCAAATTTTTGCCAAGTCCGTGCTGCAGAATTTTACTGAGGTGTACTTTGTGTTCTCATCATATTGTGACTTGGTAGAAAAAAGACAGGATTTTATTATCATTATTATTATTAAAGGAGCATAACTGCCACTATAAAACCAGAATAGCTGAGGTGCCACTTTCAGGAACTATCATGTTACATTTCTTATAGAGGGTATTCAGGACTTACGAAGTTTTCATAAGAGTACATGTGTAGGAGTCAGAGGGTTGTAAAGGAGTAGCCCTGCCAAGCATTTTCCACCAAAATGGGTTTTTTTTCAGTAAACAGCCTGATAATTTAATTACTTCTTTTTCTTTTTTCACAAAACTTTCTCCCCTATCATAATAGAAAATTTAAACTGTTGCATTAAAAATGAAACATTTTCAATTTTAAGCCAAATGTATTTGTGTTTTGGGTAAAAAAGGATGAAAGACAACCACTTGCAAAAGATAATCCACTCTTTCACAGAATCACAGAATCACAGAATTCTAGGGTTGGAAGGGACCTCGAAGGATCATCTAGTCCAACCCCCCTGCCAGAGCAGGGTCACCTAGAGTACATCACACAGGAACGCATCCAGGCGGGTTTTGAATGTCTCCAGGGAAGGAGACTCTACAACCTCTCTGGGCAGCCTGTTCCAGTGCTCCGTCACTCTCACAGTGAAAATCTTTTTCCTGATATTCACATGGAACCTCCTATGCTCCAGTTTGCAACCATTGCCCCTTGTCCTATCATTGGTCGTCACTGTAAAAAGCTTTGCTCCATCGTCCTGACCCTCACCCTTTACATATTTGTAAACATGGATGAGGTCACCCCTCAGTCTCCTTTTCTCCAAGCTAAAGAGACCCAGCTCCCTCAGCCTTTCCTCATAAGGGAGATGTTCCACTCCCTTCATCATCTTAGTGGCTCTGCGCTGGACTCTCTCAAGCAGTTCCATGTCCTTCTTGAACTGTGGGGCCCAGAACTGGACACAATACTCCAGATGTGGCCTCACTAGGGCAGAATAGAGGGGGAGGAGAACCTCTCTCGACCTACTAACCACCCCCCTTCTAATGCACCCCAGGATGCCATTTGCCTTCTTGGCCACAAGGGCACATTGCTGGCTCATGGTCATCCTCCTGTCCACCAGGACCCCCAGGTCCCTTTCTCCTACACTGCTCTCCAGCAGGTCAGCCCCCAGCCTGTACTGGTGCATGGTGTTGTTCTTCCCCAGATGCAAAACTCTGCACTTGCCCTTGTTGAATTTCATTAAGTTTCTCCCCGCCCAACTCTCCAGCCTATCAAGGTCTCTTTGAATGGCAGCACAACCTTCTGGTGTGTCAGCCACTCCTCCCAGCTTAGTGTCATCAGCAAACTTGCTGAAGATACATTCTGTACCCTCATCCAGGTCGTTGATGAAGATATTGAACAACACCAGTCCCAGTACCGACCCCTGAGGGACTCCACTAGTTACTGACCTCCAACTGGATTCTGTCCCATTAACTGCAACTCTCTGACTTCTTCCCTTTAACCAGTTCTTGATCCACCTCACTACCTGATCACCAAGCCCATACTTTATCAGCTTATCTACAAGGATGCTGTGGGAGACAGTGTCAAATGCTTTGTTGAAATCAAGATAAACCACATCTACCGCTCTACCGTCATCTATCCACCTAGTTATTTCCTCATAGAAGGCTATAAGGTTGGTCAAACATGACTTACCCTTGGTAAAGCCTAGTTACGAACAAGCTGCATCTAGTGCAGTCTGAAACTAATGTTAAATAATAAAATATTGTTAGTATACCAAAACTGGCGAAGTTGTGCTTGACAGGTCTCATCATATCTGAAGACTAGTCCCAAGATATTTCAGGTCTTATTGAGATAAACAAAGTGTTCAACATACTGTAGAATTTCAGCCTTAATGATATCATATCTGTGAATTGTGAAGTAATGCTACAAGATGAAGAATTGATGGCAGCATAATAGGATATGTTCCTTCCCCAGCAAAATCCAACAGAGGATTGTAATAGTTCACCAGGGGAAGTAGGGTTAAAAACCTCTGACCCCTGATATCACATAAACATTGCCAAAAAAAATGAAACCCTTGATTGACAGTGAAATGCGTGACTACCTCAAGTCTGGTCTGAAATCTTTGCTGACAATTACTGGGTTGAATGTTATGAGAAATGGGCAAGAGGGGTATCAGCCGCATGAGTGTACATACTCACAGGCCTGAGCATCTCTAATAAGAATTGATGTGGTGTGTCATTTGTAATTTAATAAGCAGCATTACATCTTGATAGTAAAAGGACTATCATGAACATTTTCGCAGTGAAGTAAGATTAACACACACACACCAAATCTCTGCTGCCTTAAAGTAATGTTCTAGTTGTGACAGAAGCTGATAAATGGAAGAAATTGCAAGTTTAAGCTGGCACGCGACCTTGAGCTGATTTCACGGTGCATAGGCGTTTCGCTGCATATGACACCTAGTGCCAAGCTCTGACCTGAGACATTTTGTGAGCACAGGCAGAATGGTGCAAGTTCAGCACGATCAGAACCAGACCTGATCCAAATTTTATCCCCTGCTCTTTTCCACTGACTATTGTATGCCAACATCCAGGTCTAGATTCAGATCTGAACCTCTCACAGCCAGCTCCATTCCAAGCAGATATCTTTTTTTTCCTCATTATTTGATTATGAGTTTGGGAAACAACTCCTTTCCCTTCAGGGTCCAAGCTTCTCCAATGCATTCAATATCCCAGCACACACTGACCAGAGCTGCCTGACACACGAGAGAAACTCCATGGATATCTGTAAGAGAAGATCTGCCCTAAAGCAGAAGCCTAGGAGTTACTTGTCTCAACTTAAACTCCTCAATTTAGACTTTCCTCTAATGGAGGCAGATAGACCCCTCTAGAGGCAACTCAAGCAGTGTAACTATCTAAAGAATTTAAGAGATTAATGGTTCTCTGAAAAGATCTTTTATTTTTTTCTCTGTCCACAGTGAAGAAAGACCAGAGTGGTTAGGACATCTATGTTTAAGACTTCTGAAGTGAGGTGAGTTGAATCCCACACTTACTCTATCCAGGAAACCCAGTCTGCAGAGGAGGCTGTCAGCCATGAACTCTCACATCTGTGTCAACATATTTTTAATCAAAACTTTAAGATTTCTCACCAACTGTGTCGAATATTTTTTTCTTTCTTCCCTTTTTTTTTTCTTTTCTATTTTTAACAATGCTCAGTTGTGAGAGCTGAAAGAATTAGCAGTAAATTTACTCATGGGAAAAAACACATTATGACAATGAAGCAAAGGTCTCTAGTGTCTGCAGTCCCGCAGTGAATATGCATGTTCAGATGTGCATAATAATTGTCATTTATATCAGTGGCAAGACAAAGGGAACAAATGGTGCATGGGCATTTGTTTTCAAATGCTTACCCAAGGTGCTGACTCACGTCCATAGGTCACCTGAAAGTAAAATTAGTCCCTTAGGATCCAGGCCAAACGTTCTGGGTAAATATCCCATCTCAACAGTCTTTGGCACAACTCTTAACAACTCTGGTTTTTGAACATCTCTCCCCATTTTGTGTTCATGAATGTGAAATAACCTCATACTGCTTTCAGAGCCTTCTGTCTGGTTATGCATCTTACCACTGTTCCATTATGTTTTTAGCCTCTTTCCCCTCATCCACCAAAACAAGAAAGGTACTTCATTTTGCAGTTTTATCTTCTAGATTCATTGGTATTGATCTCATGGCACAATCTGCATTTTTCTTAAGGTGTGTTATTGTATTTGTTACTTCAAAATTTCACTCCGTGTTGCTCAGCAGTGCTTAAACAAATATGTTAATAAAGCCAAAACACCCAATGCAAGGCAAAAAAACTAAATTAGAATTATAGCATCCAAATAACAAAGCTCTGAATCTCTGACAAGTGTTAAATCGTGATGCAAAAGATCTTAAAGAAAGGCTAATGTTTTCCATTATTTTCTGTAGGCTGCTTTCATTAAGATTTTCTCCTACACCTACAGCTTTTTGGATAATATCATGTCAAAATCCACATGTAATTCACAAAGTGAGAAGAGTTAATTGTTTTCACACATCTTTTGGTTAAAACCTCTGCTGTAAACAATGAGACCTTTGACTTCCTCAAACAGGTTTAAAAATGCCACTTAATATCAGTTTCCATCAGAGTGTATTTCAGGACTGGTCGTTTAACAATTGCTCTCCAGGAGAATTACTTATTTCTTGTTTTATTTGTGTGAGGAGCTCTTCAGCGTGACAGGTCCATGAGAAAGTGAACCCAGCAGAGGAGCAGGTGGTCTGCTGCTCCTATGTTATTGCCATTATGTTGCCTTTGTTAAATTACTCCATAAACCCAAGTTTCCTCATGCCATTTGTTAAATTTGCCTACCTCCACTCTGTGAGTACAGATAATCAGTCAAACCTTAATTGGGGTGTATTTAGATCAAAGTATGCAGCCAGCATTTGCTCCCAGTACCTGAGTTGCAAATGATAGTCACATGAGTGGCTTTCTCTATTGGACGTGCTTTTTGTTTAACCATGATCATTGCTGGCAGGCGGCTTTTTGTGTGAGTGAAAAGCCCTTTAGAATTCCTCTAATTCTGACAAAGAAACTGTCTTTGGGTGGAGAAATTGAGTATTGCCTTCTTGCATCTGAATAGTCTTTCAGCTCTATATTCACAGCAATATACTTAATATCCGCAGACAAGAAACAGAAGGTTTGGACCTGTGTGTACTTTTATTTGATCCATTCCTAGTTTCTAGAAACTCTTGGAAGCTTGTCTTTTTACCATTTAAGGAGGTTTAATGTAAGTTTTGTTACTATAGGCATGGATTTCTCTTCAGAAGTATTACAAAAGCACTTTGCAGCAAAAATCACAAGAATTGTCTTTTTTTTATCTAAGAAGGAATAAATCAAAGCAAGGCTTGGGTGGGGGTGAGTGATACATTGACTTTGCACTGAGCCTTTGAAAAGGGTAGAGAATGTTTATGGAAAGATTTTCAATTTTTACCTTATTTCTGATCTAATTGCTGGTTTAATTAGTTGTTTTCATATGGGTTAAATTACTTTTATTTATTACCTTTGACATCCTTCACAGAAGGTTTCTGTAGACAGGTCCTGATGCTTCCACTTTCTTTGGTGGCACCATTTTATATTGTCTTTTATTTGTCCGTATCGTGATAGTACCTACAGAGCCCAGCTGAAGTTAGAGTCCTGGTACACTGAAAGATACAGAGAATAAAAGGTGGCCCATTCCCTGAAGAGGTTACAGTTTAATCAAGGCAGCAAGACAATCGCTACCCTAAATTTTTAACTCAGCAAGAAGAGCTAAACAAATTAACATTTGGCACTAATAACACTTGGGCTTCAGTTGAGCAAAGGCATACACAGATGCTAAATTTTAAGGCACGTTGAGCACCCCCATTTAGTTCAAAGCAACAGGGACATATGCAAAGTTGATGATAAATCTTCCAGGGCAGAAGGTTAGGTTGTGTGACCAGGCCATCGGCCGATGGAGAGGGAAAGCTGTCGTTAGGGATAGAAAGTTGACCTGCTTTTTGGATTTCTCTACATTTGAATGCTTAGTTAACAAAGCACAGATTTCGTATGTTTAAAGAGTCAATGCAGAGAAAATACTGTAAAGTAGCTGTGTTTTCCACAAAATTCCTCACAGACCTTATTCTAAAGGAACTTTGCAAAGAGTAAAGGCCACTTTTGAAGCAACATAAAGGCCACTTTTGTCAGTGAACTAACTTGCTGGACTTTTTCCCCCCAGATTTGTATAGAGCACTGGTTCACATCAGGGTCTGAAAAAAATTAGTTTTGATTGTATATACATACATACAAAAGGGTAAACAGTCTGAATAAAGCCTTTTGTACTGGATTAGTGTCTTAGCTCTTTAACCCAAGCTGCAGGTTTGGGATGTCTTTGTTCGGTTAGGTTTTTGGGGCTGACCAAACCGGGTGTGTTTGAGTTTCATTCCTCACCCTTTTGAGGTCTGTAGGACTGATTCCTTGCATTCAATGCCAGCAGTACTGTAAGTGCCCAGTGCTTTATTCTCTAAGCTATTCATCCTTTCAACCTTTGGCTTTTTTTCCTTAATCCATCTACCTTACTGAGTTTTCAAGTCAAGTAAAATGTTAAACATGTGCTTCAAGCAAGAGCAACACAGAAATAACAGAGTACGTGCCAAGAATTTCTGGCCATCTAGTCTGTTTGTTCTTTGTATATGTGTGTATAAATATATATGTATGTGTGTGTATGTGCAAGGGGGTATGATTGCCCCAGAAAGGATGAATCTACCATGAGGCAAAAGTCATGCAAAGCACATATTCCAAATGATATTTTACAGAGAGAGGCAAAATAAACACATTTTAGCAACTTTTCTCTAATATCAAAAACAAGTAATTGCTCTACATCACGAATATTTTTATGGAGAGTTCAAATGCTTAATGCTGCTTGTCTGAAGCCTTGATGACTTCTTTTTTTTGGCTGCAGGGGACAAGAGGCTTACACACATGCCACCACTTCAAAGATTTGCCTTCTATTAATTTTTTACTTAAGCTTCAGAGTGTTAAATTGTTCAATTTAAACCATGAATACATTTTATAAGATCATCCTAGCCCACCATTTTTCCCAAAATAGAGAAGTTCAGGATATTTGGCAGTTTCACCTCCTCACCAACTCCATGCAAAATATATATGAATAATCTCTTTGAACCTCAGCAGCTTGTGTTATAGAGAACCATAAGTTCAAGTCTTTCCTTAACGATGGAAATAGACTGTTCTAAAAATAAGTGCTGAATTTGATGATTTAGATAAAAAAAACCCCATGCACATCATAAATAGAAATGTGTTGTAACTTTTCCAATTGGAAATTAAAAATAATGGGCTATTTTCCATTTCCTTGTGGGGCTTTCATGAGCTGAATCAATATAATGAAATGCTCTAGTCAGCAAAATAAATCAAGAGCCTTTTACTGTTTTTATCATGAGAGATCCCCAGTGGGGTGAAAGAGGAGAACAGAAGAGATGGCGTGACATTATGCAACTATCCTACATCAGATCACGAGTCCGGCTGCTGCCGCTGAGCTGGATGCTGCCTCTGCTCAGCCAAAGCCAGGAGAGAGATGGAAACATGCACTTGCCAAGCACAGGGTACACAGTCTCTAATCTGTCTTAACTATAAGGATAGCTCTCCTGAGCTATCACCATGACTCAGAGACCCTCTGCTTATGCATTCCGAGGATGAGAGTGTTCCTGACCCTATTCCTCCAAAGTCAACTGAAAAGATTCCCACCTTACCTCTGTGAGAACTGTTATCAGTCTGAAATGCAGAACTGAGGCATAGCTGATCGTGTGCTTCAGGGACCCACAGTGGTGCTGCCAGAGCAGCATGCTCCCTACACCACGACCCTGCTATGGCAACTCCTTGCCATGGTCCAAGATCTGAGGACTGCTTGCCCATGAATGCTGCTTTGCTGGAGGGCTTGGAAACACGTCACCAGAAAACCATCCTAGCCAACGTATTTACATCATGCTGCATTCTGCAGGAAATTTTTGGATTTGTGCTTTTAGAGGGAGATCCTGCTATTTCAGATTAAGAGACTTTGCCATCCAGTAAAAGAATGGTGAAATAGCACACAGCTGTTAAAGAACAGAGCTACACACACAGTGAAAAGCCATCTTCTTGCTAGCTCCACTTTAAGAGCTCCCATTCTATAGGGTGCTTTATGCTGCTTTTAGTAAGATTTTCATTTGAAACCAAAGGAATTCTAGTGTCCAAAAATTCAGCTTCCGTAAGTGTCCTAGTTCATCCCACCATCCCTCTGCTCTCTGCAGCCAGCTCCACTTCCAGGGCAGGATGACACACACTGGAGGAAAGATTGCCAGAACACCAGCCATAAACACATCATGCCCATTCTCTGAACCGAAGTATTAAGTAGGAAGAGGATAGAAATCTGAAGGCTGCTGACCTATTTATTTCTATGAACAATTTAATTTGGTGCTCTTAGGCCTGTCCAACTGTCAGGGACTGTGGGACAAGACTGCTTCAGACCTAGAGTGACTGGCAGTAGACTCAGGACTTGGGGAAACTCATACCCACTTGGCTAGAGATGTAGATAACGTCATCCTGGAACAGAAATGCACAGCGCCCCGTAGCACAGGCAGGTGTTTAGCCAGACTACCTGGAAGCTTGCCGCTCCTGACTGCTGCTTCAGAGCAGTCCATTTCAAAGCTGTTGTAATGGAGATATGTGCTGCTATCAAGGAAGTGCTATTACTCTTGCTAATAAGAGTTGGTGATATATAGAAGGCTATCAATGAGCTTAGACACTTGGATTCCCAAAGGCTAATGCTGCCTAAGTAAATTAAACAACTTAGATTAAAATTCTCTGGCACTAACACTTGATTGTCTGAACCATTAGATTGCTAGAAGGGTCCTTGGCACAGTTTGAACTCAGGCCAACTAGTGCTCTCCCAAGCAATTCCTGGACATGCTACAGAACTTAGGTCAGTCAGGAGAACATTCTCATTAAGCAGTCTGTGTATATATGGATTCAAACTGTTCCAGGCCAACTGGCTAGAAAACAGTCCTGGGCATGTTTAATTCACCCATTTAGATGTAGCCTAAGTATACTGATGTTATTAATGCATTTATTCCATGTCCCAGGCACCAGACTTGGGACTACATGAACAGGTTAGGGCAGATCTTCATCATGCTGCAAGGCTCATCATAGAACACTCACCAATACTGAGATGCTTCAATAGTCTGGAAATCATTTAAGATATTAGTGAAACACCTAGCATCAAGTCAGATCAAAGAACTACCTATCTGAGTAGCCTGTGCCCAACAGTGGCCAGAAGGGGATGTCTAGAGAGCAGTATAAAAACAGTATAAACGCCTTGTTATACTCACCTGAATATCAGCAATCTGCAGTTTAGGTGTTTGATACCTTGGGAACTTTCAGTCTTGAGAAATATGCATTGTCTACTGCACTCATAAAAGGACCTTTTTGCTTGTATTTATGGGCAAAGGAAGCACTGGTATGCATCTAGCCATTCTGGAATGCCAGGTTGAGTTCTGGTCCCTGGGCTTTCCTGGGAGCTCTTTCTGCATATTCTCAGTATTTTCAGAGTGACAGCCCAATACGTGTTAGGAAGATAGACAGGTAGATGGAGGAGGGATGTTTAGCCTGCAGGCTACTGAAAAATATGTGCTCCCCCTGATAGTTACTGTGTGCTGGTTTGCACACTAGTTGAAAGCATGAAGGGAAAGCTGGTCACCTCCTACTCCTTTTCCCACTTGACAGCTTGTTCAACTGAATGTTGTACACCGCAATGAAGAGGGCTTCTAGGAAGGAGTGAGGAACACATTTTGCTCTTAATTTTGAATAAATAGGCACATGTGGTTAATAAGTAAGGTACTGGTCATTTTGTGGTGAGGAGCTCTTCCTGCGCATCACATGTGGCTCCTGCAAGACTGTGTATGAGATCTACTTTAGTCCATATTTGGATTTTATGGCAGTGAACCTGGACATTTTAATTAATTGCTCAAGAAACACACCTTGAATATAAATCCAATGTCAATTAATGTTGTTTTTATTATTGGCAGTAGGGAGAAATAATGAGCACTGTATGTCAATACAGTAAGCTAGAATCTAACAAAAAAAAACAAAAAATAAATGTTGTGCAGATAAGTCTGTGCCTTCAGAACCACATGAAACAATGCAGGTGGGAAGCTAATGGGTGTTCTCTGCTCAGAGGACAGCAAAAGGTCTTGTTTCTATTTGGGGCATCTCAAGACTCCCCTTCTCCTTGCTGCCTGGTTGCAGAAATAGAGTGAGCTGTGTGCCCCAAAATATGGCAGTGTGACAGGCTGGTCACTACACTACAGCGTAGGAAACTGAGGAAGGCTTTGTGCCCTCCCCAAAAGCCACCAGGGGTGGTCTGTTTGCCTCTCAATCATCCTTATGACACAGCTCTAATCCTTGCTTGTTCTTTCCTCTTCCATCTGCCATGCTTCAGAAGACATCATCTTATTCGTCCATCATTTCACCTTTCACTATTCCTTCATCATTTCCTTGGGATGTCTGTGAGAGCTGTCTGAACATGTCCTGTCCTCTCCTCTCTGGGTTCATTTTCTCCCTGATGCAAACCAGAGCCTGTGAGCACCCCAGTCCATGGCCACTGTTCTGTGTCAGCAGCTACACTAAAATCCAAGTAGCTTTGCACTTAAATTTTAACCTGGCCATGAAAGCAATGATAAAATTGTGATTTTTTTCATACATGTGGGAATGCTTATTCTTCTCAGGTTTTGGTGAGCTTGGCCATCGTAAACTGTGGCAGAGATGTCAAAAGATCCTCCATTTTGGTAGACCATCTGACCTGTCATAAGAAAGAAATGTACATGGAAAAGGAACGGAGCAACTGTGGTAATCTTTGAGGATGGGCAAAAAAATGCCAGGTGTAATAGGGTTGTTAGGGACTTGGCTAGCTAAAGAGAAGAAGCAGAGATAGGCCAGTAATTGTATGTGTGTTTCTGCAAGCTGATCTTCCTTTTAAGGATTCTACAGTGCTTCATCTCCCCTAAAATAGGAAAGAGTTCTGAAGATACAGGCTGTGAAAAACTAAGAAAATTCACCTTCTTGCTGATGCTTGCCTGGTGGTCCCTCTCTGCATCAGGAACAGGAGTCAGCTGTGTGCCAGATAAGGGCACACAGTCTAATCTACACTCTTACTTTTTAACAAGCACGGGTCAGCATAGGATGCAGTGTGCAATAACCTGCATCCTACAGCAGCCCAAAGGGAAGGGAAAAACCTCTCTGGAAACCTCTGCACTGTAAGACTTGGCCCATTTAGCTCATTGTACCACACGTTGGCTCAAGGCTGAGGGCACTGATGAAACTGAGAGTCAAGAAAATGGTTCTGAACTTTCTACCTGACACTACAGTTGAAGTAGCCGTACTTTAAACCATCTGTCTTGTAACACGCATGGTATTCCTAGCTGCCTACCTCTGTTCTTGATAGTGCCAGGCTCACTGGGCAGAGATGAGAGAATAATAGCTACCATGACAAGAGCAGAGAGTAGGAAATACTGAGTTGCATATGCATTTGCACTGCATATTGGAGTGTGACTTGTCATTTTATCTGAACAACTCCTCTTTTCCCTGTAAGGTTTAGCACAGAATTAAGTAAATACATTATCTTACTGCTGCCACTTTTATTTCTGCCCTTCCTGAAAGAAACTTGCATTCCATATTTATCAGTAATTATTGCTTTTACTGTTGCACTTACATTTCCTGAGCAAGCCAGTCCAGGCTGTTGGCCCCTGCCAGCTTCTGGATTCACCAGACTATTGAGCTCTGGCTTTCAAAAGCAGGCTCCTGGCCTGCATCGTGTTCAGCCCCACCAGGATGCATGGGGGCTAGCAGTGAAACCCTTGTCAGCTAGAGCAGATACCCACCTAATACAGATCTTCTGAGGACTGGCAGAAACATTGACAAAAGCCTCTACACCCTCACTTTCATGTTGGGGTAACTGTTTTTGCTGTGATTGAGGGGGGATTGTATCCTATCCCCCTTGCAGAATGAGGGGGTTCGAGACGCAGTGAATTTGACTACTGGGTAAACAGAAGAAGTACAGCCCCAGGGTCCCAAGGAAGCACTCACTTTTAGCCAGCAAGGTGTCTCTCGCCCAGATAAATCCATGGCAGGGTGACACATTGAAAGGGAAGGAATGACCACGTGAGCCAGCCAAGCATGGGGAGAAACAAGCAGATATGCAGTCAGCGCAGGGGGCTGAGGCTGGGGATGCAGGCATCCCCATGGTGCTGAGGACAGGTCCATCTCCATGAGTTTCATAACGTGCAGTAGGATATCAGATGATTTACAACTGTGACAAAGTTGCTTGTGGGCACACGACATTTTAGAAAGAAATAAGTTAACCCAAAAGAAGTGCCAGTTGTAGAGCAGTCCTGAGGTACAACCCTCAAAACTGGCCTTTTGATTTTCTGCTTGTTTTCTTGGGGTGGTTAGTAGGTCAAGAGAGGTTCTCCTCCCCCTCTATTCTGCCTTAGTGAGGCCACATCTGGAGTGTTGTGTCCAGTTCTGGGCCCCACAGTTCAAGAAGGACAGGGAACTGCTTGAGAGAGTCCAGCACAGAGCCACAAAGATGATGAAGGGAGTGGAACATCTCCCTTATGAGGAAAGGCTGAGGGAGCTGGGTCTCTTTAGCTTGGAGAAAAGGAGACTGAGGGGTGACCTCATCCATGTTTACAAATATGTAAAGGGTGGGTGTCAGGACAATGGAGCAAAGCTTTTTACAGCAATGACCAATGATAGGACAAGGGGCAATGGTTGCAAACTGGAGCACAGGAGGTTCCATGTAAATATCAGGAAGAACTTCTTTACTGTGATAGTGACAGAACACTGGAACAGGCTGCCCAGAGAGGTTGTGGAGTCTCCTTCGCTGGAGACATTCAAAACCCGCCTGGATGCGTTCCTGTGTGATGTACTCTAGGTGACCCTGCTCTGTCAGGGGGGTTGGACTAGATGATCTTTCGAGGTCCCTTCCAACCCCTAGAATTCTGTGATTCTGTGATTCTTATCTGTAAATCAGCTTAATATTGAGTTCAGCCATGCTATTCAATTTAATTGGTTGATAGGTTTAGCTTAGAAAGTTAAATGCTATGTGCATTTTACTTAACTTTGCTTATCATTAATTTAGCTGCTACTTTAATGAGGAGTCCTAAGCTTTTTCTGTGAGCAGTGTCTAAAACCAGAACTCTACCAGTCTTTAAGCTATGAGGGACATACTTCTGACAGTCCCTATCAAAACAGAGGGAAACTTTGCAGCATCATTTTCCAGAACGATCTCTGGTGTGGGCCACAGACTGGGGCAGCACAGGATGGTGCCTAAGTCAACAGCTGGGGTTAGACCCTGTGCAGGCTCAGGGAAGAAGTCCCATATAAAATGAGACTAATGGGAGCAATAAAGCAGAGAAAGTTTCTTTCTGCTTTTCTATCCCTTGTGCCAGTTAGCACAGGGACTTCAGTGTAATATTATTATAACATTTTTTACAGTAGGAATTATAATTGAAATTTGTTATGTATGAGGATAACTAAAACTCGATCATTTCACACTCTTCAGTCCATGCCTGAGGACATTTTGGGGTAAATAGATTGCTTGGAAACAGCCAGTGACTACAGCTAAAATTACATTTTACCAACTGAGCTGAATGGCTTTTTAATTACAGCACTGATGTCCGCATGCTGTCACCACCATCTAATACTAAGATGGTATTGATTTGATTTTTAACTTTGATGCACC
The DNA here is from genome assembly GCA_013398125.1 of Aegotheles bennettii. Lineage (NCBI taxonomy): Eukaryota > Metazoa > Chordata > Aves > Caprimulgiformes > Aegothelidae > Aegotheles > Aegotheles bennettii. The sequence continues at coordinate 124,422 of VZRW01013109.1, forward strand.
AGGGGAAAAAATGCAGAGTAGAATTTTTTCTGAAATTTTTTTTCCAAAGTAGTCAAGAATCCCAGCTCTAAAATGATGTGTTATTTTTTGTCTGTTTCCTTTTCTATTTGCTTGTGCCTGTGTCCACCTTGAATATTGTTACTGTCCACCTTTAATTTGTTTAGTTTTATACAAACATATTGAAATAAAAATTTATAATTTCAAGGTATTGGTGAGACTCAGGAACAATGAAATATGTGCCATACATACAAATGTTATATAAAATAACTGAAATAGCTACCACGCACACATATTAGAAAGCCACAGAAATCTGCATAGTCTCAATCTCTTGTGATAAAGCAGTCTTACTGTATTAATTTCCTTCAAAAGCAAACATAAATGCTTTCAAACCATGATGTAAAGCATTTTATATTTATGAGACAGTACTTATTTATAAGGATATATTTTGTACCTTTACTATAGCAGAGACTGGTCACTAAGTGCTACTTAGGGCAAGGAAGTCTGGTCCTTTGTGGGCACAGAACTTTCCTTCTTTTTCTAGGGAAAAACTACAAAACTTGCCTGGGATGAACCTTTAGTTTGCAAAAGAATTTCTTCCCTGCCCATGGGCTGTGAGGAAGCCATGGCCACAGAGCCATCTCTTCTTGGGCTGCTCTGCTCCATGGGGAACAGAAAACTAGCTCCTGCCCTGCAGACTCCTCCATAGCCAACTTTTACTTCAGTTCAGACAAAGAGCTAAAGGAGATAATTTCATATCTGTATGTGCATATCAAGTAATATCGGTCTAGTCAATACATAAGTGGATGTTTTAGGACTGGGAAGAGTGGACTTGATACAAAATCCATTTAATTTGATGGGTCTCTAAATACTGGTTCCTGCGGGTTTGGGATTACATTTGCACAAGCAGTGTGGAAAAGGTAATCCATTTACCATGCAGGTGGGATACTGGACTGTACAGATATTCTGTATTTGTACAGTTAGGAATGCAGCTGCCACCATTAGTATCTGAGTTAACAATAAAAAGGTAAATGAAATTATATTAACTGCACCCACTGTGTAGCCATAAAGACAAATGTCCATTTGAGATTAACAAACAGGTTTTCAGTGAACACAGGACTATAACTCACTTCAGGGGCTCTGATCTTTTATGAGTTTATGAATGAAAACAAAGCTCAAGTGAGTGAATTATGCACATGATTCACTCAGTTGTCTCATACACATTTATGGCCTTTTAGTGACTTCATTTGCCAGGAGGATGGGATGCTGGGATGGCCTCCAGGAGGCCTTCACTTGAGTTTTGGCTTGGTTAAAGACTCAGGGTCTTTTCTTGGGAAAACCGCTTTAATATGCCTTATATCTCTGCTCCCTGTTTGTAAAACAGGGGTGATAATTTTGTGTCATTTGTATGCAGGTCACCTGAATGTCAAATTCAGTGGCAAAAAGTTCTGAGTTGTTAAAAAGGGAAATATAGCCTACTCTGCTTTATTTCCCCTGTCATCAGTAGACATACTCTTATTTACTCCAACTAATATACATCTATGTTTATCTGCCATTTCCAATCTGAAAGGTCTGTTAAATAATCAAGCAAATATGCAAATAGAGCCAAAAGAATAGGGAGGGATGAAAGCATTTGAAGGGAGAAACAGCCGTGACAACCCACTCTAATGTTCCAACCCGAAGGACCTCGTGAAGAAGGCTTGCCAGAGTCAAGAAAAAAAAAAAAAAAAGAGAAGACAGAATTTGGATTTTTATGACAAAAATTTCTTCACATTTTTCAGTGTTCATAATTCCAGTCTTTTTACCACAACCCACAAGGTCAAAGAACTATATGAGAAAAATGATGGTTCTCATGGAATCGTGTCATTACTGGAGCTGCACCTCTCCAGAGCATACCAGATGCTGCAACATGTGCAACAATAGCATGAGATGCTTACCATGCTGCTAAATTAAAATATTGCAAGCACAAACAAAGCAGGCCTTGGGTTGTTTTCATTTTTTCTGGGGCTGAAGTGGAGAATAAGGGAGTGGGTAACCCATTCCCCAAAAGTTTTCCTATCTTGCTGCTCTTTCAAGTAGACTTTTGCCCCAGTCTGACTGATCTTGCAAACCCAGTTCTGCTTGAGATGGCTGATTTTATAATGGATATTAACTAAAAAATTTCACCCTGTAGAAATTACAGTAAATTCCATTACCTCTGTTAGGACCATTACCAGTGCTTTGTACATATTATCTTGTAATGTGTATACATATCATTTACCATATACTAAAACAACCCCTTAGCAGCATATTTTGAGAACTCGGCCATCTTTTAGAATGCTGGAAAAACGAAGGGAAAACATGGGCTATATGCAGATATGCAGCCTCTGAAGGGTTAATGAACAAAAAAGAATTTGTGTATAGCTCATTAATTGTTATATTGCATCCCTTTATCTAAATTGTTAGTGGCCTGCTTAGTCAATTGAAACGTATTACTTTGATATTAAAACTGCAATCAAAATCTTTATTCTTGTGCATGTTCTACTTGAGAATACAATTCCTTCAGAATAGGGCAGTCAAAATTATCTTGAAAAGTATTACAATTCAATAAACCATATGCTCAAAAATAGAGACATCGGGTTCAGCCAAATATCTCAGGCACTAGTGCAGTGATTCTGACTTTCCCATCTAAACACACCAATTTGAATTACTGTGTAGGAACAGCCCATCAGGGTTTGGATTCAAATTCAGGCCTCGTGTTCAAGGAAAATGAGGATGACAGTTCCCTGCCAGCCCATCACACAAAGTTCATGTCGCTGTGTTACTGTAACAGAGCCCTGCACCAGGAGGGTAGCTATTGTGGATTGGTGTTAAGGTACATAAAGGTTTTTGTATTTGTTACGTAGGCCCCAGAGTATCTCACCTAATACAGGATGCTCTGTGAGGCATATTTGCTCTAGGCTTCTTCTCTAGACCACGTAGCAAGATAAGTACTTTGAAACGTCTCCAGACCTTAGAGAGACTTAATCATATTGACAGAATGCCTTTTTCATCTCAATGGAGATAGAACCTTTGCAGTGTAGACACATTCCCAAATTAGGCGTCTCCATTATTCCCTAAAATAAAAAAGGATGAACACGGCCCTTAGTGCCTAGGCAGTCTAGTGATGTTTCAGAATCTCACTGCATTTGGCTTGTGCAGGACCAGCCCAAATGTGATCACTGTTGCAAGCAGTTTGAATGGAAGACAAGAGGCAATAGACCAGAGAGAAAAAGAGAAATAAGGAGCAACACCAACCAGTAGAATTGGTGCTAGCTGCCTACATTGTCAGTCACCACTAGAAGGAGAGTTTTAAAAGAGGAGGAGAACAGTGGAATAGCATTGCAGAGATTTGTAGGAGAGAGGATGCAGAAGCCCCATGTGACACAGGCACCTCTTCAACCAAAGCCTCCTCCATTTAAAATGAGCATAAATGAGGAGTGGCATCATCCACTATGCTGGAGTTGTTTTGGAGTTGCAGAGGTGTATTCAGACATGGGGGTCAGGCAGCAGGGTGATAGTGTTTTTGATCCTGGACACAGGGAAAGGCTGTGCCCATGCACTCGTGTGTACATTCCAACAGTGAAAATACAGAGTGCCTTTGGGTGTGTTGGGAACTGTGGTGCACCATTTATGTTTCTATGACATTTTACGTGGTGTGGTCTCCTGCAAGAGCCAGCATGACACAGAGCTCCCCTCCTCTACTTACCCTGCTAATTCATAATGCACAGTGAACAATGCGCGTATGTGTACATATGTGTACGTGTGTGTGAAGTGCTCTGTTAGTGGGAATCAATAGCTATATAAATAGGGAAAATGACAGACCAGTGCAGTAGAACAACAAAGACTTGTATTAATGTTCTGTTTGTTTCCGTGACAAGAGAAGGATAAGAACTGGAAGTGAAATAGTTTTCCAACCAGAACTGTCTTCCTGTTTTTCAAGTCATTCTCAAGATGCACAAAAATCTTTTCTTCTATAAACATTCATATGGTTTTGCATTCTAACTTTTTTTTCTGTTAATGTCATGACTCTGCTATTATTAAGAAATGTACAATAAACATTTGTATATATGTATAAAGAAAAATTTTAAACTATTTTGCTAATAAAGTTAATTTGTTCACTGGACACTAATTAAAAATCAGGCTTTCTAAAATGCATTTTTTGCAGTTAAATTTGATGTTATCAACTCAAATAAATCAAGCTTGACAGCAACCTAAGGAAAACAAATGCTTGAGCATTGTTTTATAACACATGCTAACTAGCAAGCACAGTAATGAGGAGATGATGCCAGGAATGCCAGGATATCTTCTTACTTAAGGTCGGTGACATTGATATAACTTTGGCTTCAAGAGAGGAAATATTTCATAGTAAGCAGAGCAAGAATGAATCCCCTTGGAATAGTAAAAGTACAAATTGCTTTAGTTTTCCTTTCCATAGTGCTAAATTTGTATTTCATGTGTGGGATTGTAATTGATGACTGCCTACTTGTCTGGATGAAGAAGGATGAAAAACATACATTCTGATTGTCAAGGTTGTTTGTGTTACTGGCTAAAATAGTAGACATCATGCTGAAATCTTTGTAAACAGTACACAAGCAATTCCTTTCTTCTTAAGCAAAACAGAAAAGGAGAAAAGAAGCTTCCAAGCCAAAATACCCTTGTATCATCTGGCTGACATCTGGGAGTGTAATGTACAAATTTTCCTGAAAATATGATTTGTATCAGCTAAGCGAACTCCAGTGTACCAGCCAAAGCATTAGATCTTCACTAAAGCTTTGAGGGATTTGAGGAGATTTTAACACCAGGTATCCTAATTCCCTTTCTACCAAGGTTCATGGTTAAAAACAAAGATATTTCTTCCATTGCATTTCTCAGTAAATACTGTAAAATCCATAATTATTATTTCCACATGCCAGTTTCTCAGCTCTTCCAAAAACTCCCAATTGCCTCTTATTATCTGAGATAGTCCCACATCTAAATTTCCCCTGATCCTTTACAGACAAGATTATGCCCCAGTTAACAGTGGAATTCATTAACATTCTCTGTGTTGTAGAGAAAGCAAAAGCAAAACAAATTCCTCTCCAGTTAACACTATTTTCACATCTTTTGAGGAAGAGGTGGAGTTTTTGCTTTATTTGTCTTTGCTGAGCTTTTATCTTGGTCACTCTTCTCTCACAAAAATTCCAGTGAATTGGAAAAAGAAATACAATTTTCTTCCCTTATATAGCCTGCAAATATGATCCACTTTCAACATTATTTTGGACATGTTGGGGTTTTTGGTATTATAATAGAACAAGTGATGGAGACTCAGGATACTTGGATTTTGCCCTGACATTGTCTTGGAATTGCCTTGAGGAAGTGACTTTCATTTGGGGGTAAAAGCCATCAAGTCTAAGACATTGCCGTTGTAAGAGCCTGATGAGTTAATGAAAGGGAAAACACAACACTGAAGTCAGTGGCAAAGGACTCGGACACCCATTCCAGTTCTGCCTTCTTATTTTGTTTATTAACTCTGATTACAGCTAAACCAGGAAAGGAGTTTGTATTATCTTATTCAAGAGCAATTAAATCAGCTTAGATTTTTTTTATGGAAGCATAGAATCCATCAGGCTGCCCAGAGAGGTTGTGGAGTTTCCTTTGCTGGAGACATTCAAAACCCACCTGGATGCGTTCCTGTGTGATGGACTCTAGGTGACCCTGCTCTGGCAGGGGGGTTGGACTAGATGATCTTTCGAGGTCCCTTCCAACCCCTAGGATTCTGTGATTCTGTGATTCTATGTTTCATTTCAGGAAAGAAAATTAGTTTAATTTCATTTAAGGAAAAAGTGTCAAATTATTCCTTTAGGGTCAGTTTCCAGAGCCCATAATAAAACACTTGTGGTAGTTAATGGGAAAATTATATATACTTGGGAAATTTTATGTATATTCAGGAAACATTTGGAAGACAAAGGAATCTAGAAGGGATAAGTCTCTTTTTACTCTGAACTTAACAAAACTCTCAGTTTTCTAAACTTCCCCTTTGTTCTCCCTGCTGCTAGTAATGTGTGATGTATACACAGGCTCTCATGTAGCTGCTCTTCCCAGCTGACTACACTTTATATTCTAAAGGGAGGGAGGACAGGGAATGTTCTTTTATAGGCATCTTGATCCTTAGGACACTTTTTGGGTAAATCCACTTCATTCTGAAGATCCCCTCCCTTCTGTAGATCTATAGGGTGTCTCATTGTTTCCTCAGAAGGACATCTTAACCCTGATCCAAGAAAGTGCTTTATAGTATGAGACTCACCTTATGTTTTAAATTAAGTGCAAAGTAACAGGTTTACTGGGCATACGTATTTGTGTCTTTTGACCAACCACTTTTGTTTACTGGTTAGCATTAATAAAACTGAGCTAGGCTGTAACTACTCCATCTTAAGAAGAGGTTCTTATGTTTTGAGTTTGTGCGTAGGCTACACAATTGTCATGGATCCTATGCCACATGGAAGAAACGTGCAAAAAAAAAAAGGTTATGTGCTTCTGTACTCTATCATACACTTTTCCATTGGGTTCATTGCTCTCACAAGATCTGAGATCTCAGTCTGCTGACTGCTTTACTAAAGCCTGAGGTTATCACATAAACCCTAATGCAGAACACTAAAGGTGATGCATGACACACATGGGTTCCTGCATCACTGCTTGAACTGGAATGGATTCAGACCTTTCTCTCTGGTTAGTGTTTGCCTGAAAGCCTTTGCATCCTTAATTCACAAGCCTGCAGCAAACAGGCTGACTGCTCGGGCACTGCCAACAGTGGATACTTTAACTCTCCTAACTTGTAAGTAGTAATTTAGGTTACAACATCAGAGAAAACTGGAAGACCACTTCTTATGTTGACAGTGGATGGGTAATAATAGTTTCGTGGACTGAACAGTAGCAGAATTTCTCCGTGCTTTTCCAGACAGCTTTGCCTTTATTGCTGGGTTGTGATAAAACAATGGTAAAGACTTTCTTCCATCACTGATTTCCAGGGTGCTATCCTCTTTTGTGCTCAGGCAATAACACGTCATTGCTCACAGGGACTATACCTTAGAAATTGTAAGGAAAATATGCAGAAGTAGGTCTTTCATCCTTCCTGTGTCTTGGTTTTTGTGTGTCCTGAAAGGACTCCACTTGTTGTAACCAGAAAAGGTCCAAACTTAATAATTTTTAGCCTTTGCAAAACCATTGTGTGGCAGTATCTACCTCTGGTAAACCAGCAGGTCTGGCTCCAATTATGAGACTTCTGGCTTTGGTACTATCATCTTCTTCTTTCTAGCTTTTTTTTAAGAAAAAAACATGTCTTTCCCTCTACACACACACAGAGTCTTCTAGCAGCATCGTGAAATACACTCTTCTGGACTCTGTGCTGTTATAATGTTGTTTCAGCTGATAAGTGTTAGCAAGAAGCCAATACAATGGAGTATGAAGTCAGTGTGAGAGCTCCATCCATGTAGGTCTTTATTTAGAACAATAAACACTGTAAGATGATATATGCAATCTTTTCCACCAGGAGTGAAGAGGCAATAGATTGAATGCACCAAAAGCTGTTTCAAACCCCTCTGCTGCTATCCAAGTTTTACCTCTTTGTCTATTTGTATGGTCAAACGAAACTCCATTTTCACTCCTTTCTTGGTTTTTTTTCTCCCTCTTTGTACACTTCACTTGCCATTCTAATTAACTTTCCATTACTACTTTAAGGGGTAGATAGTGATGCCTTTTCTATAGCACTGAGAGCTCTTCTGCAGACAACCATGTATGGCTTTGCTTACAGTGTTAGGCAAGAAGGGCATGAGAGAGGACATCTGCCTGAGGTGTGGGGGAGCAAGCACAAGCCTCTTTCCCCTACACCCTATGCCTGCATCACTAGCCCTTCTGAAGGTAAGAAAGCTGCCATTTGTCATCCCTAGAACAGTAAGAATAATGTTCTCTGGATAAGGGTGGTCAGGGAATAAAAATGTAGATGATTATAAGATGCTGAAAATAATTAAACCTTTGAGTGTTCCTGTAAAGTTTCTATGCCCTTATACACAGCACCAAGAGTGTCCCTGTCATTTCCCTGATCCAGACACTGGGCACAGGGTAGGACTATCCAGGGCAGCCAAAAGTACAGTCAAAAGAGCAGCAGGTCCCCTGTAATCTTGCAGAAGTCCTCCTACCCTGCTTAAGTACTGGGACCTAGTGGCTAGGGCTGAAAGAGAGGAGCTTAGTGACCCAGGGGATGACATTCAGTGATTTTTGCTTCCATTTCCTCATCTGACACTGATTCCTTTTGAAAAGCACTTGGGAGTCTGAGGAGTGGTATATAAGAATTAAGTATTATTTCTTATTAGGTGCAGTACTTAAGGAAAATGTGGGTTCTTGGTATTGCTTTCCTAACATAGCTGAAAGGAAGCCTTGTGTCAGGCAGCTGTGTTCCTCATATGCTCTTTCAGCTGAGAATACTTACACCGTAGTGTTCATCTGCTGGTCTCAAAGCCCTCATGAGGGTCCATCTCACAGGAAGGGTTCATGGGGCACAGGGAGGAGAACAGTCTGTCTAGGATCACTCCATTTGCAGTGTAAAGCCCTTCATCCATATGGTGTGCAAAGGTTGTGCTTGTCATAAATGAGGGCCCTTCTGAGACATCTGGGCTTGCACCAAGATGAAGGGGAACAGCCCTCTCGTTGTGCTCAAGAGGACCCTGCAAACCTACCCCTGACACCTGCTTGAGGCAAAACCAAGTCTTGCAGCTCTAAGATGCTGATGGTAGTATTTGTGTGCAGCTAGGGCTGGCCTATTTGTTCAGCTTTAGAGTTGTCCATAGAAAATAGTGGCCAATAAAGCATAAAATGTCTTTGTCCCACTAATATTGGCACTTCTTGTTTTCCAAAGCAGTCCTGAGACCATTGAAATAATATAATTAGCACAAATGTGCCATGTTAAAGGAGAGACAAAAAATAAGACAATATGGTAGGATGAGGGGTAAAGGTTCTAAGCTGAAAAAGGGTAGATTTAGATTAGATATTAGGAAGAAATTATTTGCTGTGAGGGTGGTGAGACACTGGCACGGGTTGCCCAGTGGAGTTGTGGCTGGCCCCTCCCTGGCAATGTTCAAGACCAGGTTGGATGGGGCTTTGAGCAACTTGGTCTGTTGGGAGGTGTCCCCACCCATGGCAGGCCGGTTGGAACTAGGTGAAATTTAAGGTCTCTTCCAACCCAAACCATTCTATGATTCTATGAAGTTTATCAGAAGAAAATGCTAGTGTAGTTTAATCCAACAGCTCACAGGGTGACCGTCTCCATGCCATGTGCAGGTGCAGTGGACTTGAGATTTCGAGTGGGTGAGAATTGTGACCTCCCAGGAAGATTACTTGCTCCAGATACAAAGGCAGAAAAATGCAGTATATGACAATACAGTTACCAGAGTAAATAAAAGCTGCTTTTGCCACTAGTTAAATATTGTTTCACAGCTATTGGCCAAGCCATTTAACACACATTAAAAGCAAACAGACAGATTGTCTTCATGTTTCAGGAGAAAGCAAAACAGTCTGGAGGTGGTGGTGGCCTACATAGAGAGATGTTGTCCTGTGTCTAGACAAGTTCCAGCTGGTCTCAGACATTATTTGGTTTGTTTTTATTTTTGGACACTTAAAATTATTTTTTATTTGTGAATTGCCAGCATACTCCTGCTGAACTGTTCAGTAGAAGTGAAGTCCTTGTGAGATGGCATTTAGCTCCTCCTTTGCCAGTGCTGGCACACGGAGCAGGCACCTCTGTCTTCATTCCTTGTTGATGTTACCAGCTGCAATACAGCTCTGCCTTTACTGCTAGCTTATTCTTTGTTCCCTTAATGGCCAGCGTGCTAGCACAGCCATGCTTGATGACATCTAGCTAGGTGTCTCATAGATACCTGTATATGTCCAGATATAAATTCACGAAGTGCTTTCCACAGTTACCAGCACATAGGTCTGACTTCACTGGTGGATACCATGCAAATTTTTCCTGAGGGGTTTAAATTCCTCTTTTAGACACTCCAGCGAGGATGTTCAGACTACCCTTAGAGTAGCTCTGGAACTAGTGCCCTGTTGTGAATGCCTTTATTACTATCCTTGTATCATTAATGTCCATGGGAGGCTTGTACACAGTCATGTCTGTCCAGGGGGTCTTTCCTGAGCCCCTGCAAGCCTGCCTGTCTTGCTCCTCCTTCTGTCACCACTGCCAGAACAAGGGTACAGCTGTTCCTGTCTGACTAGAGCTCATTTACTGTGCTTACCAAAGTTAGAGGAAAGAAGCTTTGTCTCATCTGATTTTAGCTTTCTCAAGATTTGGCTTCTGACCTCTTTCTACAGAACGGAGGCATACAGGCAACTCCAGGTGGAGATTCCCACATCTGCAGAGATATATACCACTGTACCTGATTCATTCCTGGTGAAAGCAGAAGGATAAAAAGTTGAGTAGCTTGCTATTGCCTTTCTTTTGCTTACAGAAAGGGTGACTGGTGGAAGTTGCCTCAGGTCTTAGACTCGATCCGCAAAGTCTAAGCAGAGAAGCAGTGAGAACGGAGGAGTGCTCACCTTCCCACCTAGTTTCCAATCACCAAAGCACATTGCTTCCCAGCCCACAGGGTACTGCTGTGCCTGAATTATAAAACCATCTTCTTCAGGCCTGTGTGGGCAAGAGGGAAATGCAGTACTTTCAACAAAATGTTTAGATACATTTTGCAATCGGTTTATTTTTAATCTTTCCTTCTCCCTCCCTTCCTGTCCTGCCCCGTTCCTCATTTTGGTTTATTTCATCAAATATATAAATATTAAATGTTCTTCCTTCACATGTTTTGGTAGTTTCTTAAGCTTTCAAATTCTTTTCTTCTTTGTAGAATATTTTAATTTAATACAAAGAGTATTTTTAAAAAAGGAGTGGTCAACAAACAAATTGTCAGTCATAACAAAATTAAGATTCATCTTGTCTAATATTAGAACTCTAATGTCAGGTGTGTTGGAGTGGGTCTGCAGTTTTGCAGGTCCTTCATGGCCCTATTTTGACCCCTGCAGCAAGATGAACCAGAGGACAGACCACTCTTGTAATGTATTTCTCAGCTTCCTGTCTGCAGATACTGCTCAGAGACAGCCCATGTCACCCTGAGATGGTCTGCAGGCTGCAGCCCCGTGGCCCAGCCCCATGGAGCACTCACAGGACCAAGCTTACCAACATGGCAGACAATCCCTTACCCAGGGGAGGCAGCCTATAATGGCACAGGAACACTTGAGAAAGCTCTCACAACTGTTGGACTCACAGCAGCATTTCCTGCACTATGGGGCAAACAGGGCCCAGACTGAGAAGACTGGGTTGCAGAGAGCTTAACTTTCACTGGGTTGGGATGCACAAATGTGAAATCTCTTTGATGTCTTTTCTGTTTTTTTCCAAACATCCAGAAACTCACAGATAGGAATTTCAAAATTAATGAGCATTTCCTATTCCTACTTCTCCATGGAGAGGAAAAAAAAAGAAAAAAACCCAAAACCTAATCTAAGAGATCCTTATAGGATGATGGCAAAGGCCATAGGCTTTTTCCAGTGATGCTGGCTTGCAATAATGACTTTAGTCCCAAGCCTGAAAGGAGGGTCAGATGCAAGGAGTTTATCTGCTCTTGTGGATCCCTTTAAATCCAGTTGGACATCATTTGCCAAGGTCAACTGCACCAAAGGGGGCATGTGAGATTGACAATGGTCTTTAATCCCTAGGCTTCAAGATTTGGCCCTCTAATTAATATATGTGTTTAACCTCAGTGTATGGGCACACCTTTACAAATAGCTTGGCAAGTGTGTGAGCCAAGGAAGATGCTAACATTATCAGCCAGGATGTGAGTTTGCAATAGGTCAGCTCTATTGAAATCATTTCCACACTCAAACCTCCTAGATAACTCACTGGGCTTTCATTTAAGCCACCTGATATCCATCAGGGAGGAAAAACTTGTCTTGGAGTGTACATTTGTAGTCACTGAGAAGAGACACACACTGCAAATTTGTGCTCCAACTTCCAAGAGTTTGCCCCTGCACCTCTGCCCTTCCTAAGCCGGTTACCTTCGTACATCCAGCTGCTGTAACTTCCACAGCTCTGTTTCAGTCCAGGATTTTTGCAACTGCTCCACTTTGTAATTAGAAATGCTGCGGAGCATAGCTCAGTGCGTGATGAAGGATGGGGAGGATGAAACAGCAAGAGGCTGCAGAAGGATGCTGCCTTTCACTACATGCTCTCCTGCAGAGAGGCAGCTGCTGACACCACGAGCCTTCCTGCAGCTGCCGAGCTCTCTGTGCAGTGGGGCACAGAGCAAGGCAGCACATTTTGGTGCTTCAGGCAGGCAGCTTTGAGCAACTGTCCTGTCTCCGCATGTGAAAAATTGGTAGCCCCCCCAATACCAAGCTCTCAATGAAAATTGTGGGACTGGTTAACAGCCGTCAATGGAGTCTGGGCTCTGTGAGCACTGAGGTCAGTGTCTCCTTTGCCCAAGGAGCGGGGCTCAGGGTTGGCCGCAGACCCTCCCATAGCCACTTGCAGCCTTGGTCCCTGCCCCACAGCAAAGACGAGGATCAGGACAAGGAGTTAAAAGATCTTTTTGCAGCACACATTGGAGGGAAGAGCAGTGGGTGAGGAAACATAGCACAGGTCAAAATTCTTTACCCAGGCCCATGGTACATGAAGGGGAACATGGGTGGGAAGTATAAGGGCATCCTAGTCCTGGACCAGAAAACACACCTCTGGCTAGTGGGAGGGGTGTTGTGTGCTAGGACATATGGGATAAGCGCGGCTGAGCTATTTATGTTTTCTCAGAATCGTGTTGCAAATGCTGAAGACCTAATGCCTTCAATTGTTTCTCTCATCCACCTCAATCATACAAACCTCTTTTCATCAGGAAAGGTTTTCATGGCCCCACTCTACTGAAAAGACCTGCCCCAAGCAACAAAGCAAAAAAAAATGTCAAGGGAATACCATAGGCCTGTTGAAAAAAATTTCCAAAGACTAACCCTTAGAAAGATTCTGGGGTAAAAAAATAATACCTACTGTAGCATTGCAAAAGGAAAGAAAATACTCTGAGAGGCAAGGAAAGTCTTTCTACTTCCTCCTTCTGACACACACAGCTCCTCAGCTAAACTGGTGAGCTGGGCAGGCAGAGAGGGTAACTCATTGAAAATTGGAGCCTGTATTTTGATTGAGGAGAGTCTGTGCATGATTAAGAATCCACAGCACTTTCAGCCACAAACATTATTCAGCTCTTATGTGAACAAAAAGGGACATTTCCCAAGGCCAATATTGGATTTTTACATGAGCTGCATTCCTGCTGAAACCACACTTACTCTGAAGCCTACGTGATCTAGCTATTTTTATTTGGCTATAAGGAATTCAATGTACTCGACAGGGTGTAACATCTGTCACACATCCACATAAGCATTGTTTATTTTTATGAAACAAGACCTACACTTACAGTTACTCACTCTTGTTTCGCATCCTTCAAATAAGAATGTGCCAGGAGAATCATGGCACTTCATTTCCAGTGGTTTGTGGAAGCACAATATACAAAGTGGGCCTTCTGTAGCACATTGATGATCCTACCTAATTGCACATACATGCACAACTAGTGTCAACAAACTGAAATCAAAATCTTCTTTGAAAAAAAATCAGTGCTGTTGCACAGAATAAATCACAGAGAGTAGATGTGTGGCTGTATTCAGCTTGCTGTCTAGAAAATAGAGAGAAAAGCTGTGCTTGAGCAAGGCTTCATTTTTGATCCAGGGCTGCTGCTGACTCACTCTCACCTCCAGCAACTTTGCTGGCTCAGTTTCTCCAGCTGCAAAACGCAGACGAGATAATGCTTATGTAGAGGTGTGCTGTGAGAGCTATTGGCTGAGTCCATGCAGATGGATGCTAATTAATTGGTGGTGAAGTACAGACTAGATGGAAGTGCTACAGTGTGCACCCTTGGCAGTGCATCTGCTGGTCAGTGCTACAGATAAAAGAGAGGTCTACATAACCTGGCCACAGCCCAGAGGGAATGACCACAGGGATAAATTTATAACCTGGGCAAGTACAGTTTTGGGAAGAAACATACAGCATGGGTAGGTTTGGAAAACAAGCATTAGGTGGTTTGCTCTGCATTTTCAGCTTTCTTTTTCCCTTGTATTTTATCTGATTTTCTAGTAAGTGATAGTCTATTGATCCAAATTCACCTCTGATTAAGTCCAACATCCTGAGAGACATTCACCCACACATGCACCCAGCAAATAATAACAAAGGAGATGCTGAAAAGAGTACATAATTCTTAGACACTACATGTGAATAGACAGATAAAAAGTGCAATGTAGAATATGGTTCCTTATAATTGGGAGACTTTGGCCTTTAACGAGATGGCACGTTGTGTGGACATCCATCTTCTGATAAGATAATTTTTTTGTCCCTTTTGAGCAGAATACAGTGAATATGATGGAGTCCAGCAAGTTTTTCCACCTTAATTCAAGGAAACAGCCTACACATATCTCTTCAGTTTCACAAATGTCCAGTTTGTACGTTTCTGGGAGAAGGGGGTGGATACACATGCATGTGTGTGTGGACACCTACACACAAGTGCATTTGGCTATGAAGCCAGTGATCGGTAAGTCTGCAGCATAGAGGTAAAAAGAAATGTGTTTATTCTGCAATCCATAAAAGCATCTCTTATCATAACTGCATCTTTTCTGAGCCCTTTCCCCACTCCTTCAGATAGACTATACCATTTGGCACAATCCCAGACCAGAGGTGGGACAGTTACAGAGTTTGCCAGTAGCTCCCATCTCTCCAGTATCCATCCGACACACAGCTCTCTCCTTGGTCCTCCTTTTTTTCCACCGCAGGCAAGAGAAGGATTTGATCTTTGCATAGATTAACAGCAAATGGCTGGATTTTCAGTTCTTGCTTACTTTCAACAGTAAATAACCAATATCTGGACCATTCCCTACAAGTGACTATGATCAGCTGATTGATGAATAAGACCATACTGCATTCTGGGTAGACCATATAAATCCCACACAGACCTTTTTCTCCTATATAGGCATATAATCCACCTAGCTATTTAGCCTGGGGCTCACTTTATCAGGACAGCTTCACTTTACTGCGACTGAAATGCCAGGTCAAACAAGAGGAGCAGTCACTTCTCTGCGTTGCATCCTGCAGAGTGAAAATTTCCTGCTCTCAAAAGTGTGGGAAACTTCTTTTCCGAGCTAGCAGAAAATTTCAAGTTGTACCTCCAGAGCGCTTAGGGAACGCGCAGGGCTGGAAGTAGCAGCACACGAGAGGAGAACCCCACAGAAAAGTGACAAGATTAAAGGATCTTCTCTCCCCTGCCCCCCTCTCCCATCCCTCCCCCGAATGGGTAGCAAAATCAAAGTTAAAAATGTATCTATGGAAGGGACTGATGAAAGATTAATAATTAATTTTAGAGCAGCGATACAGCATTTTTTGAAATGTAAATTTGATGCACAAAAGTGGCATATTATGATAAGCAGGAGCAACAAGGGAGAGTAAGTACAGGAGGGCCTGTTGCTCAGAGACAGGCTAGTGAGGAACACTTAGAGCCAGCTTTATTTTTTCTCTTTCCCTCCCTCTCTCTCTTTATGCAAACTTATTATCTGAACGTAGGATGTTTTGAAGAAGTTTAAGAGCTC
Organism: Aegotheles bennettii; assembly: GCA_013398125.1. Taxonomy (NCBI): domain Eukaryota; kingdom Metazoa; phylum Chordata; class Aves; order Caprimulgiformes; family Aegothelidae; genus Aegotheles; species Aegotheles bennettii. Next base: position 140,127 of record VZRW01013109.1, read on the forward strand.
CACATCTGAGACACAGAGTCTTCAGAGCACATCTCAGCTACAGTTTCGCCTTGAGAGCTAAATCTCTAGTTGCGCATTGCCATCCAGTGTCTTCCTGTACTTTATTTCTTCTGACCGCTCCTGTGGCAGTGGTGCTAACCATCTGATCACATTGCTAAGACTTTCCCTTCTGCTTCTGATATTTGGACTTCATTTTCTGCCCCTTTCTACCCCGCTTCCCTCCCAACTCCCCTCCTCCTTAGCTCAGCGTCTTTTGAACCATCTTCTTTTGTGCTTTTCCTGTGGATGGTGCAGGCTCTTTTACTCTCGCTTTTCTTTCCCCAGCCCTGTTTACATGAGGGCTTTGAGAGCAGCTTCACCGTGCGCTCTCATGAGAGTTGTGCAAATTGCACCAGTGCTTCAGTTGGAAGAGACACTCATCTCTGGAGCCCCATGCTGTGCAAGAGTGCATCAAGGCCAAGTAAGCCCCTTGATGCTGCCTCATGCTGTGATCCTCCTTTGCACAGTGTCATGTGTCAGGACGGTTTTCCCACAATGCATTCTTTAGTTCGGTGTCAGGGAAAAAAAGAAAAAGCACAAATAATCTGCTGCCGTCACAGGCAAACACGTTACCTGCAGGGCAGGGAGAGGAGCCAGTCTTCTTTCACTGAATCAAATCCACTCCCCAAAGTTGTCTGTGGAAATGTATTTATTAATTAGTGCCCAGGCGGTCCAGCCTCTGCCCCTTCCAACTTTTTGCAAACAGTGGGAATTTTGGAAAGTTGTTAAGGAAAAAAAATCTTATGCTTTCATTCCCTTACTTGGATTCAAATGATGGTTTTATTTATGCATATTGACAGACCTGTGCTTCTCAATATCATATAAATCATTCATATCCCTGCCCTGTCATTTATGGGAATATAGCATAAACTCCATATCCTTACCTTAATTAAACTGATAATGCACAACAGATACAGCTCCCAAGTGTATCTGAAAACCTCACTGAGCACCTCTGGCTCTCTCGCATTTGTGCAGGGTTTTTACAGCACACCCAGAGGTCACCTGCAGCAGCAGTCAGGCAGACGGGCAGGCTCTGCAGCCCGAACAGAGAGGAGAAGTCAAGCCCTGCATTGCTCTGCAGTTTGCTGGGAAGGTTTCAACACTGCTGTGCAGTTTGGTGTTTCTCCCACAGGGAGCCCACACAGCCATGCAGTCCAGCCTCGGGTGTTGGCAACCACATTGTCCTGGTTTTGCTGGGACAGAATTCTAAAATCATCATCTTTCTGTTCAGAGAAACTGTGGTTTTGAGAGGCTGCAGAGTCCAGTTCTGTGAGAACAAAAGAGATGAGATGCTCTGGTGTGCAGGTTTCCGTAGTGACCAAGGTCGAGGGTAGTTTTGAGCCATGCAGGTGCAGTGGGCCAGGAGGGGCGAAGCGCAGGGCAGCTGACCCAAGCTGACCAACCAAAATATTCCATACCATAAATATCACCCCCACTATAAATTGAGAAGTTGTGAGGTTCTGGAGGGGTTTCTACCATGGCTGCCTTCCCAAGAGGGTTCCGTCCATCTCGTCAGTCATCCCATGCCTGAGGCTGCTCCTCCGCTTGCCATGACTGCATTCTCGCTGGAGCTGCTGTGTTCACAGCATTGGCACTCAGCCCTCACTGCTAGAAATGCACAGCTCATGACTGCTGTCTGGAGCTGAGCAGAACTTTGTATCTTGTGTTAGTGTTGGGATTAATATTAGTTCATTAGTATTATTCTATTAAATCTGTTTTCATCTCAACCCACAGGTCTCCTTTCCTTTTCCTGATTCCCCCTCTTGAATGGGGTTGGGTGATAAAGCAACTGTCCAAACCACGACAGACCTACACCTCCAGACAGGGGCACCCCAGGAAAACCAGGCAGAGCTGGAAAGGCTGGCACAGGGATGGAGCCCAGTGGGAAGGAGGAGTAGGGGCAGGACATGGGCAAAAGTTATAGCAAAATAATTGGAAACCAGCCATCTCTGCTGGATGCGGACGGGCAGTCTGCATCACAGCACTCTGCCTGGGGGCACTGTGGGTGAGACAGGCACAACACCCCTCCCCTGTGCAGGTAGGCTGGGTGCAAGGGGGGTGCTGCTGGCTTCTCTCTCCCTCCCAGCGGGCTTATGCACAGCTGATGTTTGACCTGTTCAGCGAAGGCTGCAAATTCCTTGGTGTAACAACCCTTCTCCTCTTCCTCTCACCCCTCCATCTCTCCTTATTACAGGTGGCTTTGCAAATCTCATTGTACAAGGTGAGCTGGCAGGGTGATGGGTATGTATCTGATATCAGCCCTGGAGGAGATGAGGCAAGGGGGGTAAGCTGGGTTCCGGGAAGGAGCAGTAGGAACGCTCCCTCAGTGTAGCTGGAGCAATAGGTGGGCCAGGGTAAAGAAGAAATATTCCAAGAGAATATTTCTCCGGCTTTGCCTCAGAGGAGCATCCATATTCAAGAGGAGCACTTAAGTATTTGCTTATGTTTAAGCACATGCTCAAATCCTGTCGACCTAAACGGAAATGAAGCATATGTGTTTAAATGAGCATATGCTTAAGTGCATTCTTCAGACAGGAGGGATGAGGGCAATTAAGCACGTATCTATATGCGAGCTAACTATCTGTCATTTACGTTTAGTCATTGTAATGCATTTTGGACAGTGAACAATTCTGGCAAGGAATTTTTTACTGATCATTTTACAACATTTGATAGCTTTAATGAAAAGACAGCATTCCCTGCTCCTTTGAAAAAAGGTTTTCTCCCTAAACAAAAATAAATAAACCAAACCATAGATTTTATAATGCCTTTTTTTTTTTTTTTTTGAGAAGGTAACAAATAGCGCTGGAATGTAAGCTGCAGTCTGTGTCCACTCTGGGTCATTTCACCAGAGAGAGACATCTTGCATAAGCATGAAAGGAGACAAAACTGTCATTTAAGTCTTGAAACACAGAACAAACTTTTCCCATCCATTGTTCTCTTGTATATGTGTAAACGCTACCTTTAGCGTCATGATTTGATTTAGACCTTCCCCACATTGCAGCTGGTTTAATGGAATGCCATAATAGTGTCACACGGTTATTGTTGAAAAACAGCTACTAAATGTTGATGTTACTTATTGTAGCAATATTTATGTGAGAATGCTGCAAATACTTGGGAAAAGGTTTTAAAGGTTGAAAGGCGAGTATAACCATAAATTATGAGTAATGCTGCAGTTGGGAAGTGACATAAAGTTCAATGGCCTCAGCTTTCGACACTGTGTGTTCATTGTTTTGGACACTCATGTGACTGCCTCTGAGCCAGGCCAGGGCTGGTTCTCTCCCTTGCTGGATGGGATTTCAATGCAGGATTGTGGAGGGGTTTTTTAAGTGATTCTCTAATGTCTATTGTGTAACTTTCTTGTCTCCAACACAAGAATCAGCCGAAAAGCCAACCTTAGTAGTCTGAGTGACTGGAACAGATAATGGAGTTCATATTAATGCTGGCTTACAAGATTAATTCACATTTTATTTCCTTATAATGCTGAATGGAGAAACAGAAGACAAAAATGCAGTGCTAACCAGTAAAGCAGATTTGTTTGTTTGGGGGTTATTTACACAGTCTTTGAACTGCTTTTTGGGAGCCTTCCACCCAGCAAAGTGTAGAGAAACCCGGAGCCAAAGCCAGCCCAAAGGCTCACAGCACCGCTGGCACAGTGGTTTCCCTACCAGGCAGAGGACATCTGGGGCAGGTCTTGCCCCAGGACAGGGAGTGAAGTAAGAAGGGATGGAGCTGGCACAAGGAGCCTGGGGGAAGACCTGCAGGGCTGAGCTGGCTGCTGCCATCCCCTGCCGTGGCCATTGCTATTTGATCTCAGGCTCAGCAGCAGCCTGCTGGCTTCTCTCAGACTGTGACACAGGCAAAAAAGCAGCAAATCCAGGATAACCTTGCTGCTCACAACAGCCCGCAGCATGCCTGTATCTAGACTAGCACAAGGGAAGCCTGGAATAGATAAGGCCCTGAATTGTGAAATCACTCCACACTGTCCTCAGACATACTGTGCCATCCTCCTACTGACACTGGTTTGTGTCGATTAGTTTGGTCCCTTTATAAAGTTTATTTTTAAATGAAACCATCAGTTCTTCATGTGTTGAGGCATGCAGAGGGGCCCCCAACCTCCCCTCAAAACTTTTAAGCACACTCTGGGGGGCGCAGGGAGGAGAACATTTTACCCAAACCAGTGGGTTTGCTTTGTGGGAGAGGAAGTGTCCACATGCTAAGTTGTGAACAAACCTCTGCAGTGCGGCGAAAGTCTTTCGGGATGATTAGGGTCCAGTCTGTAAAGTGCTTAACAATCATACCTACAGTTGGCTGTACCATAGTATTTCTCTGTGCCCCGTGCTACCTGCTGCCTTGTATCCCCTTCATCATGCCCCTGCCAGCACCTGTCCCTGATCAGCTCCAGACAGAGTGGAAGGTGCTTGCCATTTAGCAGGCCAGTAGCTTGCTATAGGGACGCACCAGGATTCAAGGTACTGTGATGTGAATACTACTGCTCCTGCAACTATGGCAAGGTCTACAGAAATGTCCATGTCTTTGAGACAATGACGCGTTTCCTTCAGTTTTCCTCTGTTGATGGGATAAGGCTTGCAAATCTCTGTGCCTGATGGTCTCCCCCGGTTGTTAGTGAAACTCCTGGGCAGTTCTCTTACACCAGGACCACACTGGTAACTTCCCAAGTGTTGTCAAGTCCCCAATAGTCTGTCCAGTTGTCAAAACCTCAGAAATTATCCCTGAGCACGTGTGATCCTCTTCTTCGTCCCTCTTTGGCTGGAGAAGCTCCTGTTCCATGGCAGAGGTAGAAAACAGGAATGGCAGGAGACAATCCCAGCACCTAGGGATCGCTGCATCGCTGTACAAGCCTCCCGGCCTGGCAACTGGGCCAGGAACAAGAGGGCTTTGGAGACAGAGCTCTTTGCTGCTCAGAACTTAGGGCTTCCAGCTGTGCCCTGTCATTTCACTATATCAAATGTTTTATCCACATACGGATACAGGTGCATGCATTTGCACGCTGTAACACGCATCACCTACTCTGCATTTATAAAAAGTCTGTAGTGGATCAGTTACTTTATTTTTTCTCTGATTTGAACAGGTTGGTTAATAAATGGTACGGGCTGTAGCAGCATTCTCTTCTGTCAAGGAATGGGGAAGTTGTGCAGCTAAGCTTTCAGCAAAGTTGCGAAATGGCATTAGCACATAAAACCTAAAATCAGCATAAGCCCATAAAAACTATGGTAAGTGAACAAGTTAAATCACAGTAAGCCTATAATCACATAAAACCTATAATAAATTGCTGTTGTGTAGTAAAAACTGATTAAAAATTGATTAAAATGGTTCAAACTATGTGGGTCTCACCTTAATGCATCAAATGGTGTTTACACTACCCTGACTTGCAAGGAGTCCTTCCCTTTCCTTGTCTCTTCATAGACGCCCACAGTGATGGGGGGAGACAAGTTCTGCTTACCTGTAGCATACCTGCAAATCAATAACGTATTCAGAGACCATGCCAAATAAAAATACTCTGCTTGAACCTCATAAATGTGCAGGGCACATCATCAAAAGAACAGATGTGACACTGGCTATATTAGATGGCTGCCTATGTTAGATACTGCTTCACCGTGTAAACATCTCACCCTTAACAAAGAAATAACTCACACAAGGCTTCCATGATTTGCCCCATCATGACTCTGGGCAGCAGCAGAAGACAAGTTCACCAAGTTCAGTGTATGCACAGACCTGCGACAGAGGTGCTTAGAGCAGACTTGGAACCTGGTCCCTCCACACCAGAGACCATCATAAATGAACACTCTCAGCAGCCTTGAGATACCCCTCCAATTGCATAAAAAATACATTCACATGAAGGTAACTGCCCATCATTCCCATTAGAAACTCACTGTAAAGCAGCAGCTAGTTTGTGCTGGTGGCCCGATGAGATGTGGTGCCACAGTAATAAACATTTTTTTTCCCTTTATTTCTGATATTTTTCTTTGCAGGTAGTCTCAGAAAAAAAAATAAAAAGAGAGAGGTCTAAATTCATCAAATACACTATTCATTGCAGGTCTTTCATTCTGTCCTTCTGCAATGAAGACGATGCTCAGAGAACAAAGTGAGCATGAAAACTATTCCTGAAAGTAATACAGAGTATCAGAGTTTTGGGGCAAGAAACACCTTTTCAAAAGATAGTTAACTAATAATGTCTCAGTAATGATAAATGGAGATTTTTGGAAAGTCTGTTCAGCATTTCTAACCCAAAATACAATTTGCAGATCAACTTTCAAACTGAAGTCCCAAAAAATCTCTGAGAAAAAAATCTAATAGAAAACACCTAGTTGCTGGTGTGATATCTTTCTGTTAAGAAAACTGGTTCAGTACACCTTGTTTAGGAGAGAGAGAGGCAAGGGAGGAAGGCAAGGCAAGGCTAAGCTAGGCAAGGAAATATTTTAGGAATTACTCTATTCTTCACTAAGAATCTTTCTAACTTTTAATCTTTAATCTGGCTCTAAGAAGTCTATGTAATCAATTTATTTCTGAGTTTAAGCCTCCTAGAAAATTATCAAAGATATTGATTCTAAAAGGAAATGCATTTAATTCAGTGCATAAGGTTGAGACAGAAAAATCCAAATGTCAAGCTGAGTCAAAGAGGGATCAAGAAGATTCGAAGCTGTGGGACTTTTTCTTCAAAGCTACAATCTCTTAGACAGACAATCAAATGAATGGCTTAAAGGGGTGGTTTTGGATGGTTTTGGAGGCTTCCAAAGAAATACCATTAGTAGCTGGCAAGCTGTAAAGCCACCATTAAAAATAACCTTGGGATTGATACAATTTTCATAGAAGAACTCTCCTGAAAAACACTATTAGTTGTTCTACAGAGCTGGCCAGGAAAATTTTCTGTTACTTCATGTCTGCTGTGCTGGATGTCTACAGGATAACAGCCTGCGCTGCCTCAGTGAAAGTTAAAGAATGATGTGCAAAGGGCAAACATTGGTCGGGTTGTCTATAAACTCATTTCTTCCAAACCTTTAGGGAGACAAAATCCTTTTGATTTTATTGAATGTACATTTCTGCCTAATCTCCTGCCAGCCTCTCCTCAGCATTACTGATGGCTGCAGAATTGACCCTGGGCTTGAGTTGAGCTCTCCCTTTGGGGTGAGTCGCAACTTCTGGAAACAAGATGTAACAGCACTTGTGATGCCTGTGGTGGACATCAGTGCACTCCGTCAGAGCATCTTCAAGCCGCATGGTATCCAAACATAACTACTGCCAATCAGGATTTATCTTCTTAACCTATAAATGCATAATATTTCTCTATCATCATCATTACACTCTTCATAACCAGTTAGAGCCTCCAATAATGGTGTTTTTGCTTTCAAAAGTAGTACTTGGGCTCTAGTTCAGCAAGGCATGTGAGTTTATTCTTAGCTTTAATTTCAGACCATACTTCAAGGAACATCACTACATCTTAACAGCTATGATGTAGTTAAGAAACACATGAGGACAAGATTCAGACTGATGGTTTTACCTAGGAAAACTACAGGCTCGTTAGTCAGAGGGAAAAATTAGAAATAATGAAGGAGAGGATTCTTCTGCCAAGCTTTTATTGTCTAAACATACCTAGGCTCCACATATAGTCCATGGCAAGAAGCAGACATCTCCGGAGAGGAATTCATGTCACTTACTTTAGATAGCCATCTGGAATGAAATAATCAGGAGTTACAAAATCACACCGCCTTGTCTTTAGTGACACAGAAATGTACAGATATAAAGAAAACAAATCTTTATGATCCCTCTCTCCTCTTCTGGTTTCTTTTCTCCTCAACTTATCCATTGGTTTGGAGAGACATTCTGCTACATACCAGATCCTTTTGGCCCTTCTCTCTGCTCCTGCATATGACATATTCCAGATCATGGTGCCCTGCTCATTGCTGGGCAAATGATACATGCTCAGTCTGTCTTTCACCTGTATTTTCTCAAAAACTGCTGAGAAACCCTTTCTTCTATAATCTGCATGTCCTTTAATTGTGTGACCTTTTGATCAGCTTCATCAGATGCAGTTGATCTCTATTATTTATGTATCTCCTCTTTCTGGACTAGATAAGAAAAACGGGTTTGTTTTAGGCAGAATCCATCTTTTTGCCCCAGTGGGCTTCATTTGAATCTCCATCAGCAGAAGATGACAAGTTTCTATCACCTGTCTCAGGTGCAAGAGGCCCTTCCTCAGCTTCTTACCCAGTAAGGAAGGAAAAAAACACAGAATAATCAATCCATGTTCCTCATTCAAGATGGATTAATATGGAGAATCCCCAGTGTCAAAAACATTCCCAGTCAAGACCGCCCAGTAGTCCATTGCACTCTGGGGCTTCTTAACACCTGTTAAACTCAAGCTTCTCCAAATAACTCTTTATATGTATCTCTTCTTCACCAAAGTGAGTAACCAAGATATTTGTTTAATTACTTTCTTGGATGTTCCAAAGAAAACCAAGCACTAGATTTAGCCATTTCTAAGCAACTTAGTAAAAGTTTCAGAAATATTTAACTTAAGCTGCAGGATATTACACACAGCTTTGCTTCTGACCTTCTCAACAGGACCTAGATGTTCAGTGTTATTAATTTCAAATGCCTGCTGACCTATAAGGCAAAATAAGATCCTTAGTTGGGTGAATTCAAAATATGATGTAAGCTATCTTCTTGTACAACACACTAGCATTTATTAATTAATATATGTACACTAAGACCTTACCCAAGAAGGATTGTTTGGAAACTTATTACCAGGTAAGGAGTAATGCAGCTCTCTTTTAAATTGCTCTTTTTCTTCCTTGCCCTGCACTACACCCACACAAGAAGCATAAAGTTTAATAGCACCTGATCATTACCCCTTTCCTCAGTGCATCGCAATTAGAAACCCCTGCTCTAGATGACTCTGTGTCCATCTACTGTGGTCAGGGCTCAAAAAGGCTCCATGTTTCTCACTAATTGTTGCTGGTTACAAATCAAGTGTGGTCAAAAGCATGTTGGGGTACCAGGGCAAGTTTGCAGAAGAGTTTATACTATCTATGGCTTCTGTGTCTTTTTGATTATTTTCTAAGATATGAGTTTATATTTTTTAATATCTGTTTTTGAAGTCTGTAACATTTTTAAGAGTTCATTGTTTCATTAAAACCCCAGTTGCATAAGTCATGTAGAGATACAGAAGCAATGGTGAAAGGGTAATAATAAAATGAAAAAAAAAGGTTTAAAGAAAAGTAGTTAGTACTACACTGTGTCACATGACTTTCTAAGAGGTTCCAGATGCAACCACCAAAGCAGAGCTAAGTAAGATAGAACGGCTTGTGCACCCTGAACTCCTGAAGAGACCAATCACATAAATTTCTCCCTTGGAGTCCCAAGTTGACCTTAGTCTGCAGGTATTCCCATGAGATATGTCAGGCTGCCTGGACTTACTGGGCTCCATCACAAGTGTATTTGAGTTTATGCAAAAACATAAGATTAGTAATGGCTGTCAAGCTCCTTAAATGCTATTCCCCAACTATCAGGTGTATCATGTTTACAAAGAGGACACTGTGGGCACAAACCGGGCGTACCTCTGTTTATCTTCAGTGAGCTAAAGATGCACTTACCTGCCCTACATCTCCATTCTTCTTTCTGTGCTTCTACAGCAACACTGAGCAAGATAAAACAGAAGCAGGATCCCTTATTAAACCTCTCACCTTGCCCTGATACAAGCATCGTTCCCCACGGGTAACAGGTTATCCCAGCCTGTCATTGCCATGCTCTACACCATGCTGATGCCTTCTTTTTTGAAAGCTGGCTCTCTGCCAAAGGAGCAGAACTGCCTGTGGTGGGGGGTACTGACACTGTAATAGTCAGGTGTGCAAGCAAAAAACATCCTCTTCTCCTCCTGTTTGGTATCCCATCATTGAGGGGGTGGGGGGGGGTGGGGGTGTGTGCTGTGGAGGAGATGGACAGTCTTGCAAACTTTATATTGCAATTAGTAACAGTTGTTGATTCACAACATCAGGCAATTTCTAGGTAGTACCCCTGCGTAAGGGATGTCTGTCTTTCCAGGTGCTCATCTGCCACGCATCTGTGTCTGAAATGTTATGGAGAAACAAAGCAGTAGCTGCTTCTCAGATCTAGGTGAAGTTGGTCCACATTAAAGTCAGTTATCTCGGTAAGAAAAGATTCAATATAAATTCTCTGCCTTTGGCTTTTCTCAGCACTTGCCCTTTCACTTACAAAGTTTATTTATGGTGCAAACAATTTACAGAAGTCTGACAGAAGTTCAACAAGGTGAAAAGCAAAAGGCAGAAGAACTCCACGTTTTCCTCATGTCACAAACATGATAGAACAACAAAAACAATTCAATTTTCTGCTTTCTCCTTTCAGTAGTGATAAAGTCAGCTCTCTGAGGAGGTATTACTGTGAAACTAACACTTAAATATGTGCCTTTGAGGCTTTTTTTCCCGTTGTTTTCCCTTTAAAATGAAATTTAAAAATACATTGGGGATTCAGTAGTATCTATAATTCTGTCTCTAGACTTCTGCCTCTCTGACATTTGCTTCTTTGTGTCTTTCAGTCCAAATCCATCTCTGGTGTAAGCAGGTGCAGCTCTCTCATCTTCTGCAAAGCTGCTCCTATGTGGCCAGATGTGACAAGCCAAATGTTTTGGGAATGCATCCCCTGCAATTACCTCCTTCCTTCCATACCTGCAGCTCAGTGCCAGGGCTTCTTCTCCCCCACTCCCTGCAGTGATCCATCCATTTGTGTGTGCAAGGAGCAGACCAGAAGGTGAGCTGTGACACTGTACCCCAGCACTCAGACCCCTCACCTCCCACACAGTTCATGTCGAGCAACACTGCCACGTGCCTGACATGATGTCTCACGTGGGGGGAAGAAGACATCTCAGCAGTCCCAAATAAGTTTTCTGCAAGTCTGGTAACACCTGCCTCTTCAGCAGAACCAACTGAAGAGAAAGCGTTATCAAGCTCGGCCAATACAGTGGGATGCCTGCAGTCAGAGGAGCTACTACCCAGTTATTACCCAGATGACTATTTTTGCTTTCTCCTTCTTTTTTCCCCCATAAGCCTTCACCACCAATTTTATCCAGAATAAGCTACGGGAAGGGGAAGGATGAAAGGAAAGGGCAAAGGAAAAAGGAAAAAGGAAAAACGAAAAAGGAAAAAGGAGAAATGAAAGGAAAGGGCAAGGGAAGGGGAAGGAAGAAGATTGTTCTCTGGCCGAAGGGCAGAAGCAGGTCCAAACTGGTCTTTTGGAACATTTTGACCCAAAATGATCACCTGTAAACCTATATGCCTGATCCCACATGAAGAACACAAATGCATCTCCAGATAAGAACTAAGTATGCCTCTGAGAAGATACTGGTCTATGACTTAGGTTTAAATTGAAAGCATATACAACAGCATTGAAAACTCCACTGTTCAATCCACAAAGACCAAACCTGGGACTCTGCTCATACTTACCCCTCTAACCCGTGTCAAAACTGTATATCAGTTTTGAAACCACACAGCAACCAGTAAAGTCTGGTTTGTATGAGTGGCTGTTGGCCAGCATGCCACTCTGTCAATCACCAGAGTCTACTAAGGTCTTCCAAATAAAAAAAAAGTAAACCAAGGTCTGTTTTCCCAGGAATTATGTGCAGCAGCAGGATTTATTGACAAAGAAGATGGAATACACCAGAGAAATGCATTTCCAACCATGTGCTCTGAACTAAGCCCTCTTCTTCCCCAAGAAAGGGTAAAGGACATTTTAAAAGATGTCAAGAAGAAGATAAAGTTTTTAAGTTAATTTTTTACAGAGACATACGCTGACTTTCTGTTGGGCTGGTTAATGACCCTAAATAGTTCTGAGGCAAGATTAATGTCTATAATCTCTTGGCCCAAATGTTATTGTGGGCTATTGATCGTAAGTCAAATGAGGAAAGCTTCACACAGCACCTTAGTCTGAGGATGGGCTTTTGACTTCAGTAGATACAGTACACTTCAGTGGGCTCAGGATATTAGACACTGCCCTAGAAAGTGTCTGTTACAATGCAAATCTCTGTTATTTGGACTAAAAGGAAACAATGACAGAAATGTGAAAAGGCAGATTAACTGATCACATTATTCTGCTTCCTCTCTCTGCTACAGGTTTTCTGGAGGGTTTGGGCAAAACCCTTCACCAGCACTTAAAGTTCCTCCCTCTAAAATGAGGAAAGTAGTACTTGCCATCTGTTGAGATGGGTTTTAAGAGAAGTAAGTAAGGGAAGTTCAAAGATGTGCTGAAATCCCCAGGTGATAGGGTTAGAAAAGTATTATGAGCTGCAGTCACCTTCTTATTTATTCTGCTCAAAGAATAAGAAGGACCACATTTTCAAAGGGATCTCAATTCATCTCTTCTTGGACAGTCACTGTTAAACAGCAGATTTCATTCGTGTGCCTTTCCTTGCTCAGATTCTGTGTTTCTCCCCAATGAAAGTAAAAGTCCTGCAAACACATTTGCATTTCATAACAGCAGCTCACAACTTTTGCAGCAGCCACATGGCAGCACGGGGGTGAGAAGGGGAAGCGCGGGCGGGGATCACTGCTCCATGCCCCGCTGCACCCGGCGCAGAGAAAGGATTTGCTTTTCTCCCTTTTCCTCCTGTGGGAGGAATCCTGGGGGCGGGCTGGGAAAGGAATCCTGGTCACTGCTGGAACGGAGGGGGTACACGCTCATTTTTTCACCACCCTCTGGGCAGGGTTAGCGCTTGCCTATTACTTAACCTGTTGAGCCACCGCACTCTTCCTCTGCCTGCTAACCCAGCCAGATTCTTTGCTATCTGGTCCCGTGAAGTAATGTGACTTCAAAACTGGAACTAGGATGATCTTGTCTACACCAGGCTTCTGCACCCCACCTCCCCCAGCCCCACTATTCCTCGTGCCCCTGCAATGCCCTCTAGGTTTGCCCTGCATAGCCAGGAAATATTCAGACAGACTATACCCCGTGTAAAATGGACCACAATGCATTTAGCCTAACTCTCAACATAATTCTAGAATCAATCCAGTTATTTCATCAGCAATATCTAACAACACTCCTGGCTTAGAACTCTGCAAAGTCAATGAGAATTTCTGAATCTTGCTTTCTTAAGAAAACAAAGCTTACATGGTCATGCTGGTTTTGCACGTACTGGTGTGTATGTGTGTGCATGCATGTGTGAGAGAGAGATACTATTTCCCCTCTACCCCACATTCAGTCTGATCCATTAGCACTTCCAGCTCAACCCAACAGAAGTGCACAATGTTCAAAGCTATCCTGCTTCCAAAATGTTTCATGAAGAGAGGCAAATGGTAGAAGAGACAGGCCTTTCTGGTGCCCTAGATCAGAAGGCAGCTGCAGGGTGCATGTAGGCACCAAGAGATGCCAGGGGAGTTACCTGAGAGGGCAAAGCACCTCAACCCCAGCATACACTGTGCTCATTGCTTGAGCCCTACTAGGGCCCAGAGGATCCAGCCAAAAGACACAATGCAATAGAAAATCCACTTTTGTAAACCTCAGTTCTAACAGCACCTCATTAGCTTTGTTTGTTGCAAGTAACTTTTCTGAAAACCTCTTCTGAAAAAAAAAAAAAAGGTTGTAAAACCAATTTTTTGAGGGTGACTATCTTTCTACATCTATTTCAGGACAAACTGGAGCAGTGGTACCACTCTTTTCTGATTCTATTTGTATTGTCACAACATTAATTGATGTTTATTGGCAAGACATCAGATTTCTCCCTATCTTGCTACTTTTCTTTGAATCAAAACTCCAACCAATCATTTTGCTTTAAATAAAACGTAATCACAGGTTAGTAGAATTGATTTCCGAGCAAGATTGTTAGACTGGGGGAAAAGGTGTGAAGATATTTTCCTATTAATCAATTTCTTGGGCAAAATAAAAAAAAATAAATAAGCAGCTAAATCTTGGAACAAAATCTAAGGTCCATCCAGCATAATTTTTTGAGCAGCTGTAAACTGGTTAGATAAATGTAAGTGATAAGGCATTTATATAGCTGCCAGGGTAAGTTATATAAGTGAGTAACTTACAGAAGACTGGAAGACCAAAGGATGTCTGCAGAAGAGCAGAATCATGACCTCTCCATATTTTCTAATACTAACAATACCCTGCTTTTGCTCTGGGCTTTTTCTGTTTTGCAGCAGAAAATCCAGCAACAACTTTTTGTATTTGATATTAATAGACACTCTCTTCCTGCACCAGTGGTGGCATTTAAAGTTTGCCACACAAAAAGAACTTGGTGAAGGGATTGTTTCAGTTAGTTGTTATCTGTGCATTGTCCTCTTCCACTGACGGTTGTTAGTTTCAGCTTCACAGGATTCTTTAGCTCAGAATCAGTATGTTATCTTTTTAACCACTTATACCAGTATGTGATCTTATCTCAGCTGCCACTTATACCTTCATCAATATCAGCAGTGAAGTTGATTCACTGTGTTTTTTATGACTCCCGTCACTTGCAGCTTTGAGACATATGTGTTCCTACTAACATCTCAAAATCTTTGTAGGAGCCTTAGTATATTTTACATTTGCTAACATCAAAGTCACAACCAGGATCTTCAGAACCAAGTATGCATTTGGGGATCTACGGCTGCAAAGTGATGCAAGATCTCAGTAAGAATATGTTGTGCTGTCTGCCAGCAATCAGATTATTAACCAAGTTCAGCTTCAGCAGGAAGTATGAATTGTCACAGACAAGAACTCAACTGAATTTGGAATAATAACTGGAATGGATGCCATTGCAAAAAACATTAAATCTGGTTCCGTGTCTTTCTGTATTCTACCATGTATTCTGTATTCTACCAACTTTAATTCAAAACCAACAGTGGCATAACTCATGATTTTGGTTAAGAGATTTTTTAACTCCACCATTCTGCTGACAAATTGTTAAATTGGATTTATACACCAATCTTGAAATGGATCATTCTGTTTAATGGTTGATTTGTCAAGAAAAGTACTGATTAATGTGCCTTCTAGATTAGAAAGGGTTTTGATGTATTTTCCTTTGATAATCTTAGTGGGAGAAGCTCAAGTAAGCTCAAGCCAAAATGCATCTTTTGCTTTCTTTCATACCTGCTAATAGCTGATAAGGTCATTGGAAAGTACAGTCTCCTTACTAGAGGAAAGACTTATAAATATTTTTCTCTTCAAATATGTATTTTGGCTTGCTGTTTCACCTGAACATGTAAAATTAACAGGGTTAAATTCTACTGTGGACAGCAAAATGTTCAGGAATGCCTATCTAGTTTAGGGGGTCTCTCGAGGCAGGGCACACTGTTGAAACAGCATGTGTTGGCCCCACAACAGCTCTGACCCATAGGACAGACAGGACAGACAGGACTCTGCCTTCTGCCCACAGGGGCCAGGGGGCTGGGAACTCAAGTCAATGGGAACATTGTCTTTGATGTTAGTGACTTAGTATTTCATCTTCATGGGATACTTGCATTTCTGTGTTTCCAAAACTGAATAAGGGAAAACAAGTCAAAATGAAATTTCAATTTTGTTATATAAAATACAGTAAGACATCAATGCACTCAAACCATCTGACAGTGGTCACTTTAAGAAAGCAAAAGCCTAGCCAGCTTTCAAGTCTTATTAAGCTGTTTCAAGCTGATCAAGAGCTCTTTTCGTTACACAGCAGAACTCCTTTTTGAAACTTCTGCAGATTTTTTTGCTGCCTTTTTCTGTCACCTTTTAATTATTTGTGTATCCTGTTTCTCTTCTCTGACCGTCTCTTAGGTGATTATTTTGGCTTCTCTTGGTCAGATTCACTCTACAGTCTGATACTGCAACATTCTAGGCAGACATATAATTTGATGTGCTGGAACTGCTCCGTTGACATCCTCAGATTAATAAGAGTAAATTGAGTTCATGCAAAAGCTTTACATGATCCAGATCCAAAATACCCCCAAGTGTAATCAATGCCTCTGTGAGTGTTTAATCCTTTTATTTCAACATGGGTAATAATATAGCTTGTTTGTGGTTATGTCTTATCTGTTTTGAATTGTGCTGCTATTATTCAGTTATCATAAGTAAGTTACCATTGTCTCCTAATCATCTTGAATTATCACCTTGTCTTTCACCTCCCATCCCTAAGACCTTGGAAAAGGATTGTGGGGGTGGGGAATGAAATCAAAGACGATTGTGTGTCTGACCATCTAGTCACAAAAAATTTCCCTAAAGTCCAGTTTGATTTCCATAATACTGAGGCTGCATTGTTTTGAATTTTTAATTATTTATTACAGTCATCAGAGTGTGGCAATGTGACTGACCTATTGCTTTTCAATTATTTTGGTTGCTTTTGATACTATTAACTATGACATTTTGCTGATCCAGCTACATCCTTCTTTTAGTTTTGGCCCTGAGATCATTCAATGTCTCTGTCCATGTCTGTCAACAGAAAGTCAGCTGCTTCTTAAAAGATCACTTTTGTCTGATGGGATCTGTTGGAAAAGATGCTTTAGTCCTCACTGCCAACTTGTAGATAAGAATTTGGGTTAGGTTTTTGTCTTTCCTGGCAGTGTGTAGATCCCTGTCTCCAATAAAACTGTAATATCCTAGGGTTTTTTTAATCTTGCTTCAACATGAAAAGGAACATGTAATAATTTCAATAAAGGGATGTCAACAAGACAAACTTTTATTAGCAGTCCATGCCTATTACAAAATCTCATTATCTTTCCTGATTTACTGATTGAAGGAGGACAGTTTCAAAAGGTGACAGATTCCCCAGTTTCTCCTGGAAACCCCTGAGAGCTCGGTGCCCACCACACCTTGTTGTCTGGTGGTACCTGATGCATGGGTTGTGCTCTTGTTTTGTCTGGTTCCAAGATTGTTATTAGCCCTGTGTCCCAGTTTGAGAGCACCAGGATAAAAATTTTCTATACTAACCTGAGCCTGCCCAGAAACCCCCCAGCTGCTTCCACCTGTGCATGGGGCAATGGCAATGGGGGGGATGGAGAAGCTGTGTTGTGGGGAGGGGAGGGTGAGCCAAGTGACCCCAGTGGACCAATCACAGTGCTTCTGCCCATGGTGCCCAGTATGAAATGGCTCCTCAGAACCCAGTGCTGGCTTCTCTGGCTGCTGTAGCTGTTGGCTCCTGTGCTGGCAGAGTTGGGATTGCCTCTCGTCATCCCTCCCTGTGCTGCAAGTGTTCCTATATCCTGTCTTCTTGCTGGAGAATAACATTGTGCATTGAGACAGGTCACCATCCCTTGTGTCCTCAAGTAGGACCAGTGCAACCACTGCAACATTTTTGTGGACTGTTGCTGGGACACTGGGCCCAGGTGCCCCCATCCACTGCCAACTCCAGTCTGGGACTTTTCCAATCTAGACATAATTACCATCTGGGAAGCTTGGCCTCCATATTTGCATATTCATTTGTATATCTGAATATATTTACATCTTTGTGTATAATTCACCATCTTTATTTTTATTATTATTGTTGTTATTTTCTGTTTCATTAACTGTTCTAGGTTTCTTTCTAACCTCAAAGTCTCTCCCTTATTCCCCTGTTACCTTCCCCTGGGAGGGTAGTGAGGGGATAACAGAGAGCATCTGTCACCCAGTGGTTGGTCAAACCCATGACACCCTATCTACCCTATCTACCTGTAAAATTCAACACCCTGGAAACCAACTGGAAAAAAAAGACAAGAGCTGGAAGAAAGTGGGCTGTGGTGGCGGGGTAGAACAAACTGTTAAAAATCACTCCCATTTCCACAGCCAACCACTGAAAATGAAAGCCAGAACATGACGCTTCCCTCGGGGACTGTGTGGTTGAGACTGAGCTCATGAGGCATATCCTCCTCTCTGGTTCACACAGAACCACCACCTGGTCACAGAACCTGGACTAGGTTTCAATTAGCTGTTGCTGTATGTTCATTTAAAATCTGACCTTTCAGTTTGCATGGCTTTGCAATCTTTTCTAAGAAGAAGCTCTGAAGGAAAGATTTGAAAGAGAAGAAAGAGAAGGCCTTATGGATAAATATAGGGAGCCCCAGTAAACATAGATCTCCACAAAGCTTTTGGGGTGGGACTCATCTAACCAAAAAGCAATGCTTTTCCTCAGGTAGCAGCAAATAAGAGGAATCATGACCTAAAAGTGCATATTTTTCTGCCAGGAGAAGCAGACAATGAAAACTATGTCACAGGAAAACGTGTACCTTACAGACATTGAAGGGGGGATAAAACAAAGTGTCAGTGTCAGCTCTTGACACATGTTTCCAAGAAGCAATATATGGAGCAGAAAACAGTTCTTGTGGGAAAGAAACATTCCCTGCTTGTCTTTTCCTGTTCTTGGGCAGGAGCTGTTTGCCATTGAAATGGTCAAGTTCACCATGGTACAGTGAGGTTAAGGCCATGCGATGGGTATACCCACTCCACAATGTCTTGTTCTGCTGGGCTCTAAACTTGCCTGGCAGAGTGAATGTGAATTCAGGCTTTGTCCATGTTCTGCAAACTGTTGCTTAGTATCTTTCTAAATCATTTTACAAGTGATGTTCAAAACACTAGGTTTTGATCTTATGGAACCTTCTAATTTATTCTTTTTTTAAGGGCACCCACTTAGCCCCAAAAACAGTTCTTTTAAAGCTAAACACCTGAACAATTGTCCAGAACCACTCCAACTTCTACCTTCCCCTGCAGATGCTGCCTGAAGCCTGGCTGAACCAGGTACTTGTGTCATGTAAGAACACTGCCAGGACATAAAAGAATTCTCAGACACAAAATGCTGCTGAGCTGTTTTATGCATTGACAATGTTAATGATTTTGTAATGTCTAAATCCTGATTCCTTTAAGAAAATTGGAGTCTCAAGCTGATTTTCTGTGGAGTTTCTGACGGTGGGGAAAACACTGATCATAGACTTTGAATTTTCCTTCTCCTAAGTGTTCTTCCATGTCCTATTACCTCTACACCAAACACATTTTCTCCTCTTTGTGGTAGATATGAGCACTATTTCAAGGTGCATTTTGACAGGGGAAGAAAGGGAAAACTTTCAACTCAGCCCTGTCATCACTGCCAGCTCCACGTGTATGCTGTACTGCTGGATAAAACACGTTAAAATGAACCCTCGAACTCAACATCTGTGGAAGGAAAGCAAGACACGAATGATGTCTGACATGGTTAGAGCAATGATATCTTTATTTGCCAGTGAAGTTATGGATGAATCATTATGAGATGTGTGTTTTGAGCCATTTCCCATTTGTATATGGTGATTGCTGATAACGCATCAGCATCAGTGATTACTGCAATCTTTACTTGCAACACCATCTCCACACTACAGAATACCGTTATTGTTCAATATGAATTAAAAGTTGATGAGCAGTCAAGTCTAGAAAATAGGAATGCATTATATCCCACTTAGCCAAAAAAGAACAAAATATCAAATTTTGCTTTATGAAAAATGCATGTTCTTAATCTAACTTGATCAAGATTTAGGCTGCTCCAAATGAAAAGCTATCACATTTCATCACTACGTAATGAATTCCAACCTGTTAACATTGGTTTTACCTCCAGTCCCTACGCAGAATCACATGGAGCTTAGTATATGGACAGATGATGGTACATGGTCCCAAGCACTTATTTTGTCTTTTATCCTTCTGTCTAGTATAAAGATATATTGAAAACATTAATATTTTACAAAGACATTGTTTTTTTGGGGGTTTTTTGGCTTTGGTTTTTTTATAGTAAAAGCATTTGCTCTAAAGCAGGGACATATCTATGGAGATTATAACCTATAGAACATGATTTCCTGACAACCTAGTATTGTACAAGACTTATCAGATATCCATACACCCAGAAAAAGAGAGAAGGGAGGAGTGAAAAACAAGAGGGAGCAGTGTTAATGAAACACCAAGGCAGTAAAGCACAGAAGGGAAGAAACAGCAAGAAACTGCTCTGTGCTGTGCTATCATTACCAGCTCTAAAACAGTTTGCCCATTTGAGGCTCACAAAAAATTTTGTACCACTTGACCCACACAGTTCTTTCCACAAATCTGTGTGAGTTTACCTGGCATTTCCTAGATCAGTTTTAAAGAAAAGGTATTTATAAATCTTATTATATCTACTTCCAGAAGGTTAGGGCAGCACACAAACCTCAGATTGTTAGTGATAAGTCCTTTTTATTACCAAGATTTCCAAATGATGGAAAGATTATGACTAGATGCTAAAAGCATGCTATAGTCATACCAGATTTGTATAATCACTCTCCTCCTGTTGAACCGTCCTCTTCTGAAGTTGCTTTTTGTAGTAGTACTTTTCAATTGTGAACACACACTTTTCCTCCCTAAGAAACAATTAAATGTGAATCTGTTCACAACAGCCAAATGTTAGCTATTAATATTAATACTGAGGAAGAAAGGAAAAGCTATTGAAGATGTTACTGCTAGGTTCCTTGAAGGTCTTTTGATTTACAGGAATTCATAGAAGATGCAAATTCACTACTATTCCAGATCTTTTTGAAAGAGAAAGGTTTTATTAAATTCGGAGGGTGGGGTGGGGGGGAAGCAGTCCCAATCAGGCTCATGGGAATTTTTCCATTGGCTGCACTGTGCCAGGACTTTAAATGGGTATTTAACCTGGCGAAGAAATGAGTAGAGACGATTGCAGGATTTCCTCCCGTTTGAACGTTCTCATTAGATGAGGCCTCGGTGACCTCTGGGTTGATGGGTTGTTCCAATGTTTAATTGCTTTGACCTTCGGGGAGTTTCTTTTCATGTCCAACATAACCTTAGGTTTTTTTAGTTTAATGTGACAAATTACTTCATAAAAACAGCCCTGGATATTTTCATTAATTCTGGACAAATTGTGTTACACATAAAAGATGTCTTTTTCACAGATGCTGTAACCATGCCAAATAGTCTCGTAATTGTTCCTTTTTAGCTACTTCGGTATATGTCAGTACATATTTAGAGTAATTTGTGTGCTTCATGAGAGTATATAAATGATGATGTAATTCTGAGAAGGATAAAATCACAAAAATACACAATTTTGACCCCCTACTCAGTAAACTAAGCCTTCCCAAGGGGCACATTTTCTGAAAATGTATCACTACTTCTGAGAAGGGAGCACAGTCCCTCCACAGTTCCACTGCAACACTGTCAGAGCTGCAGAAGGGGCCACAGGGGTGATGCAGAAGAGATAGTTGCTGGCTCAAAACCAGCCCTGCCCAACTGGAAGCTGCATCTTCAACACCTCTGAGAACCTGCGGAGTGGTCCAGCTGCTCCAGACATCAGGAAGTGCCACTATTGGCTGCTGTCCACACAAGTCCAGTGTGAACTTCCCTTGGCACTCGAAGCCAAAGCATGTCAAGAAAAGCACTTCAGAGTCAAAGCACACAAGCTTGTGGATGGTTTCTTCTAAACAAAGAGCATGGAGTTGCACTTGAAGTTGCTGGGTACCGAACAGCGTGCCTCCACCACTGCCTCCACCAGACTGACAGCCCTGCAAAGGGAGAAGGACCTGCTCCCTCACAGTAAATCTGATATAGCCAAATTTCCACCTGCTGCAGACTAACCTCTTCATTGACACAAAGTGCGCCGATGCCAGCCTGTACGTATGGAAATGAGACAGTTAGCTGCACGGTTTACACATGCGGATCCCCATTTGCAAATGTCACCTGTGAAAGACAGAGGCCACTCCAGAAAGTACAAAGCTCGGGATTGTTTAGGCAGAATGGAAAATGACACCCCGGCATTTACAATGGGATTTTTATTATCGATGTCACAGATATGATACTTGCTACTGACATGCTTGAATTAGAAGAGACAAAGTAAACTGTTAGAAAGAAGAAGCCATTGAACTTAATACAAGTGTAACCCGCATGCTTATATTGCAGCATTTGATTTCCTCTTAAGTCTCAGGAAGAGGGGGGAGACAGCAAAGAGGAGACCTGCATTTCAGCTTAAATCTCTTGTGTCTACACAGGAGGGTAGGGCCTCTCCAAAAAGCAGACAAAGAGCCAGAAGCACATAGTTATGAGAGCTTTCATTACAGGAGACATTTGTGATTCCTGCTTGCTTCCATCCTAATGCAGATCTCTGCAAAGCTGCAAATGGGCAAAAAGCCAATAGCACATGAGTTTAAAACATCCCTGAGGACTGAGCAGCTGAGACATCAGGGCCAGAAGCTATGTTTGCTATGTCCTAAACATACCACTGTTGATACAGGTTTTTGATCTCCAGGTTCAGAAGAAGCCAAGGAAATGGTCATCTCATACCTCAGATCCTGAAACTGGCCACAAGAACCTATAGGCTTGTTTTCCTTGGAGAGGCTTGGATGGGAGCTGGCATGAGAAACTGGGCAGTCCAGGTGGTTCTCACATTCACTTTTAGGATGTGTTGGAAAGACAAAGTAACTGGTGTTGCATGGTGAAAATGGGAGAACAGGGAAGTTTCTGAACATGTCAGCCAGAGGAGAAGTGTCATTGGTCACTAAGCTTTGTAGCAACTGCATATAATAGCAACAATGTTGAGGGCGAGCAGCTTTCTTCTTTACAGGTTCGGGGGTGAGTAGGTTTCCTCTCTACAGGTTCTTTTTTCTTTCAAGGAAATAACAGTATTTTAAAAGCATTTCTAGTATCGATTGCAGAAGCCTCTGTTTGTGTTAAGTGCTTCATTCCCCAAGCGGTTTGGTCCCTGAGGGCTTTTAGGATCATAGCTCAAAGGATTAAATCTATGACAGGCAGACACAGATAGATTATGAGATGTCTTGGAAGGCCAAAAATCTGGTCCCTCCTTCTGCAAAGCTGTGTACAAATGAAAGAGTGCAGCTGTGTTATCTGTACTAAAACCCCAGTGTCTATCCCACTCAAAGAGTCTCTAAACCCTGTGCTGTCAGAGAACAGCGAAATAAGCCACTGTGTGATTCAAATATTCCTAAGTGGTCACTGAAACACCCTCCTCTTGGCCACAAGACTGCATTCTTCAACTCTGTTTGCTGCACTATGAGACACATGAGGTCATTTTTATCACAAGTCTTATGAATAGAGACTGGAATTTTCTACAAGGTCTTCTTTTCTTATCCCCCATTTCTCCCCCCTTTAAAAACAACTCCCAGTCCACCAGTACAAGAGGGTTCACTGTCTGGGAGTTTCCTGCCCATGATACCTATAGCCTTAGAGGGGACCTGGTGGCCCCCTCAGGGTCCGCAGAGCAATTTGCCACTTACTTGGAAGCAACCCGATCTCCTCCTCCTGCCACCCTGCCTGGTGTCATCTAGCGACAGTAGGAGACTTAGAAATGTCAGGAATAACAGATGCCATTTTCCTCTAAAGCCAAAGTTTTATGTTAAGGAGGAGAAGTGAATGATACATTGCAGGTATTTATAGCAATTAGACACTGCCATGAGCTCTTCAGGAGGAGCAGTGACTGAAAGGCATGCAGGCAGCTACTTGATGAAGCAGTGTTCTCTTGGTGAAATCTGTACTCTCAGCATTTTTAAGCAAAAAACAGTTCCTTTCGGGTGAGACTTTTAGCACTCGGTCCAGAAGGAGCACAATTCAGGACCCTGATCCAGGCATCTTCCAATGATTGGTATCTGAGACCTGGAGCTACCATCTTCTATTGTTTTGAGCCTGAATTTCAGAGTTTCATCACTCCTCTAAGCAGAAAAGGAACTGATCCATCCCTGATCTTTTGCTTTTGACTTCTGCAGTATTATGCAGTATCCACCAAACACAGTATAAATGAGTAGTCCATACATATGAATTACTGGCCAGGCTATTAACAGTGCCTAGTCAGGCTGAGTAGAGACTTCTGTGCCAAACTACTTCTCACACTTCAGCAAGGAAGAAGGGTGAGTCTTTAAGGTCACCAGGAGCACTCTGGCTAGTCATCTCGGTCAATAGTAAACCACATAATCTATTTCTTGGAATCAATGACATTTCCACTAAAATGTGATGAATGAAAAAATACTTTAGATTGCAAATTCTTTGAGTTGATGCTACATTTTTAAATAAATAAACCAATTTTTAATTATTCAAATTATGTACTTTTACTAAAATTTATGTTTTAATCTCTTTAGATTTTAATATCTCTCTGGAACACACTAGCCTGAAATAAATAGAAAACGGAAACTCGAGGCCCATTCCTGGAACCCCTCCTGACACGGGTGGCAGCAGAAGGTTAGGGCTAGTTTTCAGAACGCAAACAGCACTTGCTATTCTGTGTTTCACTCTCTCAGTAACTCTCGGAATTGAAGTCCTGCCAGAGCAAGAAGGAAGCCTTACCTAGAGAGCACGTCTCATCTGGGATACATTTTCTAAGTTTTGCATACCATTATGAGGACCTAAATTGAGCCCTCCTGCAGTAACACAGAGTAGGGAACTCCAGTGCAGGAAAAAAACACATTTAGATTCACCCAGATTTATATCCTTTGATCAAAAGCTGCCCCTTGTGCTTATGAGAATCTCATGTAAATATCTGCAAAGTTACTCCTCTAGCTGCTTTCATATTCCTTTGTGGAACAGCCTTTGCCATATTATCTACAAGAACTGTGGTTTCTTGAGCTGCTGAAATCATGGCTCATACTGCTGATTATTAGTATCTCGTTATCCTTGTTCTTGTTAGGGATATATCTACCCCTTATTTCAGAGGCTATGACCATATTTTATCCCTCATTTATGCAATACCTATAAATATGGGGTCCTGCTTCATAGCCAGTCTCCCATCTGGCATGATAAGGAAAAGTATTATTTTTATTGCCACTAGGTTTTACTTTGCTACATTTTTCAAAGGACACTGCCAAGGTTGGGCCAAAGTTTGAAGTTCACAGCAGCAGACTGTAACAAAATATATGCCTGAATTTAAATATTGACATGGATTTTCTTAATTGAGAGTGAAAACAGTTGTATTTGATGAAATAACCATTCCCCTGAACTTTCTGCCCTAAATCTGAAAACCTAAAAGTGAAAGTGACTCAAATGCAGGTGAACCTGACTTCATTGATTTCTACTGTCCACGGTGAGAAAACACAACCAGTAACCCAAGTAGAAAGAGTGACAAGTAAATTGGATTTTAAAAAATACTTTCACTTTTAATAATGTTAAGGCAGGATTTGTAACACAGGTAAAGGCATTTGTTTGTTTGCAGCGTAGAAGCTGTAAGGTGACAGTGTCCCTTTAAATTCCTTCCCATTGTAATTTATTTGGTTCAGGAATGACAGCAGCAAAGTTCACACTGAAAATACAGCTCCTGAAGAAGTTAAACTTGCCACAAGCTTCACATCATTCTTCAGAGACACCTTTTGTGTTCAGGTAATACCAAAGCAAGACTTCCCCCACCCATTTCTCCCTCTGTGGGAGATGAAGCCCCCAACGCATCCCAAAGGGGTTCTTGGGCACACCCTGACTCTCATCTGAGGAAGGAAGATGAAGATTCAGGAGGCTCTGGTGGGGCTGGGTGTGGTGCCCTTCTTTCAGCATTGCAGGGTTTTCCATACAAAGATGAAAGCCTGAAGGCTTTGGTGACACAGCCCTCATAGGCCACCTGGGCCATAGCAGCTGGTGGGTAAATACTTTCCCCCTTCCCACAAGCCAAGGAAAACCCTGCCAGCTGTCAGTCTCTGTGGTAATTTGACCCTCATTTTACTCAGACCCAACTTCTTCAGAAATCTGCCTGAGTTTTGCCAAAGACGAGCCCAAACCAAACTGGAGGGAGGATGTCAGGAACTGGCATGCTCTGGTGCAACACATCAACAATTTCAGCTGATCAAAACTGCCATGGTGGGATATGAATTGCTGTACCAAGCTGAAAGTCTGAATCCTGGGCAAATTGTTTATATTGTTTGGGGCTTTCGTCATACATTGCATGTTATCACATTAAATTATGTTTCTGTAGAAAATTGAGGCTTTTCAATGCCAGAATTGTTCATGTTATAAATACCTGAATAAAGCAACAGCAAAAGTCTGTAAATGGAGGAAAGCAACTGCCTTTGCTTCCATTTATCAACATGTCTGGATAAAAATCACCTTTCTTGTTTAATGTTTGCCCTCCATATTTTCAAGTGTAAAAATTCAAGTAAAAAAAATGCTGTGTAGCAGCTGGCCCATTTGAGGAGGTGATACATATTATTCAAATGATTACACAAATGGCTAAAGGTGATGCATTATTCCCTATTTTCATTTGTGCAGCATAGCTTCAGCATGGTTATGAACTATGTCAACCAGCAACCTTGGCTGCCTTCTATTGGAGAAAACCCCTCAAAGATCTTTGATGTGACAACAAAACTGGGAAATACTACTGACTCACAGCCTTTAAGCAATCAAGAAGTGATCAAAGCAGTGACTCAAGAATTCAAGGGAAAAATTACATGCTCAGGGAAATGAGGAAAGCTTATTACCAACTGATATTCAATAGAACAGGCAACTGAAAGTCTAATTTTGTGAAATTTGTTTTTAATTGGTATTCACCGACTTATTGTATATTATTTATGTAAAAAGCAGCTTTTAATTAAAAAAAAAATTAATGCCTCAAAATTCCAGTCATGAAAATGTGGAGTGGAAATGCTTTGTCCCATTTCAGCTCTGTCTAACTCCTACGTAAAACACAGGGCAGAGAGAAAGCCAGAGGTCCTTCAAGTCCGCCTCTGTAACCTCAGCCTGTGAACCATCAGCCTTGCACAGGTTTGTCCTCTGCTGGAAGGTGAAGGACTGGTGAGGGCATCTGGGCATCATCCAGTGACATGCCTATACCTGCAAATTAAGTGAGGGCAAAGCCCAGGTGCTGCTGGGCAAGTATCTGCAATGTTTGCCATTGGCATGAGCATGTCCCAGGCCACCTGCCAGTTCTGCAGGCAGCATCACACTCTCCACCTGGCACCTGGGGTCAGCCTGGGATTTGAAGACAAGACGATTGAAGGCACACTGGTTTTGGGGGAGAAGAAAGTGCAGCTTTCTTAAGTCACCTTGTGTTCCCTGCCCCAGCCCATCACACTTGGTACTGGGTTTGTCTTGGAGTTTTGTATGAAGGCATCCCTGCTACCTGGGAAGTCTCAGATACCTACAGTGTGGCCATTCAAGTGTGTGAAATGCAAAGGCAAAAAAGCTCTATCCTCAAACACAGAAGGGCACCTGGGGAAGTTCCAGTCATCTGCCCAAAGTCAGTAGGATTCGGGCATCCAAACACTCCAGGGAGGCTCCTACAACACACACTAGCATGTAATTATTTTACTGTGTTCTCTTTTGTTCTAATCAGGCTAATCACCAATTTCCCAGTTTCCCACCATGGCTGTGTTCTCACTGGGGTTGGGGCAGGCCATGGATGCTCACCTCTGCCCAGATCAGGTGTTCAAGAGGCACTAGAATCAGTCACCCAGACTGAAGACCAACGGCAAGGGGACACATTAGAGAGCACCACACACCTGTGGCCACTGAGTGCTTGTGAGACAAGGTCACACTCCAAAGAGAACAATTCCTTCCCAGGCAAGTTGGAGATGGGAGGGGGAAACTCCTTTCACTCAATAAGCATCAGCATATTTTTGTCTTTTTTGAAAATAGCAGTTTATTTGCCTTGTGAACCATTCCCTCAGCCTAGCTACATATAATTTTCATGCACCTCAATGAGAAGACTAACAACTAACTGATTTTCTGTATGTCCATTGATTGCTTGTCAGGCATCACTATATATAAAATACCTTGAATATGCCAATGATCAGGTAAAAATTGAAGCTACTTGTCTTGATGGTACATTCTATTCCCACTAAACTCTTTTTTTTTAGAAGATCTCAAATGCTGTAAAATGAGAATTGTACATTTTTAGTAAACGCTGAGAGGCTGATCCACGCTGACAGGCATTCATTTGCTATCTGCCACAGGTAGCCCAGCATTAAGGTATAAAGCTTCAGGGCACTGAAAGGATTTGATCTAATCTTATATTATAAGAAGCATCCAACATCGTACATTCTTTTTTCCTACACAGACACTTATGTACAGCCCAAGGGCCCAATCCTGCTCTTCCTGAAATCTGTTGGAGTTTTTGCCTTTGCTTCAGCAGCAGAAGGAGACGGAGCAACTTTTGTGAGGGCATTAATGATGGCTGGTCCTTCAGTCTTTCCACCCAAATCGCTCTTACATGTGAGAAGGCAGACACAACAATGCTGGGAACACTACCTGCATTATTAGAGCAACCTGTCTTCCAGTTCTTCTCTGTCAGAGCTAACTTCGCTTCCATTGCCCTTCCTGGCCAAAAACATGGAGGTGGGTG
Source organism: Aegotheles bennettii (assembly GCA_013398125.1). Lineage (NCBI taxonomy): Eukaryota > Metazoa > Chordata > Aves > Caprimulgiformes > Aegothelidae > Aegotheles > Aegotheles bennettii. Next base: position 168,382 of record VZRW01013109.1, read on the forward strand.
TGTTGACTGGTGATCCAGAATAAGGAAAGGAAAGGCTTTTCCAGCAGAGACAGAGCTGTATGAACATCAAGAGATTCGGGGTTCTTCTGTGAGTCATGAAAATGAACACATTAACTGCACTAGCAGGACATCAATGCAGCATGCACTCTCAATAACTAAATACTTCTTGTAAGCAGCTGATGAATTGCGCTTGAAATGAAGTCTGAATACAGAGCCAATGATTAAGACTTCAGAATATCTTTCACTTTCTTTCCCATCTTGTTAGCCAGGAAAATGCATTTATTGTATCCTATCATCGCCACTCATTGTAGCACATCAGACTTTAAACTGAGAAGATATGTTACAGATATTGTGTGTATCTGTGGAAACTGAGAAACATGAGGACTTAGCTGAATGTAGTTTTTCTCTGTCTGATCTCTTCTAATATAAACATTGAAGCACTCAGATGACAAACCCTGGAACTGATCCCTTAGTGTTCATATTGGTAATCCTTTCTCTTACAAACAACGCAAGTCCTTAGAAACTGACTTCTAACTGTTTGCAAAAAGCGCTCATCTTTTTTTTCCATCACATGGAACTACAGGACTGGGGTCAAATATACAGAAACAAAAAGAAAATATTGACCAACATGAAGGACTGCATCAAACGCCTTTAATAGTTTCAAACACAGAGACAGAAATTAGATGTATAAACCTGAAGAAGGTCTGTTTTCATATCGCATTATCCATTCCTGGCTGTCTGGAAGCAGCAGAGCCTTATCATGCTAGTCCTTATTCGTGTGGGTAATCCCTTTGACCCTAGTAATAAATACATTATTTTAGCTCAGGATAATCTCCAAGTGTCAATCTGAACTGATGCCTGTGCTCTTGAACACAAATGTACAATTTCTACTTCTTGAATCTCAGAGCTGTAATAGTAAGTAGGCTGTCTTAACATAATATTTTGCCTTAAAAAAATTCTCCAAGTATGTCCCACCAGACATGACTTTTAAAAAGAAAAAATCCAGGTGGCTCAATTTGGAAAGAAACTTTGGATTTGTTGTAGTTCTCTTTCCATGCGCTTTTTTTCCCAAAGGCAGACATTCATACACATATAATTCCCTCTTCTTGTCACTGGGCTTCTGGGTCAGTGAGCATTCCTTTGCTGTAGTGTTTTTCAGATGAAACTCCAAGAGAAACACTGTCCTCAATGATGGGTCGGATACAGAAGAGGAGGATGGGCAAATATTCTAAGATTGGCCTGGATTCTTGCCAGGAGCAGAAGAAAAGAGCCTTTGTGTTTGGACATCTGAAGGCCAGGCATAAACATGTTAGCCGATACTTAACACCCAAAGCCAGAGCCAAAACCGTTAGACACCCTGAATAATCCTCACTAGGCTTCCTTTGGGTTTCAACTGCCCATTACAATGGGGCAGCCTCCTCCAATTACCAAATGTGTTTCTTCTAAAAACATCCTTACAGGAACTCCCAAAATAGCAGCGATTAAAAGCAAACAGCCTGTAATTCATTGACATATGCAAACCTTTTAATGTTTTGCTGGAGACAAGTTGCAACTTTTTGTACCTACAAGACTATTTATGCATTTTTAATAATTACCCTTGTATATTATGTGATACAATTCCTTTAGGCATTTAGTTAAGAGAAGCAACAGACTTCACATTCAAAAGAAACTGTTAGTTTTGCTGCAAGAAGTGCAGCTAATTTATGTAGTGAATTTTTTATACATTTTTCCCCTGATTTCTCTTCCCTGCTGTCCTCTTCCCCCTTTCTTCTTCACCACATTAAGAAATTCTGATGTGCCTGCAGCAACATCCACTGGTGGGGAGTGTCTGCAGTAATGCCAGCCCTGGCTTCCCGGCAGTGGAAGCCAGTAGCGTGTGCTGCTTCAGCAGTACGCACTCCCTTACAGGCCCCTTTGGGAATCACCTTACCCTGGGGTCCTCTCTAATCACAAACCTTCTTCGAGCTGGCGGGTTCCCTCATCGCCTGACAGACAGTAATCCCGATCCTATCAATTCTGCTCAGAAACTGAAAGCACAAGGAAATCTTCCCTGCAGATTAAGAATAAAGATTCTTTCACCACCAACACATCCCTGAGAGCTCTGACCTGTATTCAAGCTCGAATTCCCAGATTGCTTGCATTTTGGCTAACGCCTTGGCTCTAGATTGCGACGAGTTGATCAAAGTGCCAAATGGGGAAACTCAGGTGCAGGGCTGAGCACAGCGTGCCCACAGTTCCCACCACTGGCACGGGCACGAGCAGCTCAGGAAAGCAGAGCCTGAACTAACGGCACAACTTGTGAAAGCAGTGTAGATTCCAGCAACAGGCAGCGCTTGACTTGCCTCAGAGATAAAAAGAGTTAGTTTCTTCCTCATCAGATACCAAAAGACCGGATCCCCAGCTGTGTATCTGCATTGATTTCATCCATTTATACCTGCCAAAAACCTGCTCCTCCCCCCTTTTTTATAACAACAATCAAAGAGAGCCAAGCCAAATACTTTGGTGCTACTGCTGTTTGACAATGTATTTGAGGAGGGATTTTCAAGTCAGCCATTGCAGGTTATACTTAAGGAAAATGCAAAGAAAACCTATTACTTGTCACATACAGGTCACAGTTCTCGCACAGCAACATTTCCCTTTGGCTTCAGAAGGCAGTTTGTCAAATCAAGAACTTCATCTTCCCATTTTAAATTAGCAGCAGATAATTAGGAACTGCCCACAATTAAATATTGATGTTAAAAAATAAATAAATACCAGCACTTCCCTGTTTAGACAGTAAGGAGTAGGCTTTGCATCAGAAAACACAGGACACATGAGAATGTGAATAGTAAAAAGCTCAAAACAAAGAAGGATAAACTCTTCTTTGTGTGCTTACTGGATTCATTTATTTCTCTGTAACTGAGAACCTATACAAATAAATGGGATAAAAAGCCAACATATACCTTGATATCAGCTGTAATCTGCCAGTTCTTCAACAAAACCTACTGGAACACAAAGGAAATGGGCAAGATTTACACAACAGGCACACTGAGTCAGCTCTTGTCTCAACAAAACTGCTCCTCAGCCCCTACAGCTGCAGTAGGACAAGTTTAGCACTAACAAAACCACTTGTCTGGGTCTAGCAGTATTTCATCTCAGCTCCTTGCTCAGTCCCAGACTTCACCTGAGACTGCGATTCACCTTGGGTGAATCTTTTTATGCCTACATCAGCAGCAATACCAAGTCCTGCATCACTGAAATTCCTGGACATCCTGCTGCATTCAGGGTGAACCTTTGGCTGTTGAGCAAGCCTGCTGCCAGTAGCATACACGAGGTAGTTTCAGTATCTGGAGAAAAAAACAGCTGAGCTAGAAACACCTAAGCCTGTCTCCGGTGATGTGGCAAGACTGGGACTCTGCAGGGTCATCACTCAAGCTGGTGTTGGACTGTCTGACCTGTGCCACAGAGGATGCTCACGTTTGCCCACAGCCTGCTTGCAGCTCTGGAAGTGGTTTGGTGGGGGTGCCAGGTGGCTGGAAACCATAGGCAAATGTAGAAAATATCCATATTCCTCCTTATGTTTTCTAGGTAAAGAAGGGGAACGAACACTAGAGTAACCCATCTTTGTGTGGCTTTTCATCCTTTCTGGGAGTCCTCTCCTGTAGTTAGGTATCTCATCTCAGATTTTGTAGCTGCAAAAGCTGTCAGAGAACTTCTCAGCCAGGTTTGTGGATGCGCTACTTTGGTTTCACAGGAGAGCAGTGGGAGACACTAGTTCCACCCTACTTGAGCACATAAAGCTACTAGATTGAAAAAAAGGAATTGTTTCTCCCTGACCTCATCTCAGCCCCTTAGAAAAGCTCATTTCCTGTGACTTTACATGCTGGAGTGTGGGAATGGAAATGCAGGATTGTTTCAGTTCATCACAGTGACTCTCGGCTTGTAGTGAAGTTATTTTGAGGAGAAAAAAAGACTTCAGACTAGTAGCGTTTACCAAAATAATAGCAGAGAATCATATAATAATAACAATTCAGAAGAAAAGTGCAAGATCATACCTGCTTCTGTCTCTGACACTTTGGGAAACATTAACCAACAAGAGAAATTGTGGAGCAGAATCACTGAACTAATGTTGCTTTCATTTATTTTATGGGCCAAAAATATGTCTCAAACCTTCCTGAAACACCCAGATGGCTCAGGGTACTTTGCAGTACTGTCACCCTGCTCAGGTGGATTTCCTACCACCAAGGAGAAGCTAGGGCTGCCTCAGCAAGTGATGTTGGCTTTATCCCCATGAGCTTGATGAGTTGACTTTGGTTAATGGGCCAGACCTGCTTATGGCACCATCTCAACCACACAAGTGTCACAGTCCTCCAGAAGCCCTTGGAGCTTGGTCACACAGCAGCTTAATGGCACAGTGGACATTTATTTGGGATGGCAACTTGCCTGTACGATTCAGGAGCTATAAGGATGTAATTATTCATGGGTTTCTCTGTGTGACAAAACTATTTAGAAGGGATTGCAGCATGATAAACATTACCAAGGGAGGAGTGTCTTCCTTTTTTATTTCCTCAGCAAAATGGACCCACTGCCCAGCAATGTTGTAAGCCTCTGTATTTCTCATTAACCTTAGCATTTCTTCCATTGCCCCCTTAAAAAGCACAGTGATGTAGACTGGCAGTATTGTTCTTGCCCTAATACCTCACTACAGCTTATATTTTTACTTTAGACCATCTGTCCTGGGCCAGATTTAAGCCTCCGGTAGGCTTCATGCAAACACCTCTGTGAAAAAAGCAGGACTGTTGAGGAGACAGGCAGGAGAGTTATCAAATAAACTTTCCATTTTATTTACAGTTCAGGAGCCCTGCAGAATGACACACACTTATGGTTTGGGATCACTAGCAATTATTGTAAAGGTGAAAGCAGATACTGCAAATTTAACAAGCCTTTTGTATGAACTAATTGCATTAGAATACATTAGTAAGGGTGCACATTGTAGGTTTTATGTTTCATTGGAAAGGTCATCCTAGATTCTGGTTGAATAGTGGAAGAGAGGAAACTATATTAGCAGTGTATCCAGCAAGTGTCTCTAGGATGAATTTCCTTCAGGTCATTTGCATTATTTGATTGTAGCTGAATAGTTCTGCCTCTGCTAAGCAAGTAGGGGAAGACCTACAGTGACAATAGGGTAAGTTCAAAGTCTTTGAGCCTTATTAGAAGACTCATTTTCTGCACTCATTTTCATGTGCTCATTTCCCAGAACTAGGCTAGCAGCTGTATAATCAGGACAGCAAGTTGACGTGCCTCCTGTAAAATACAAACCTCTCAGGGAAAGTTGCTGTTAGTTTTCAGGAGGCAAGAGGGTTTCTGCTTCTTCAGAGGTATGACACCCAGCTGTGCCCCCATATAAAGTCCTGCTTGCTGCTCTCTCTGCAAATGATTTCTGCCTGCCACCTGAGCCAGGGCATGCCATAAAGTCATATGTTAGCAGAGGTTTCCTGAGCAAACCCAGGAATCCCTCCAATCCCTGCTTCAGCCACCCTGGGTGCCTCCAAACACTGTGCTGGGGACAGCCACTACACCATCTCCATCAGCCCACAGGGCTTCAGTCACTTTGCAAGCCCAAGGTGGTGGCAGCACTGCAGAGACTGCAGAGTGCACAGGGATGGTAGCAGCAGAATCTGTGTTAGGGGAAGGGAACGGGAGCAGGGCAGCCAGCAGGATGATGAAGAAGATGAAGGGGTGGGGGAGCTGGACCCATCGAGGCATAAAATTTTGGTTCAAAGGTAAAACTCATCTCCCCAGTCAGGCAGAACTTCTGGGCAACTCCCTGCCAGCACTGCCTCATTACATGACTGCAGCAAGGGGACTAAGTGTCAGCCAGAGAAGGGCAGAGGCTGCGTCCTTCCAGACATGTGAGAGATTTGTTGATCTGACAGTATAAAATCTTCTGGTTACTCCCTGAATATCCCCTAGGATCTCTAGAAGAGTGGCTGGTGTCTACTAGCTTACTGACTATGGATTTAAACCAGCCATCCAGAAAACCTCACCATGTAAAAAGCAGGAGTTTGTGTTGTGTTAAGCTAAACAGTGATGGTAAGACTAGATGAAAAGCTAAATGGATCTTCTCAATGACTGTCATCTTCCCTGGGCCCCTCTCTATTGTGTAAGTAGCACAGACAGCACAGCACACTCTGGGAAGATGTAGTGGCCTTTACCCCGTTGCCAGCCACATTTGCTCTGAAAGAAGGTGGCTTCTACCCATCTGCCACCCCCAGAAGATGTAAAAGAAAGGAGCGTATGGATTTGAGAAAATAATAGGTCCTGATATCTCAGCTTGGTGAAGCTATTGACTTACTGTCTGACCTCCAGCAAGACACATGCCCTCCATCTGCCCTGCTCAGGCTGACTGTGAGACAAGCAGAAGTGACTCTGCTGCGGAGATGCTGAATTTGAGTTTAACTTGTTAAAGCCACAGCAGTTGGTCACCCTTCAATGCTAGCAAGCTGCACCAAGGCCCATTTCAGCCAGCTCATAGGACTGTGCTTTCTTCTCCCATGATTCAAACTAGCTGTGAGGCTTCCAACAGCTTTTCAAGCCTGTGAACACAAGGAATGCAAAACCACAGTGTGACTGCTGCAAGGACAAATTGGGATCCCCTGGACCACATTGCACCTCCTCCCCCAGCTCCAAAGCCCCGTCCTCCAGCTCCTGCAGCTCCACAGGCTCACCGCAGCTGCTGGGACTGCACACTCAGTCCTTGCCCATCTCTGCTTTATATACACATGCATTCACACAACTGCAACCAAGAGGGGGAATCAATCCACTCCATAATGTATGTCACCTCTGGCAAGGTTAAAACTTCAGTTCAGCAAAGCCCTTGTGCATTTGGTCATGGGAATTCATCCTGTGCCTCAGCACTTTGCTCGACAGCACATCAGGTAGGAGAGCTCTCAGCATGCAGAGGAGGACTAAGCCCCATTAGAAACCAGAGGCACCCCAGCCTTCCCGTACTGAGGCAGCAAAATCTCAACATGGGACTAAGAAATACCATCCATCCTTCATTAAAGCTGTGTCAGCCCAAACAATAACTCTTACATGCACCACATTGAGAATATCATACTTCAAATCTTAGTGTCCCATAATTTGCATATTGAATTCCAGGGAGGATATTTGATGAAGTATATGCCACAGCTCCTGTATGTATGTACTATATCCAAAGGACATGGCAATCTAGCATAACATTAGATAAGTCCTAATAATAGCCATATTTTAAAGTCCATTTTAAATATTTTAAAATATAATCTGAAATAAAAATGAAGTGTGAAACATCTGTATTAATAATATTATCATCAGCCGTTATTAAAGTCAAAGACTTGAGTTTTCATCACAGTTACAGTCCCGTTAATAGCTTTGTCCTGACAAATGCGCTGAAGATCTCTATTTTCTTCAGTTAAGATCTTGGTCCACTTCATCATTTCTTTTCTTAAGGAGCTAAGAGCTGAAAGTGCTAAAGGGAGAGGGTGGAAATGTCTCCAGGTCCTACTGGCACAAATGCCCTGAAGCCGTCCCTGGTTCCTTCTTTGATGCCACTGAATTTGACCCAGACAAACTCCATGACACACCCACCAGGCTTTGGATCCATTTTCTTTTCCCCCATCCCACAGAAATATACAAATCTTTTAACCGTCCTCCAGACCAGGTTTCTCAATAAATTAATAATCATGAAACTAAGATATATCTGGAACTTGAAAAATAATTTTCAAGCACCTTCCCCTAACGTGACCGGTGCCTGCCACCTTCATCACCCCTGTCTTTATTTACCCCTCTTTGATCGTGGTGTTTCTCTCCAGTTCAGAGGAAAAGGAAGGGGACAGTGCTCCTGACTGCTATGTATACAACGTGGAGGAGGAATGGGGGGTTCATACTGGAGGTACGCAGGTTGAATATTAATTATATCAATGTCTTTACATAGCAACAAAGTAAATATAGAATTTTTAACAATGTGTTTTGAAAGGTCATGAAAATACATTAAAATGCATCAAATCAATATCAAGAACTTCAACATACTCTCAGAAAACCCTAAATAGCTACATCTAGGAACGAAAACCATTGGAAAGAACTTCATATAAAAACATTTCTCACTTCAGTATCCTCTCATGATCTGCCAGAAAGATTTTTCTGCTCAGGAAGAAAATGATTTGTTTGTAATATCAGTCTAATACTGTTAGTTATATCGATTCATGTTACACTATAGACTGGTGAAGTTTTTAAAGCTTTAGCATTGCACAGCTGATGAAAACCTCTCACTGGAGCTTTTGCCTGGGCAAGGTGCAGAGCAGGGTCCCCCAAGTGGTGTATATTTTGCCAGGTTATGTTTAATCAAGTCATATAATTATTATTATAGATTAACAGTGAGTGTTTATATTGCTTTAAATTATCTTGATAGGTTGAAATAGCTTTACTGATACATCAAAATCATGAGCATATTTCCTTGAACTGTCCTACAGTTCTATTTCTCATGCTATTCTCATATTCTTAGGAATGTAAATTTAAACACAATTTGGCCAAAGTCAAAATCAGACTCTACTTTTCATTGGTACCCTTTAAAAAAGAGTCTTGGTTGAATCTTCCCATTGACACTAATAAACTTTGAAACAGACTACTGAATCATAGAATCATTTGGGTTGGAAGGAACCTTTAAAGGTCATCTAGACCATGTGGTTCCCACCTAGATTTTAGCACTCATCAATTGCTGAGTATGTTTTGTTTGAATAAATACAATATTCTTGGTTAACACAAACACATTCACTTGGAACCCGCTTACCCAGGACGCTTCCAAAGGCAGCACAGGATCATTGTCTCCACTGTATAAAGGAAAAGTGCTGAGGGGGATTTCCATTTACAAAACCTCCCTCACTTTCCCGTAACTTCCTACAGTACCAGTACAGAAAATTTGCCTCTCAGGAAGATCTCATAACCCTCATGCCCCAAACCATGCACAGACCCCAGAGGTCCTACATGCTTTGCAGACACTCTGCAAAGGTGAACAACTTTAACCTCAAAATTCATAAACTAAAAAGGCAACCCCATGTGTACCTGCTTGTTTGAAGTATTTAGAGGCTTGATTTGTATTTAAAAAAAAATAAATAAATCCTTGAAATAAAAATTCCTTAAAATCTAAAAGAATAAAGAAATAGAAACACTGTTTAAGGTGATGCATCATGTAAGGTAATCACTAAAGTCTCTCAGACTGTAAAATAGGATTACACACCATTTTTTTCTCTTTTTTTCTCTATTGGACACTGCAGTATCAACCACTGTAGTCCTAAATTTAGCCAAACATCACAATTATCATATGTATTCAGTTGCAAAAGCTTTTGTAATTTTTCTGGTTATCTGACAGTATACGGTTCAATCATAAAAGGGCAAATGACAGGCGGGTGTAAGAAGTGAATTTTCTTCTTCTTACTGACAAACCAGGGGAAGGCCCCCTGCTGTAATATGGAAAATCTTTTATGCAAAAAAGCACAGCAACTTACAGTGCACAATCACTACGCAGACTTTTGTTTGGGTATTTTTTTCCCAATTCAGTTAAAGAAAGAGAAAAAAAGATAGCCTTAAAATCAAGTTAAAAAGTTGAAAATTGATTTTAGCATTAGTGTATATTTATACATGTAAAGATACAGGGATTTAAATGCAATAAAGCTCCACCTAAGTATGATCATGCCCTCTTTAAACGACACTGTTTTTCTGGTGGTCCTGAGGCCTTTGTAATGAGTAGTTTTTCACAGACAGCTGAAGCAAGGCGAGAGGCAGAGAGGGATGCTCAGTCAAGACAGAAGCAGGCAGGGCCATCCCGTGTTGCGTCTGCTAGAAAAACAAAGATAAGGCTATACCTGAGTTTTAGGTATGCCTGTAGTATTTATACTGCTATTTCTGAGCACAATCCAGACATAAAATTGTACATAGAAAAATCAACCTTCCTGCAGTTTTTAAGTAAAACTGCCTTGGAATAAATAAACTCTCCTTTCCTTTCCACAAGAGAGATTTTAACCCCTTCTGGCAACAAACAAAGGTCTTAAAGAGAGGGCAAATTTAGTGTTTGCCATTTTAAGGTCCCATTGTAAAGTGGCCTTACTTCAAATAAGCATCACTCAGATTATCTTCATTGCTTTCAACTGAAAACAGGAATGGTATAAAGGCTTATTATTCATCAAAAGACACAGGAAACCTGCCTTTTGGCTCACGTACACTGGTCAGCTGTATGAACCACAGGTGGCAACTTTGAAGTGAGAAGACGTTACCCCGTTACCCCTTATGCAAAAGAAGGAGGTGGATGCTGTGGCAGTGCTTAACCATAAAATCATAGAGCTCCTCTGGAAGAGGCATAGACTGAACTTCACCACACTCAGGCTCTGCTCCCTCCTCTCCCAGGCAGAGAGGATGCCAGCAAGGCAGACAAGCTGGTGTCACAGGTGGAAGAGAGCAGCTCTGGCTGACTGAGAGATGTGCGGTCACAGAGCCCCCGCCAGAGCCCTGGCACCACCACCACCCCCCCACACTTCTCACCGCTGCAACTCCCTCTGAGGAGCTCCTCAGAAATTCCCACTGGACATGGCATGTGTTCCGCTTCCCAACAGAGAGGTATTTGGAGACTTGTGAGGAAGCAGGGTCTCCATCATGACCTTTAATGTTTACCCAAATGGTCTCAGGAGGAGTGCACTCAACAGAAGAGTGAGGGGTGTCCCTCTGAAAATGGCTAAGAGATGGGGAAGGGATTGACTCCTTATCATAGAATCATATAGAATCATTGAATACTTTGGGTTGGAAGGGTTCTTTAAAAGTCCTCTAGACCAATCCCCTTGCAATGAGCAGAGACATCTTCAACTAGATGAGGTTGGCCTTGAATGTTTCCAGGGATGGAGCATTTACCAACTCTCTGGGGAACCTGTTCCACTGTTTCACCACCTTCATTGTAAAAAATTCCTGCCACACTTCTTTTGATGCAGCCCAGGATACCGTTGGCTTTCTGGGCTGCAAGTGCAAATTGTCAGCTCATGTCCAGTTTTTCATCCACCAGTATCCCCAAGTCCTTCTCTGCAGGGCTGCTCTCAATTCCTATACCTCTCAGCCTGCATTGATGCTGGAGGTTGCCCCGACACAGGTGCAGGACCTTGCACTTGGCTTTGTTGAACCTCATGAGGTTCACATGGGCCCACTTCTCAAGCATGTCCAGGTCCCTCTCGATGGCATCCCATCCCTCAGGCATGACAACACACCACTCAGCTTGGTGTCATCTGCAAACTCCCCATGCCTTAAAACTACTAATGAAAAAGAAGATGGGATGGGCTGGGGTGGGATTTTTTTTCTTTAAATTCTCAAGTCAGTGACTCTTCAGCTAAAGAAAAAAAAAAAAAACCAAAACCTTCAAGGAAAGCATATCACCACAGAGTCTCAGGGGCATGGCAGTGCCTCATGCATCCATATTCCCCCAAGGGCTGGCCTGGCACACTGTGGTCTCTCAAGAAGCTTCACAGTCTCCCATCCTAGCCACAGTGCAGCTGCAAAACAAGGAAACACGGCAAAGAGAGGGAAATAGAGGCTTTACATCCCCAGACTACACTTCCCATAAGGCATTGGCACAGCATTTCAGATCTCCAGATCAAACATGGGATCACTTTGATCTGATTTTTTTCAATTTTAACAAAAAAAAGCCTTTTTTGTAAACATTTATTTACATGACATTGTTTTTCCAGGAAAAGCATATGCATGTTTTTCTTCCAAAAATCTCTTTAGTTAAGAATCCACATTTTTATTGAAAAACAGTCTCAATGGACAATCTCTTTGAATTCCTCACAGACAACTGAATAAACCCCAACAGCAAGACATACTATGGAGAAATATTTAGTTCCCTAGGAAAAAAATAAGCCCTTCAATAACTAACTGCTAAAATTCAGCAGAACTGGTCCCAGCAAGTGCAGATCCGCTTTTGATTTCAATGAAGCTATATTGATTTACCCCAGGTGAAGTTCTGGCCCACTAAGCTCAGGGAAACAAAACGTCACCTTTACTTTCTAAATGCTTTTGCAAATCACATCCCCCTTGTAATAATGTGCAATGAGTGTTTAGCTCAACATGCCTCTTATAGTTTGTTTCAGAGATGATTTTTCTTTTTAATTTCTCTGTCAGGCACACTTATTGAAGCGCACACACTTTAGACAGATGCAGCCTACAAAAAAGGTTTGAAAGACAGTGATTTATTTATGAAATTCCTGGTTGAGAGCGTGAGGTAAGCCACGTGATAATTTTAGAGCTGCTTACCACTGTAAGGCATATATGTAATACATGTAAAACATGGGGAGAGAAAGCACTGAGAATATTGGGCGCAGTGCCTGCACAGGGCAGAATTGCAGTGGGAGGAAAGTGGCAGCGGGTGGTGGAAAAGCTGTAAGGACAAGCTCTGCTCTGCCTTTAAATTCACTTTGCTACCTCGGGGCCAGCAGCTCCGTGAGTTATACGGGCTTTATACATACATCCATTTTTTTTTCCTTGTGTGTTTTACACTATGTAGTCAACATAGCAATCAAATCTGAAGCTCCACAGTGGGAGCAGAGCATAAATTCACTAAAAGAAATGTCCCTCCACTGAAGTGTTTTGCTCCTTACTAAATTCCTATCCACACCAAAATCCTTTGCTCCAAGGAGAGGTGTTTTAAATTGCAGATGACTCCCGCCGAAGTGGATGCACTGGAGTCCCAGGACTGCAAACATTCACTGGGCACACAACTATTTGGCTATGCGAGTGGAACAGCCATCTGTGCCAGCTCCCTGGGGTGAATATGTCCTCCCTGTGAGAGGATGCTCACCTGGGCACTGCAGAAGGTGAGAGGGCTGGCAGACGTGCTCCAGCAATGCCACTCTGCAGCATTTAAAAGGGGACTCTCCCAGTCCATCTCCCACTGTTGAATGCTCCTATAACAGAGCCAGCTGAAGAGAAGATGTGTCCTAACCTCAGGCAAGTGGCTGATTGAGAGGAGGCAGCAGGAGCATGCTGCCTTCCCACGCCATGGTGTGAGTCACCAGAGACTGTCCATACCCGCTGGAATAAAGTAATTGAAGGTCACCGATGTAGAGAGGAAAAGCACCAGTTTCATCCAGGCTGCAGATAATGGGTTCTATTGGGTCTGGCTGGAGAGCCCCATGCCAAAGCAGGAAAAGGGCTGTGGTGGGTCGAACCCAGCTGGACACCAGGTGCACACCAAAGATGCTCTATCACTGCCCTCCTCAGCTGGGCAGGGGGAGAAAATACAACAAAAGGCTCCTGGGTCAAGATAAGGACAGGGAGACTGCTATCCTATTACCATCACAGACAAAACAGACTAGACTTGGGGAAAATTAATTTAATTTATCACCAATCAAATCAGAGTAGGATAATGGAAAATAAAATCAAATCATAAAACACCTTCTCCCCCCCCCCTTCCTTTTCCCCAGGCTAGACTTCATTCCTGAATTCTCTACCTCCTCTCCCCCAGCAGCACGGGGGGACAGGCAAGGTGGGTTGTGGTCAGTTCACCACACATTGTTTCTGTCACTCCTTCCTCCTCAGGGGGAGGACTCCTCACACTCTTCCCCTGCTCCAGCATGGGGTCCCTCCCACAGGAGACAGGCTTCCATGAACCTTTCCAACATACGTCCTTCCCACATGGTGCCATTCTTCACTAACTGCTCCAGCATGGGTCCCCCATGGGGTTGTAAATCCTGCCATCAAACTCCTGCCAGGAGCCTGCTCCAGTGTGGGCTTCCCGTGTGGTCACACCTCCTTCGGGCATTCAACTACTCTGGGATCCTCATGGGATCCTCCATCGGCTGCAGGTGGATATCTGTTCCACCATTAACGTCCATGGGCTACATGGCGTCAGCCTGCCTTACCATGATCTTCACCACAGGCTGCAGGGGAATCCCTGCTTTGGCACCTGGAGCATCTCCTCCCTCTCCTTCTTCACTGACCATGGTGTCTGCACAGTTGCTTATCTGACATAGTCTCACTTACTCTCTTCAGCTGCAATAGCACTGGTTTTGTTCCTCCCCCCCCCTTCTTAAACATGTTATCCCAGAGGCACTACCCTGTCACTGATGGGCTTGGCCTTGGCCAGAAGCAGGTCCCTCTTGTAGCGGGCTGGCATTGGCTCTATCAGACACAGGGGAAACTTCTAGCAGCTTCTCACAGAAGCCACCCCTGTAGCCCCCCTGTTACCAAAACCTTCCCATGCCAACTCAACACATGGGTGCAACAAACCAGCCTAAACAATGGGAGAGAGAAGGATGCAGGGAAGAGCTGCAGGAGCTGAGAGTGAAGACACTCCCCCGGATGGTACTGAGTCAGGATATATCCAAACATCTTTAAAAGGCACACCCAAAGAAAGGAGGTCCTGTACCTAGCTGTGAGTGAGCGGCAATTTTTGCAGGCTTTTCACCTGAAGTGGGATTGTAGGGGTGAGATGGTAACAAGTGAACTAGCTAGTCCAGAAAGGGCAGCCCCTGCACAGAGACAGGCCTGTCATGCTGCTTGAGCTGGCAAAGCTGGAGTTGCTACTGTAAGGTGCAGCTGCAGTCAGGAAAAGGTTGGAGATGGTCCATGTCTTACTGAGGAGCAGAGGAAATGTATATTCAATAAGGTGGAGAGCAAGGCTTTGGCAGAGCGATTCAAGGTGCAAACTGAAAGGGAGAAACAGGATGTGAACAGAAAGATGAACCTAAAAGGGATAACTGGGACATGTTGCCAAGGGCAGAGGTCATTGTCACCACACAAGGCGAAAAAGCTATGTTCACTATAAAATTAGGTTCTGTTCCACCATCTTCTCCATCTTCCTGGCACATAGCATAGAAAGCATCATCAACCTCCAGGGGTACAACATCAAACCCCTTCACACAGGGCACCAGTTCTGGGATAAAGCAGAGCTAGAAGCAGAGCACTTCAGGAAAACGTGAGCCAAAAATGACAAAGCAAAGTGTCTAACACTGGAAGAGATGAACCCTTGAGTCACTCAACCCTCCTCCAGTGGTGAGAAGGGAGGCCTCTTCTGTCCTCCAAAAGGTAGCGCAGTGACTGCCAGTAGCTCCCCACCAGTGAAACAGGCTAGAAAAAGAGTCCTCGCCTGGCAAGCTTACAGCTGAGGAAATTAAAGTGTCAGACAACCTAAACCCTATTTGCTGTGTCTCGCCTTTCTCCCTTCATGGTGGGAATATTAGATGGGGGTCAAGGTGAGGAGACACCAAGTGTTGAGAATTGCTGTGTGGATGTACACAGGAAAAGACAGCGTTAGTCAAGATGGGAGATGAGAAGAGTTTTGGCATACCCACAGAGTAAATCTGAAAAGAAAGATATTGCAAGCCCTGGAGAGAGCCCCAAGGTGATGGGGCTGGGGTTGGAAAGGAGTCAAGGGAAGAGGCATGGAGAGATACCAGATGTTAAAGATAGAACCCCAGCACAATTTTGCCAAGAATAAAGGCTTCTGAGCCATCGCTTTGAATCCACACATCCACCCTCTGCTAGTAAGACCATTAGACAGACAAGAATTAAGAGGAGAGAAATCACTCGCCTGCAAACATCTTGCTGAAGACATGACATTCCCGAAGAAAAATGTACACAAGGGTAAGCAGCTTACAAGAGCGAGCTATCTCGCCCAGCTCACCCCCCACGAACACTATTAAATCCATGAGAATCAGAACAAGGAAATTGTCAGGGAGAGGCTGCGATTAGCCAGGGTCTCAGCTAGAAAAATAGTTTATGAATTGTCATAAAAATTTAAAGCTCAACCTCACATTAGCTGCTGCAGTGTCTCTGCTCCCACCTACAGTACAATTCATCTCTCTCTATCTTCATCACTGACTGTGCCAGTACAAGGGGGAAATCTTCTGAATGTTTCCCCAAAATTAAATGCTGAAACAGCATATCATTATTTTTGATATTCAAATCTATTATTAATAAGCTATACACTACAAAAAGATTCTGAACATGAGTGATACATCTCATAATTCTGACCTATTAACAGAAGTACATGAGTCTCCCTGGACCAAAAAAATAGTTGTTAAAAAAGATGAATCACTTACTCAAATCAAAATAGCATGACAGTTCCATGAAAGATTTCAAAATAAAAGTTAATAAGTTAATGGATTCATTTTACTGCTCCTAAGACGCAAACAGGCAATGCAGAACAGTCAGTCAACTTCTTATTAAATAATATGAATCAACTACTCCATCATGTTTGTATTAAGCAACAGGCAATAATATGTTCCCTGATAGTGTATTAGGGCGAGCGTGCCAGTATGAGGACAAGGCCAAAGTACACTCTTAATATTCTTTGCAGTCAATGAGCACATACTTAAAAGTTCAGCATATACCCAAGTATTACTCTGAATGCAGCAGGAAGAGTATTTCTTCAGCTGAGGGCCACCATTTAAGCCATCAAAACCTTTCCATTTTGCAATGGCTCCTAATCCTTGCGGTCTGGATGAGACTCGTCTCGCCAGCTGACCTGTTACCCACTGCCCTGCAGAGTGAGGGGAGCCCCCGGCATCCCCTCTCTCAAACACCTCTCCCACAAGAGGGTATGCTTCCCTCCAAGGATACCTCAGAGATGCTGAGGGAGCCCAGGCGAGCAGCTTGAACGAGGCTGCTCGCTTTTAAGTGGTGAAAATGAGGAGAGAGAAATGCCACAATCAACCTGCGCTGGAGGAAAACGTTTCTGAAAACTTTGGTTAAAAAAGGATGGCTTTTCCAGTGTGAGGGGAGTAAAAATAAAATGACACTTCCCTGGTATAAAAATAGTTCTTTCAAGTGCTGTAGCCCAGAAATATTCCAGAGGAGAGAAGAGAGATTTGGGAAGATAACTGCCTTTGGGGAGTGGTGGAGTGACTTCCCTAGCCTCGTGGAAGTCCTGTTCAGATTTGGATGCATTATGTGGGGTTGATAATCAAAGTCTTTACATGCATAGAAGTTATTTTAATAAGAACAAAGGGTGACAAAAAATCTTCCAGTTGAAAATGGGTTGCATTGTACAGGCATAAAGGATTTCATTACCTACTCAGAATAGATAGATCTGGGGGTTTTAATGTAGGAAATCAGGTGGTGAAAGGACAGGAAACAAACAGCTTGTGGTTCTTGCCATTTAATCATGAAAGGGGCACGTGAAGAGGCATTGATTTCAGCCACGCTGGGCTGAAGGGTGAGGACTATTCACACAAGTAAGGCTTTGGAGGACTGTGCTTGTAAACTGCAGCCACTCAAAAGTCTGGGGCACCTTTTTCAAGAGTACCTAAGTCTGGTTTTCAAAAGGACCTTCCCCTCTTAAGTCACTCAGGATATGTCTACCCCTTCCAGCAGAGCCTTGGTTGATAGAGGGGCTTTGCCTCCCTGACAGAAGGAGGGATGAGGGGGGCTGTGGCCAAAGCAGGACCCCTGCAGACTGCTGGTGCGGAGCTGGCTGTACCACTGCGGATGGCATTCCAGGGGCTGCACTCTATCCCACGTTTTTCATTCCCTCAGGAGCTTTCCAAACTGTTGCCTTAAGCTTGCAGCAGGCTTTCAGCAGAGGTCTCTAGGCTTTAAGCAGTTTCTAACTGTATTTATGTGCTTTATCCCTTGAGTAGGATAAACAGGTTAGCAATTAACTCTAGCTTCCTGACCTCTAGCTGGATAACCAGATCTCTAATTATATTTTCAGTGGCAGTGAATCTCAAGAGTTGTGTGACACTATCTGAAAGTTTCCACTCTTGTGTAGCGTCTGCAGCTCTATGTGGAAATTGGCAGCTGAGAAAGTATTGGCAAAACAGAAAGCCAATTCCTCACTCCCTCCCTGGGTACTTCTGCCTCCTCAGCACTCCCAATCCTTCCACTCTGTTGGCTGGAAAATGCCCTGATAGGTGGTTCCTGGTGAACCAGGCAGCTCACACTGAGAAGCAAGAGATTCTGAGAAGTATTTTATTCAAAAATCCCCTTTATTTAATAGGATCTTTATGGTAGAGAATATTCACAGGAGTCAAGAAATGGAAGAGCAATAATTAACCCCATGTCCTTTATAGGTTGTTTTCAATGGTTTCTCAATAGAGCACTATGCTGGGAGAGAGTGGTTTTATTTCTTTATACTGCTACAGAATTATTATTTATGAAAAAGAAAAAAAAATAGTACCACTTACTGTAGGAGCATAACTGACCTTCAGAAAGGTGATATAGTTGGAGGGACAACTATGGAACTGGCAGAGCACATCTCAAAAACAGAGTATCTGGATGGCCTAATGCCAGAAGCTAACAGTGACAAAGCAGAGCAATTTGGGAAATCAGCTTGCTGTCATCCTGTATGCATGTAACTCTTGAAATAAAACAGTGATCTAATATAAAGGAAGTATATGGATTTACTCTGACAGCAATGCCAAGCATCCATTCTAAGCAAGTGCCACACATACTCTTTTTTTTTAAAAGGGGTAAAATACACAGCAAATTAGCTTCATTCACATCTTCAGAAAGAGTGTTCTTTGCACAGATTTTTCTATGTAGTTTCCCACTATCTGTACAGAAAATGCATGTCTGCATCTGACTCCACTTCTTACTTCATTACCCATATGAATTATCCTTTCTGAAGACAGATGTGGAAGAATTGTTCAACATCTGCATCAAACCAGGAGAAAAATAAGCTACTTCTTAGCTACATAGAACAAGATCCTTTATCATAATAGGAGCTGGTTTGGATTCACACCACAAACACTTCCACACTTCAGGTTTCTTTGCTGCAAACAGATTAGTTTGGCGTGCTGCACTGAATGTCCCTGCCACGAGGACAAATGGGCATTCAAACTCTGGCAGATTCCTTCTCAAGAAGGTGGAAACTAAAGTAAGATGTGCACACCACAAGATAATAACCTACAAAAGTAAAGGCCAAGAGAAGAAAATATGGTTCATACATCAGCTGGAAAGTTAATTATACAGGTCTTACAGGACCATGGTGAAGTCATTTTAGAAGTCTCGTTTTGTTTCCTTTAACAGAAAAGAAACAGTGCCAGAGGTGAGCCGATTAGTTCCTGCTTAGATCT
This sequence comes from Aegotheles bennettii, assembly GCA_013398125.1. Lineage (NCBI taxonomy): Eukaryota > Metazoa > Chordata > Aves > Caprimulgiformes > Aegothelidae > Aegotheles > Aegotheles bennettii. The sequence goes on from VZRW01013109.1 coordinate 187,446, forward strand.
TTCCCTTCTCAATAGCTTTCCTGCTCCCACACCTCATCACCAATTCTGTGCAGCAAGACCAGTGGATTACACACTCAGCACCAGCGAGGTTGCCTGCTCTACCATTACTACTTCTCCAAACCAAGAAAAAAAAAAAAAGGAAAGAAAATGTTGAGTTGGTTGCGAAGCAGTTAGGGGCAGCTCACAACTCAAATGGCCTGTTACCAGCTCCGGGTAAGGTGTGCCTTTGTATCTCTGGCCATTTCACTTTCTGGGTTACCTCTCTCCAGGAGAAGGCAGCATGCAAGGGAGACCATAAAATACAGCAGCATTTCATGGAAAAAACAAAACCAAACATGCACCTGAGACTATAAAGGAGGAGACCAGAGAAGAGGAGAAGAAGCAGTGATATCTCATCTATGTGGTCACATTTTTTACTCCACACAAGTTCTTTGCTTGGCCTGCCTCATCCATATCATATTATAGCTTCTCCTTCTGACATGAAGGACCATGGTGTATGGTTCCCACATTTTCTGTCATGCTTCAAGCTCCATGGGTAGCATTTTCCAAAGCATCCAAGCATAATAGAATTGGGCCACAGAGATTCGTATCAAGAAGAGTACCAAAAAGAGTATAGACATGTCTCATCCGACTGTTAGATTTATGAGAAGGAAGGGGAAGTAGTGGAGGGAGCAAAGGATTAACCCAGTTTATTGGACAAGACGAGACAAAAGCCAAATTGAAGAGGGCCGGGAGAGAACTAAAGCTGAAAGAAAAAAACTCTTAACAAAGGTTACTCACATAGTAACTCTGGAGAAGATATGTCCAGTGAGCCATAGCTGCAGGAGATCCACATTTCCTGCATTTATACAGAAAGAAACAAACTGATTTTAGTATGGAAAAAACAGGTGAGGTGCTCAAAAGGAGGTATACCTGAAGCAGTCGGTAGGAAAAGAGGAAGAGAGAGGACAAGATCAACTGAAATCTTAATTGATCTTATCTTTTAAAGCAGTGGAATAATTTTTTTCATGGAAAATTGTGGGACAATGGCTTAAGGAAGGGTCTTAAGTATCCAAATATACTGTGTGGGAGATATACCTAGGAGTCAGTGCATGTAATACAGCTTATCAAGGGATAAAACATGCTGGATGAGGCCAGATTTAGCAGAAGGACAGAAGTACCTGTGAACTTCGTGTCTATTCCTGTCTTGGGCATCTGGTCAATACAGTGTCTGCTTGGCTCACATGGCACAACCAGAGACATAGAGCTGCCCAGCTGTCTCCCATGTAGACAGAGACGGCCACATGAGAAACAGGAACAAAATTGTTGCAGAGCACAGATTCAGGGCACAAACCATTCTGAGTGATCTAAATAAAGGTTTAAAAGAAAAAAAATTACTCTATCATATAATTTATACCTCAGAGAACAAAAAGATAGGGATGATTCTGTTCTTCAGATGCCCGAAATACTCCAAATCAATCAAGAATAAGTAGGCAGGCTATTCCAAACTGAGCCTGAAGTGTAATGTGAAAGAAGATCTGTTTCATGATTTAATCTACTGAACAAGCATGTTCTCATCCTTTCTAACCTGCTTCTAGGCTAAAAGAAAAGAAAAGAAAAAACAAAACACATCGTTACTGCTTCTGAAAGTTCTGCCATGGTTTTGTGCTTGGCAGAGGTGAGGTAGACTGAATTCTGCAACTACCTGACCAACTGCAAATACTTTTTCTGCTGTCAAGCAAAGGCAGGAGATCCAGTGGTTGCTGTTGAATAGCCAGCAGTAATAGTCCATGCTCTTCAAGAATCTTCATTGTTCCCCTGTCCCTAGAATGGAAAACAGTTGCTGCATGGGAGGGTTGGCTTTTCGATGGTAAGTGATATATGTACAGAAACACAGAATCACAGGTTGGAAGGGACCACAGTGGCTTATCTGGTCCAACCTCCCTGCTCACACAGGGTCACCCTAGAGCACATGGCACAGGATTGCATCCAGACGGTTCCTGAATATCTCCAGTGAGGCTACTAACCTCTTGGGCAGTTGTAGAGGGTTTTTTTTCCCCTTTCCAGTTTGTGTGTTAAACATTTTCACAATCCTGTTAACAAATCTCCTAGAAAACTAAAAGTGATCTACACCCAGATTAAAACTAGCAATGAAAAGTGGCACTCATCCATTGACATGATCCAAGGATGCCATCACGTATAATCACACTTTTAATCTATAATAAAACAATACTTCACACATTTATGGAGTGGAATAAAACCAACCTATTACTGGTCCATTTTTGTTTGGTTTAGTTTTCTCGAGAAATGCTGACTTAATAAGAGCCCTCCTCACAGAAAGCATGCAGGTCTGAATTAGAAGTGTGAAACTGAATTTATGAAATAACCTTGGCAGTAAATAATAGCACACCTCAAACCGGGATTCATCACACACCTGTGTGGTAGGGAATGGAAGTCAGCTTCATCACGCTTAGAGTATCAATCACTCCCAGGATGGAAATTCCATGAGATACAGAAAGATTACTTTACATAACCTGTGGAAAGTAGTTGAATCAATGTAATAAAAGCTTCCGCACAGCATTGTACAGCCTGAGAGTGTCCTTAAGAACGCACTTTTTTCATCATTTTACATATGAACAGAAGTATGGTAAGTAGACGGATGTACTAGCTTGCAGCTGTGGACACACTAGGCTTTATTCAAAGATTTATTCAAAGGTGTCAGGCATGAGTGTTGAATTTTTTGGTCAAAGGAAGTCTCTTTTTCCTACAAATTAGCAGCAAAAATGCCATGGCCTTCACTAAGGGTGGGTCTTCCACCTTTCATGTATTTTTAGTGCTCTGTTTCTTTCTGACAACCTCTGGCATTCCTGAGCGACGCCCAAAGGAGGCTCAGCCAGCAGGACACACAGCCCTGTTCGTGTGTGTCTACCATCCTGGCTGAGATTACTGCTTTAGAAGTGTCCCCCAGGGACAGAGATGACTGGATGGACTGATGGACTGCATCCCTCTTCAGACCTGTCCCTGTCTGTTCCTGCATAGGCACCCAGTGTCACACAACAATGCCCAGAATTCAGTAGCTAAGCTTTTCTGAAAATTCAGCCCCTAGTGAGGTGTGTATATATATATATATATATATATATATATAAAATACATTTGCAAGGCAAATTCTTTTAAAATATCCATCCAAAGAGGTTGGCCAAGCCCTTCTGAACAGCTGCCCTTGGAGGCCATGCTGGGGCGAGGGGCAGGGGGAGCTGGCACAGCACAGTCAGCCCAGATGCCCACAGTTGCCCTGCAGTCTGTGTGGCAGGCAGAAAGGTAACCAGGTGTTTTGCTGTGGAGGGCCAGCGCTGCAGTCAGAAGGAGATGGACTGTCTTATTTTTTCCTTCACTACATAACAGAATACTTAGGTTCCATTTACAGTATGTGCAATCTCCTATTTACTCTGTTATCTGGTAAAACTGTGTATCATGGCAAACCCCTGTATCATGTATATTGCAAGTGATTTCTGACACCAGGATACCTCAGAAAAAAATGTGCATATAAAATGCAAAAAATGAAGATATCTTTTTACTTCTCATGTATTTTACTGTCATCAAAGAAGTATAAACACATAGAAATAAAAACATAAATCTTAAAGCTCATTTTATATGCTTTTAATATATTAAACAGAACTGTTTACCTTCAGTATCTTATTTTATTCCTTTTGAAAACAGATTATGTAAAAAAGTTTTAAAATGAGGCATTCCACTGCCACTTCTTTTCTATTGCACTATTTATTACTGGTTTGAGGCTGCAGAAAAGAAAAAGGATACAAATGGCACTTTATTCCGTCAGTCTTTGGGTCAAACCCAGCTGCCTACGATGCTGATCAGATTGCCTTTTTTTAGTTTTGGCAAGGGCTAGGTATAACCCATCTTCATATTAGATTTTGGAATATAATCCTTGTTATCTAAGCACATCTACACCTGTCAGCGTACAGCTTTCAATTTTTCTTTTCTTGTCAGTTCTCTCTTTTTTAAGAAAAAATATCACACATACCATCCCTACCCTAACTCGTGTATAAACCATCCAGATAATAAACTTGTTTTGCTTGCATAAGCATTCTAAAGTGAACTGTTTTTATTTTATGGGGGTATCCTTTTACTAAAAGAAAAAAAATGGAAACAGTTAAAATGCTATGTTTAACGCTGACTTACTCTTTAGCTTTTTATAGCTTCAAATCCTAAACAGCGTGCTGAAGAATTACTGGAGAGGAACAAGAGCTCTTCCAGCACAAGAGCAATCAGATTCAGGCAGAGGTGCTGCAAAGCCTGCAAGTGAGCGCGGGGGAGATCTGGGTCCTGCAGTCACATCCAGAGCTAATTGAAGTCACTGCCAGCCTCAGTATAACGCAACTGGAGGTCTCAATTCAGGAAAAAAAAAAAGAAAAAAGAAAAAACCTTACAGACGTGCTTAATTCAGGGCACACCAGATCACCGGCATCAGCCACCTGCTGGAAATTAAGCACATATCTAAATCTTGAGGGGAGCGGAGCTTTCCTTGCTATTACATTTCCATTGGGGCGGGGGGTGGGGGAGGATGTGGGGGCTGCATTCCAGAGCACAACAGCAACATTCATAACAGCCTTCATTCCTCCGCAATAATTCTTCTTCCTATATTATACAGAACAGTCATTTAATATTTGTTTCTAGGTAATTAATTTTGGAAATGCTCTTCATTAAAATTGAACAGATCACCATGAGTTCTGCATGTACTGCAGGAACCTGGTAACCTGGGCTTACACTGTGCAAAGATGGGGGCAGCAGAGCTATAGGTAGAACAGAGAGAATACAGATTCATAAGATTATTTTTAAAATGTGAATTAACCGACAAACCTAATTTTCCTCTTTGCAGCAATGGCTCCTCTCTACTTAAGAATTAGTAGATACAGAATGGTCTGTTGAATATTATTCTGCCTTTGCTGTGCCTTCACTAAAAATTATGAAGCATATAAGGCCAGAAAAATAATAAATCTCTGTTCCCAAGAGTTACGCTCTCTCTACCCGCCTCAAATTGTCATTTTGGAGCTTGATTGAGAAGCAATTGAGAAGGAGGAGGAAAACAGCATTCAAACCAGGGCCCTGGCTATAAGGCTGCTGCAGCTGCCCTGTGCCCATTAGCACAGACAAGTTCAGCCATCAGAAGCTTCTCCAGCCTGATCCTGCAACCTCATGTCTCCGAGGGCCAGGAAGGTAAGGACAAGCACCTGCCATCATGATAGGGAACAATATAACAGTAACTGGTGTCTGTGGCTCATCTGCACTGAGAAACTTTAGGACACCCAGTGAGGATAACTCAACGTTGCATTGCACAATGCTGTTCTCTATTCTCCCCTTACAAAATTCAAAGGGGATGGTTCCTTTCACTTCCAACCAGAAGACTGAGTGTAATGAGCTTGTGCTCCATTTGCACATTTCCTACCCTGATGAGGGCTAATTTTTAATGATGAAAGAAGACTTCCACCCACATTATGAGGGAGGTTTTGGGATGAAAATAATGCACATGGAATGCATGGTTATTATCTAACATTGCCATATGCAATTAAAACCTTTTAAAATACATTTGCTCATTTGATAAGGGATCACTCAACTTTGGATGTCCAGTTTTCATAAACTGGGGCCAGGTATGGGATCACACAAGCACATTTTAATTTATATACATGAGAGAAGAAACTTAATTCTGACACGCTGTAACTTTTGAAGACTCAATTATTCAACCTTCATACCCCTCAGACAGATGGAATTCAGGAGGAGGAAAACTTTATTACTTGTTTTAAAATAAATGTATCACTGGGTAGGAGAATTAAGTCCTCCACTCACAGTTAACTCTGTGGCACCATTCCTTGCTTGAAATAATGGCAGTAACAGGCTGTTATCTTTTATGTGGTGCTCACCAGAGGCGTATGGGAGCACGTGCAAGGCTAGCGCATCCACTGTTACTTGCAAGTCAGAGCATGAATGCTGAGAGGCTCTTAGATTCTGCCCTGGGTCCCTTAGGGAGCTACAAGCCCTTTGTCCTCTCTCCCTCCATTCCCTTTCAGTGTTATATTCCCTCCTACTTTGGGCTCTGATTCTTCCCTTGTCCACTTAATCTCACCCTGTTTCTGCTCTGCTTTCCCTTTTCTCCCCTTTTTCCTTGTCTGGACCCCCATTCTCCCTCCATCTTTCCTCACTTCTTCTGGTAGTTTGGTAGTTTTCCCCTCTCCGTACTCCAGCCTCATCCCATAAGATGAGACACACTATCACAAGAGAGTGACCTTACTGGCAGTCCCTCTACCCTGAAACACAGAAATATAAAGTCACCACAAAGACAGGTTGCAGGGAAATCCTGCTCCATCCCACCGACTTGGGATCTCTTTCTCCATCCATGATCTGGTCGTGACTGGATGAGAGGAGAAGCCAAAGCATGTTAAATGCATGTAGAACCTGCAAGGAGTGTATCTGTGGTAAACTGACACTTTCAGAAATAGCAGATTTGGTTAAAGGCACTTCCCTGTCCTACAAAATTCTTAGTTTCTGTACCAAAGCATGTTATGCTAGATTTCCCAGTGAAATAATTGTGATAATTTTTAGGATGTTCAAATACGTCATTTTCCCTTAATTTCATTCACTGAAATGATTGAACCGCAAAACTGACTGCTTCCAGGATAGTTTGCCTTGAGTCAGAGACCAGCTGGAAAAAAAAGCTCTGTCATTGTTGTAAGTTTGGCAAAGCTATAAAAAATACTGCCAGTCCCGAGCATTAAGAACCCACAAATCAGGCCATGCACAAAAAGCCTCATAGATTAGCTGTAAAACCATGATTTTTTCAAGCAGTTGTAAAAGCAGGCACCTGCAGTTAAGGTGGTTTAGCTTTCTCATTGCATTTGCAAGGCTTCCCTTGCAAACTTTGCAACTTTACAAACTTGAGAAGATTTTCTTTTGAAATGAAAGATAGGCTGCTTATATTTTCACTTGTCTCCTGGATCTTGATCTGGATGAAAACATCAAGCACTGAAACACTCAAATCAAGACAGATGGCAAAACTATATAAGCAAGAAGAAGCAGCATCTTATGATGAAAAGCATCAGGGAACATATCTATAGGTGATAGCACCAGTGTGTCTATCACACTCCTCATATCTCTTATGATAAAATTCCAGCCAATGAATCTCTACTCCATGGTTAGTTATGTTCTCCTCACCACATCTTCAGATAAGATTTTATGGCATGACAAAACAAGAGATTTAGGTGTAGCAGCACTCAGTACAATAAGAACAGAGTTCAGCTTCTTGCCCTGATCTTCCTACCTTGCAGCATGTCTGTTTTCTTACCTAAAGCTACAACAAAAAAGTTGTAACATTTCTAAACCAGCAGCTCCCCTAACAAGTCCCAGTGAAGCCCATAGGGGTGTGCACAAACACGGGGATCAAGGCTGAGCCAGCAGCTTACATCACCAATGCCTGAAAATGATCACACCTCTTTGGAGCCAGGCTCCACGGAGATGCATACAGCAGTAAGCACACCTATGTGCAGGCCTGAGCGCACAGGGGGCTTACTGGCAGCTCCAAGCTGCAGCAGGGACAAGAAGCACACTCCTGTCTACCACGTTTGTGAGAAAGGATGCTGAGGAGCTCACCGGACAAACTGCTTCCAGTGATGGGCACCTGGCTGCCCTGGGGAGCAGAGAGAAACTCCGCGGGAGAAGGACCACAAAGGGATGTCTCCTGGGGTATGCTCCTCTCCAGTCCCACCCTCCTGCTCTCCGGGGCCATCATGCTGGCTGCTACCGGCATTTTCGACTCTGCTGACTCTTTTCCCAGAAAGCAAACCTATGCATGACACAATATGTGCTGACTTAATATCCATAGGAGTTGTTAAGAGAAAAGAGACATGAAGAAGCCAATTAGACAGACACTTGAGCCCATTCTCCTGTATTTCTGCAGCTTCCAGAAGAGTTTCCTGAATATGTAGCTAATCCCCTTCCAGCCCATTTTTAATGGCACACCGACTTTGGCAACTGCAATGCAAGGATGCTCCTAATGCATCTGAAACTTCCCAGGGCATATATTGCATGGAAGTGATATCATGGCCAGCAAGATATGGGCCAGCAGTCCGATAATAATAAACTGAGCTATATAAGCATAGAGATGGAAGGAGAGATGTAAAATGTACAGGGCAAGAATCCCAAATCTTTTTCAAAAAAGGTGAACATTTCAAAGCAAGTATCAGGCACCTGTTGTTACGTGCTGAAGAGGAAATCTTTCCACCGGATCCACAGGGCAGGTCTGAGATAAGCAGCTGGAATGATAAGTTATCTCTGTTGCGATTCAGGAAATATAGATGCTTCAGATGCTAATGGTATGTCAGCAGGGGAACAGACGCAAAGCAGACTCGGGTTAAGTAAGCCTGGGAAGGTGTTTATTCATGTATAACATTTGCAGAGAAGGTGACTCCCTACCTCGCTCCTGGCTGCCCAGAGGAACTGCTTATAACCAAAAATATGCTCAGAGAAGTCAAGCGGAAAGGTCAGGTGGGACAGGGGGCAAATCCCCTCTGTGACAGCCCTCCCATCAGCACTGATGCTCCCCTGCACCACACTCGTCCTGGGGAAGAGGCCAGCCTTCCCGCCTGTGCCCGCAGACCCCCGCACCTTGCCAAAACCCAGCTGGGCTCCTGCGCTGGTGCCAGCGGAGGGGAACCACTGACAGCTTTCAGAGAGCACAATGTGCTGCAGCTCAGAAGAATTAGAGGTCACTTGTGCATCCTTTTCCACTGGGCTGGATCGACTGTAGCTGAACTGTTCCTGGCAGACATTTGTCCAATCTATTTTCAAAATCCTCCCACTGCCACTCTAGGCAATCTATTCTTGTGCTTTCCAACTGAAAGTTAGAAAGCTATTCTTAATGTCTAATCTAAATCATAAGTCAACTTTAAAAATGACAAGTACCGTTAAAAGTTTCAAGATTTTTCCTAATAATAAATGTGGTTTTCATTTTATTTCTCTGTTGGTTGCTGCACATTCAGGGTACCTTCAAATCGCTTTTTAAACCATCCCTCTAGAATCATGATATATAGAAACTGTATTTTTTATTTTTCACAAGAACTCAGATTGTCATTTAATTACATAAATCCAGGAGTAGAAGATTTAAGGAGGAAAAAGTGATAAAGTCCTGTGAGAGATGCCAACACTTAATTTAGCTGTAAAAGCCTTTTTTTTAATCCGTATGCCTCACAGACCCATTGCCCAAAAATGTTTTGAAGTGACAGCAATGTCAAGCAGAAAAGATATCTCACCCATAACTAATAGAGAAAAATATCTCAGGTGTAGGAGAAACATATTCCTATGTACATGCATACATATTCCTTCATTTACCTCTCTTCAAAATCCACTTTAACTATCTCAATCATGGGAGCATTGCCTTTCAGTAGACTTTTTGCAAGATCCCATTCAAATAACTTAATAGCAATAGAGGTAGTTTCCTCCTGCCTCACCAAAGATGAACCCATAGAAAACTGCTACTTTGCTCTGGAGCTTGAATTCCAAAAATATTCAAAAATAACAGGACTCACTTTTTGCTTCAAGCTTTTTGAAAGAGCAGAACATGGTTACTTACCAACCCCAATGCAAATGCAGAAACACAAGGAAAACACAAATAGGAGTTCTCATCTTTTATGTCAACAGAACCAGATATGAAGGAAAGCTACACCGCCTCAACTTTCTAGATACACATGGCTGGGCACAGAATTGTCCCTGGAGATGATCACATTCAAAATTTACATCCTCAAAGCTTGTTATTTATCACTGGAGATGCCTAGCTTTTTAACTAGGGTGTCACATTAATTTTGCCTAACTTTAGCATCCACGGTGTAGTCAGCCCTATCTGTGTTACTTACCCTAGGCACTGCATTTCATCCCAGAGCAGACACTTAAACATAGCCAATGAGCTGTGCCTCCCGTTGACTGCAAATGGCCCCTGCATTGCAGACATCTGAAGCTAGGTGACATGATCCTCAGCCTCTCTGCCTGCATCCTTCTCTCCAAAACTACCTCAGGAATAGTAACTCTTGCTAAGAGAAGAGAAAGCATGCCCCTTCCCAGGTGCCTGCTTATCACGATTGTATTTACGATAACCTGAAGTCCAGTTCCAGGCTGAGAATTCCCGTGGAAAATGGGCTATCTGAAAATTAGGCATTGCACCACTGAGGTTCAGCTCCCTTCTGGGTATCTGGCTTTAACTGCATTTCTAGCCTCTTTTCTGTACATTCAGCAAACATGAGGGAGGGAAGAGGGCTTGTGGCTATCATAGGCAATTTAACTAGTGCTTTTGCCACACCACATCTAACAGCTGGCATGCAGTTACAATCTTTGCATGTCTCTGAACAAATAAATAAACATATATATGTTATTATATATGTAGCATGTGCGTTTTCCCTTACAGACACAATAGCAAGTTACACTAAAATCAAAAAGCTCTATCTATGGTCTAGCCTTTCTGGTCTAACCTAAGACAATAAATATGGCCCAATGGAAGGTCCAGGAGAGTTAAATTTCCAGAAAAGAGGACCAACCATTTCTATTCATTGTGTCAACAATGCACTTATGATCTGAAGGTATGTAATTTCCGAATGGCCCGATGTCCACCCTCAGCATGTCTGCAGGACATGTAGCATCATGATGAAAGACCTTAGCTACATCTGGCAGAGCTAATTCTGCCATGGTACCTATACTCCATCTGAAGCCAGCCCCTCTCAATCCATTCCCTGCTCCTTGGACTTTTCTCTTTGCTCCACTGTATCACAGAATCACAGAATCACAGAATTCTAGGGTTGGAAGGGACCTCGAAGGATCATCTAGTCCAACCCCCCTGCCAGAGCAGGGTCACCTACAGTACATCACACAGGAACGCATCCAGGCGGGTTTTGAATGTCTCCAGTGAAGGAGACTCCACAACCTCTCTGGGCAGCCTGTTCCAGTGCTCTGTCACTCTCACAGTGAAAAAGTTTTTCCTGATATTTACATGGAACCTCCTATGCTCCAGTTTGCAACCATTGCCCCCCTCACTAGGGCAGAATAGAGGGGGAGGAGAACCTCTCTTGACCTACTAACCACCCCCNACCACCCCCCTTCTAATGCACCCCAGGATGCCATTTGCCTTCTTGGCCACAAGGGCACATTGCTGGCTCATGGTCATCCTCCTGTCCACCAGGACCCCCAGGTCCCTTTCTCCTACACTGTAGATGAAAATTCTGCCTGTGCCTGCCTTCACACCACGTCCCAATCCTCCCTGCATGGCTTGAGAAGTGTGAGAATTCCCCCCCCAGCCCTGGGTGCTCCAGCTCTCCACACAGCTTCTTGCTCACTCAGAGTACCTGCAGTAAGCTGTCTTTCCTTTTGCTTTTCAAACAGCAGGATCCTCCTCCCAGTCCTCAGATCCAAGTTTCCTCACTCAGCTCTAACTTCTTCACCAAACTATTCCTACCCGACTTTTCCCATTTTCAGCTCTCACTCCTAATCTGAAAACTAAGTCATGGTTTCTCTCCCCCTTCCAACTTCCAGAGGTGAATCTGAATCTGTACCCTTATCTTCCCTCCTTCCTTTTTCACCCTGTTCCTTCCCCTCCATCTCCATGCCAGCGAGCTTTGCAGCCTGGCCCATGTGCCTGGCACTGACGAGTCTCTCAGGAAGCAGCATGCAGCAGCCAGGAGGGGAAGATGCAGGCTGTGTCCATCTCCTGTTGTGTTGCACTCAAATACTGAGGGAGCATGCATGCATTCAGAGGGGTGAGTGAATGAGGTCTTTTAGGGAGAAGAGAACCTTCAAAGATGCCTGCTTTGCTGCTTTGCTGCATACACACAACCTGTTTGCTTGGAGGTTTTTTCCAAATTCTTTTTAACTTGACCAAATTGGTATAACAGGTTTTCCTCGCAGCCTGGAACTTCAGTCCCTTGATCTTTGTCCTCATTCCCAAATCTCTCAGTGAGGACAGAAAAATTTGGCCTTGTTGATACAATCTAGCAACATTATAACCATGATTTTTTTAATTGAAAGTATCAGGCAACTACAGCAAAAGGCAGGTCTGCCATTCCCACCTGTAATGACCGGGATTCATTCAGAAAGGACACAAAAAAAAGAGTGAGGTGTTCAGATCGTAGCCTTAAAACCAAAGCATGCAGATTTTTAAACGTATTTCTTTTTTTCAGCAGCAATGAACAGGGACCTCTCCCAAAATAATGTATGAACACTGGATGTTGACCAGATTTTACTGGAAGTTTACTGGATAAATATGTTGGTTTAGTGTAAAAGATGACTGTAAGAAAGGAAATAATGGAGAAGAGCATAAGAAGCCTTGCAAGAAACGTTTAAGGGCTGCTAGAAGACACTAAAGCCATCGAATTTCCCTTGAGTAGTCCAGCCTACCTGTGATGCACCAGCTCAAGAGGTTCAAACCAGCAATTCCGAAACTCTGAAGCAAAAGGACTAATCCAGAGATGCTTTTGGCTGCATAAAGACCTTCTCTTTCAAGAGGAGAGTGAATTGTCATGAAGCTGTGGCAGGGAAAGCAGACTGACACAGGGTCCCCCAGGATTATCGGTGCCAAATGCAAAAGCTACTGTCAGCTCAGAAAACGCTTTACTGACACGCCGAAGATAAAAATCATGTATTGCCAACCACCCTCACCACACTTCCCAAAATGTGCCATATGGCCGAAAGTACTACAACTGATTTTGCCGTTCCTCGGGTTCTAGTGTGAATTGACAATGAGTCTAACATATAAATTACATCGTCTTTTAACTTTTTGTGATGTATAACATCGGACAGCTTTGTCTGGGACAATCCATCATGAACTAGTCTTGTTGACATTTTGGATTCTCTCTTCTGACCTTGTCCTTTCAGCACAGGCATAATTGTGCTTATGATAATTTTATTCCCAGTTAGGCAGCAATTTCGCACACCTTTGAGTTACAGAATATCTGAGAAGCCAGTTCTCTGTACAACTGCTGAAACGAGGCGCCTTGAGCCAATTTATGCTGAAGCGCAGTCCGGTGGTGTGGCAGTAAATAAAAGTGAGTAAACTCACCCCTCTCAGTGCACATAAGTAGGTTAACTCTCTTTAGTCATGTTCACTGTTGACTGTACCACAGGTGCAATCTCAGCTGAGGGCTCCCTACTGAGGAAACTGGCCGTATGTTTGCCCAGCAATCCTCATGATGAGAAGGGTCTAGCAGGCAAAGGAGAGGGAGCCAGGCTCATTTCTGCCAGCCAGCCCACGTGCAGAGAGCCTCCCATTTCAATCAGGGAGCTGTAGGTTCAGGATTCATCACTAATTTGTCCATATACATCATGGGGTTTGAGGGATATTTTTTAGATATTTAACACTTTAGCAATTATCTAGGGTGATGGGCAAATCTTTTTTCTTGAAGAATCGACTGTTTGGTGTCACTTTAGTGGGAATATAGTACAATTATTATGGTACATGAATTATTTGAGCTGTTCCCTATGAAGACTGATTGCCTTTTGTGGGCTGTGTGTGGGAGTGGCAGAGAAATCCCTGCTGTTCTAACTGATGTCGGCACCCCCAGGCAGTCAAGCATAGCTGCAAAAGTGGGACCATCACTTCACCTGTAGCAGTGATTGAGCCAAGGTCTCTGCCCACCCTGCTCTCAAAACAAGGGAGTGACTGCTTGTTTCAAACCACCAGATTTACACAAGCGTGAGAAAATGTACTGGGCTGGAAATGTTTCATTTTAAACTTTGAGATATCACTCACCATAACAAAGAGAAAGGAACACCCCAACACACCCACATCTGCATTTTCAGGGAAGAAACAGTTATGTCAGCTGCAGCCTCCTTTCAACATAAAACTTCTAAAACAATTACTGGATTATCATGATGAATAGGCTGTTACACTCCCAGTGTGATAACTGGGCAGCCAGACGAGTACAGGTGTGTTTTAGTTGAACACCACAACTACACAACATCCCCCACTCACTTCTGCCCACTTCCACACATTTTTCAGCCCCTTCAGTTCTGCCATTAAAGCCAATGGGAGGAGATGGAGGGACAGACATGGGTCTGACCAGGGGAAAAAGCAACCTCCTACACAAACTGTTGTAAAGCTAGAAGGAGTGGCGAACAGTGGGAGCTCTGCAGGCTGCTACGTTTTTTTCTGCTTGCCACAATATTCTTTTGTGTTGCTTCTGGATCTGCTTCCTCTACATATCAACTGTTTCTGGCTGGAGGTTGTTGTTACTGGAGTATGGATATGTTGCTGGAGATGCAACTCAAGTTCACAGACTGCTTGCATGCTACCAGCTTCCACTGCCCCCAGCGCCCTTGCCCCCTGTCAACCAGACTTTATTTGCCATCAAATTTAAAATAAAATATATCTGTTATTTATCCAAAAGATGAACTCCCTGGGGAATAGTGACATTGGTCTGGCTGTGTGGCCCGGGCTTCATACCTGAAGGAGGGGTGCTTCTGGAGCTCAGAGAGGCAGCCCGAGAACAAGACAATTTCCTCTTATCTCCTCCACAGCCTCCTCATCTACTCTATTTCTGGAAGCTGTTACTTAACATAGCATTAAATGTAATTGGTTATCAAACCAGTCCAGAAAGGGAGCAAGAAACACTAATAGACAAGACATGGATGTTTTAGACAAACACTGATGCTCATGGAGGAGTGGCAACACTGCAATAACAGAAACTGAGTTTCAAATGAGTTGAAAAAGCAATTATCTGGTACTATGGAATGAAGTGACGTTATGACTCCTCTTTTTCACAACTTTCTTGAAGTGGGGAGGGAACGCTGTGACCTTTGCATTTAACCATGAGGCCACAAAAAGCCCCCCCAGCTCTACTGTGCTCCTCCTCTCCCGAGACAGTGCCTGAATAGTAATGCTGGGTTTGGTCCTGGCTTCCTCGGACTTTTCTTCAGGAGCTTTCCTGGAGGCACAGAACAAACGTAGTCCCAAAGAAGGACCGTTGAGGCGCCACCAGCTTCCCCCTTACCGGGCCAGGGAGAACAGGGCCTCCGGGGCAGCCTCAAACGGGGCCGCGTCCTCTCCGCCGGTGCGGTGGCCCCTGTGGCCGGTAGCCCCGTGGCATCTTCCACTCCGCGGATGCGCACCCGAGCATCCCCCTCCCAGGCTCCCGCCTCCCCTTCT
>VZRW01013111.1:2038-37000 GCA_013398125.1 Aegotheles bennettii
GCCCCCCGACCATGCTCCGGGTTCGTTTTCATTTGCTCCGGCTCTTTTTTCCCCTTCTACTCTCTCTTTCTCCACTCCTCTCCCGGCCCTCTCGGTTTATCGGTGCTCTCTCCCGCCTCCGGTTTTATTTTTTTGCTACTGCTGTGACGGAAAGCTCAGGGGAAAAAAATACCCCCTTATTTTAACCATATTTGCAAAAGCTGCTGGACATTTGTGGGTATTTTTGTGTCTTCCAACGATGCCGAGCTTCCTCTGGTAGATGCATGATTTCAATTCATTAATTTTGCTGGATAAAAAAACATACGGGCAGTGAAGCAGGTAGCTCTGAAAGCTTTTTTTTTAAAAAAAAATAGAAATATAAAGAATATTGCTCCACTGCAGCAGCTGACAATGAGTATAGTTAAAGGGAGGGGTTCCCCTGCGTTTCCCATTTTTTTATCCTATATTCATTAATGATTTAGAAATGCTGAAGCTTTTAGAGGGGATATTTGGTTTAGTTGTGGTTATGGAGCTCATTTTGTGTTGCAATCAATCGAAATCGGAAAATCCTATCACAGCAGGTTCAAACTGAGTGCCTGTTCACAAAAGGCACACTGCAAAGTGTCACATTTATCCCTTGCAAAGCAAAGTGCAATGTTACCTGGATGCCTGCACGTGTGCTTCTTGTGTCAGGATCACAAAATTACTTCTGACAAATTATTTTTCTTGAGCATTTTGACACTGGCTAAATATAGAGAGTTGATTGATTTCACTGTCGTGACAAAAAATTCTTTGTTTTTCTAAAGAAAAGGCTTCGAGAGCTCAAAAAATAAAATCATTCTTCAAAGCTTAATGTGCTGTCTGAGCCATTTTATTTAATCATATATTTCAGTTTGGTAAAGGCCACAGGTTGAGTAATTAACAATAACGTGGTTTCATTTGTCAAAAGCAATTTAGCTGTATAAAATATATTCCACTGCAAGGCAGCAGGCTCCTCGATTCCACGTGGAGAGAAAAAAAAAATACCAAAAACCTCCTTGAGTTTTAGGTTTGGATTTTTTTTACTAAAGAATTTTGGTTGTGGTGCTGGTCAGATTCCGAAAGTGAAAATTATAGTGGGATCCTGGAGTCAGTTCTTGTGTGAAACGTTGCTGATCTGAGGACAATATAGATAATTTCAAATGATTGTCTTTACTTAAATAAATAGAAGTAGGTATATCCAACCTTTCTTCTTACTGGCAATATTATCTTTTACTTCTCTTTTTCTGCCCGTAAACCATTTCAGATCGCTTGTAAGTCACTTCGGGTGGATTTGAAATCTCTTTCAATGCCCTAAGAAGCATGTATGCAGTGGGAGGGTTTTTTAGCTCCAGGTTCCATCCGCCTGTCCCCCATGAGCTCTGGAGGGGCACGGTTGCAGGCCATCACCTTTGCTTACCAGGTACTGAAATTTTAAAAATACTAAGCAATCTGAGAACAATATTAACTCCCAACGTTGATAGCATGTGGAGAGCTGGAGGGGAGGTTTGTGGGCTGTCAGTAGGAGCAGGCAAGAGGGCTGGCTGTGTCTCAAAGGAGAGGGCAAACCGAAGCCTCTTCCTTGCAAAGGCTTAATACTACAAAAAAGACATCTGTCAGGCGTATGCGAGGGGGACTGGCTCGCAGGAAAAGCTTCATGAAATGGCAGAAATTCAGCTCAGCTGCCTGGGATTGGAGTGGGCTGGACCCCCCCAGCTCCCTGTTGAAGGGCAGCAGGCTGCAGTGGTGGGGTGTGCAAGGACAAGGGCCTTGGGGAAACACCACAGAGTCAGAACATGGCAGCTCCGAGCTGTCGTCCCAACAGAGGAGCTTGGGGAGGATGACAGCGCATACCCATCCTTTAAAAAGCAGGTGTGAAACCCTGATTCTGCATGGGACAGCACTGCTCACCCCATGTCTCACACTGCTGGCCACAGCAGCGTAGCGTCAGGGGCAAAAATCCCAAGACCAGCAGCTGAGCGTCTGTTTTTCTGACTTTTTTAGGGCTTAGATTCAAACCATCATGGAGCTGTGCTCTGGTGTATAGTGTCATTGCACAGGCTCTGGGCAGGTGCTGTATCTGCTGGCAAGCAGTGATTTGTCCCCAGGTCCCTGGGGTGTATGGCAGCACCTACCCTGCTTCCACGGTTAGGAAACAAGATTTTATGCCCCGGCCACGCTGGCTGCAGGCCAGGAGGCAGATACCTGTCCTTTTGTGCTCAAAAAGGCTTCACGGAGGAGTTGAGAGCTGAGGGTGTCACTCAGCTTCTCAATTTCCTCAGTTTGCCGAGCCCGTTGCAAAATGACACCTTTCAACTTCTACGTTCAGGTCCTTTCTTTTCATCTTGCCTTTACAACACTGCAGAGGTGTTCTGCACAGCCCCCTCCCCTCCTGCCCTCTCCCCAGGGGCAGAGCAAACAGCCATCCCTCTCTCCTGCAAATGCCCCTCCAGCCCCAGCACCCCAAAGCACTGAGAGCCCACAATCCTTGTGACTTCTGTGGGAGTTGCAGGTGTTGTGAGAGACAACCAGCACCTTCTCTGGTGAAATCCTTGCTCCTGGCTGGCCAGCTGCCCCCAAGAGCACTGGAGTCAGCATCCGGCTCTCACTTCGGTGAATATTTCTTTGGTCCTATGGTGTGCTGAAAGAGAAACAAAAAAGAACAAAACCAAAAAAAACCCCAAATATTTTCCTTTAGATTAAGCTCCTGCTTAATGTTAAGCCCATATGGAAGTCTTTGCCTGAGTGTAAATCTTTGCAAGATCAGCTTATGAGCTTATGCCCAACTTTGCAAACAAACGCCGCACGTGCTCGCCGACAGAAGGGGTGAAGGGCTGCTAAACCTACTCCTTTGTTTTCTTGCTGAAATGGTTTTCTCAGGGCCATAATGAAGTGGGAAGGCCGCGCACTTGGCAAAGAAATGGATGTTAAGTTGTGCTGGTGGAAAAACACATCACCGAGGCTGAAAGAGCGCCGGGCTGGCTTGTTGCATTTGGCACTGGGCGTACAGAGAGCTGCAGCACGCTGAACGGAGCGCACTTGGCCCCAGGGGAAAGCAGGGAATCTCCTCCTTGTGGAAGGTATTTCAGATGAGATTCAGATGCCTGTACTCACAATTAAGTCAGCCAGGCTTTATGGCATGGATCCATCCGGCATGTCACCTCCGGCTCCTGGAGATGGTTCTCTATTGGTTTTGTGGGGGATATTCTCATCCCTTGGGAGTCCTGTAGAAGGAAAAAAAGGGGGGGACCTACTTCAGGGTGACCTGAGCCAATAGTTTGGGAGGAAGGCAGGATAAATAATCTATTTGCATCTTACAGAGGAATAACCTGCCCTGCTGTTCAGACAACAGTGGGCTCCATGAACCTGGAGAAAATGTCTCACCTGAGTCCAGGCTCTTCAGGTGCAAAGGTTTGCAGACAGCCAAGGGGCAGGTGATGCAAACGCCAGCCGGAGCAGCTTCAGGGGGCAACCCTGCCTCCCACCTCATGTATTACCAGCTGCAAAGATGTGCCTCACAGGCCACTTGCTGGCAGCTGTGGTCAAAGGTAGCACCTTCCCAGTTAGTTTGCCTCATGCATTTTGCTCAATGTCTGGCTTGGTGTTAGGGCTGGTGAAGGATGCAACAGGTTAAATTTTACAGAGCTTTTGTATGAATATAACCTACCTTCTGCAGCTCTTTATGACCTGGTGCCACACTTCATAGCTCTTCACAAGGTCGCTGTATGAGGTGTGGGCTCAGTGTGTTGTTCCAGCAAGCCAAGAGCTGTGTTTCACAGTGTTGTACCAAAGCATTTCATGAAGTTCAGAGCCATTTAGTGGCAGGTAAACTCTTTTCAGGGATCATTTCATAGCAGAAACTTGTATCAATATGAAAAAGCACTGAGGTAGCAGAGCAAGAGTGAGGTGAGCAGCAGAGAACATTATAACCATCATAAAAACTGAATAATCATCGCAAAACTCTGTTTATTTCTCCCTGTATGTGGCACAGGGGATATAAAATGGGATTTACAGCATGGAAAGCTGTGAAGAGATGCCTTGTCCATTCTAGACGGCTCCTTTAGTCACTCTCCAGGGACTGCTCTGGTGACGCTCCCTTGGCTTCTCATTCCTGCCTGTATGTGCTGGCAGTGTGCACCTCACAAAAGGCTCTTAAAATTAAGGATGAGGGGGAAAAAAGAAATACCTTATCTTCACTGCCCTGGAAACTGAGCAAAGACTGAGAGCATGAATGCACAAGCCCTTCCTCCTCCTCCTCCTCCCATGGGCACAGCAGTTGAACCCTGCAGTTGACTGATGCACTCACAGCCCTGTAATATTTGCTTCACGCATGCCTAATCAAATATTGCCAGTTCCTAGAGCTGATTTGCTGGGTTTGCCCATGTTCTCCCTCCCTGCCGCCTGGCCACAGCAATGCACCATGACCTGGACACAAAGCTCTCAGGGGCAGTCAGATTTTTCTCAAGGCTTCATCTCATCCAGGAGCTCTTCGTCAGGTCATTTGGTGCAGCTTCAACACCAAAACCATGGCATGGTGAGCTGCAGGTGATGGGATGGAGACCTAAACCCTCTGACAGGAGGAAGGACCATCAGCTCCTCCCATCTCCTTTGCTCCAAGGGACATCATGGTCCTTGATCAGACAAAGATGGAGCTGGTGGTACAGTCATGGTACTTTCCCATGCCATAGGAAAGAGGGGAAGCCTGTGACATGGGTAGCTATTCTGCTTTGAAGGAACTACTTCAGATGCAACTGGCAGCAGCTGGAGGCCAGTATTAAAAGATGAGCTTGTATAAGACACTTTCTCAGCTTTCTTGGTGAAGTCAGTGTTTGCTCCAGGCTCATACTGGTTTTGTGCCCTGCGCCCTTAGTAAAAGCACCCACAGATAGTGATGGGTGCTGCACAGTATCAGTACCAAACGAGGTCATGCTTGGGCATGAGTTATTCTTGAATGGAAAAAATTGCTCAGTTCCCCTTGTCCCCCTGTATCTGCAGGGCTGGCAAGAGATGATGAAATTAAACCAAAAAGATAGTTATCTATGTCCCTGTAATTTTTTTTTCCCTGGAGAGACTTAAATAGAAGGAAAGTCATTTGAGCAAAATAGGTCTTTTTTTTTTCAGGGGTGTGAGGTCGAGTGGGAATGCTTTGAGATGCAAAAGATGGTTTTCTGACTGTGTTTTTTTGACAGATAAGAGAAAATGACTAGTTCTGCATGGCTGGAGAAGTTTTATTCTCATTTTAGGGAAAAGCCAAAATTGTTTTGATCTCTCTGGTTTGGGTTGGATGGAAGATGCTCTGTTAGTTTGCTTTGAAAGAGGGGAAAAAAAACTTCCTAACTTGTTTAATTTCAAAGTTTTTCTGGAAAACAGACAGCATTTTGCAGAAAGCTCTTGTAAAAAACATATCCATGGTACCGATCTGCAGCTTGTGAGGGCATATGGAGTGGGAGAAGAGCTACTGAAAAACATGATGATGTTTTCACAGCCACTTCTTCAAACCACGACCTCACTTTCCTTGAAACCTTCCATCTCCTCCTGGCCCTGCCTTGTCTCTTTCTCAATATTCATCCTTGCCTGGTAGGTTTCACCGGGAAATGTTTGGATCTAATAAATACAGATGTAATTTGAAATCAGATGTTGTGTGGGACTGATTGCATCAGCTCAGAAAAAAAATGCTTAGCCCCCAGTCCCCATAAATAGACACAGAAAGAACCTTTCTCACTCTACACCCTCCTAAGCAAGCTCCAAAATAGAGGGACGTGCTGATTTATTTATTTATTTATTTATTGCATGACAAACCAATGAGTTTAACCTACATAAACTTGTCTAATCCCATGAGAATGGGTGGGCAGGGGGCAGCTGGGAGATGAAAGTGGATCTGACAAGGAATTGGTTTGGACTTCATCATGCAGGAAGCCAGGCATCTTCAGGGGAGCCTACACAAACCTGGCAGCTCCCTCTTCCCATTGAACCTGTGCCCATGATATCAGCTCCTAAATATTTTTAAATAACAAATGAAACTTGTTGTACCTTAGGTGAACACTGCCACTGATTCCTGGTAGTTTTCCCAGAGCAGCAGTGATGGGAAGGAGCGCTGAGGATTGAAATTGGAACATCTGCATCGTTGGCTGCTGTTGTCAGGATGGGGACCACGGACCACAAACAGAGAAGCTTCTTTCTGGAATTCCCCTTCCAAATCAAACGCTGCTCCTGTAAGAAAAGCATACAGGTTATTCGAGTTGTGTGTTATGGAACACATGCAATGCCAGAAGAAACAGCAGGATAGCCAGTTGCTGTTCCTAAATCCAACCTGGGCAGCTCTGCTTTCCTTGTTGACATTTATTTGTGCAGATGGTCCCATCATCTTCCCCAAGCCGTATTCCCTTCTGCCTTTGTCCAGTCCTCCTTCTCCAACAAGGATTCAGGGGGTTAGCAGCACCTCAGCCTTGCTGCCCCTGTTGGGACCAGTGCTGCTGGCTCAGGATGTCACAGCCACCTCCGGCCCCCATGACGTGCATCGAGTACCAAATCCTGCCCTCTCCTCCCCACCCAAGGATATCTGCAGTGCCATAGCAGAGTGGCTTTCCCCCTCAGTCCGAGATCCTCGTGGACAGCTGAGACAGTCATTTGAGTAAAATGTGAATGAAACAATGTAAGAGGAAAATGTAAGCACAATTTGTAAAGGCTGCACACGAACAATGCTTCCTGCTATTAATTCAAAGGCATCAACAGCAGAGTGCTTTCAGGGCACAGTATCTATTCTGTTTTCCATTTATATTTTAGAATTGTGGTAGATGTCAGGAGAATTTAATACACATGATGTAGGCATATGAATAAGCTGGATCCTTTTCTGGGAACAAGTATTCATAAGTCTCCATGTGGTTCCACATCTACAAAGACATGGGTATTTATTTCATGAGATCTGGACTCCATTTCAGGCAAGAAAAATCCCACTAAAGCCAATGGGGAATCTTTCTGTTCACGTCAATGAATCTGAGAGCCCCAATTCAGGAATGCACTTAAAACACATGCTTAACTTTAAAGCCAGGCTTAAGTCTCACTGAAGTCCATTAGACGTAAGCGTATGGTTTTGCTGAAAGATGAGGAATATAAACAAGCATTTATGTACTTACCTGACTCAAAGCTTGGCTCTCGCTCACAGCAGAGCAAAGCTGAGGCTTGTAAAAGAAATACTACAGAAATAGCACTCATTTGAAGTTTTACGGGTCCGTGTTGTTGGTCTGTGTTATACGGCCAGCATGGGGGGAGTGGCTCTTTCATAGATGAAGGCAGGGTTTGACATGGATTTATAGAGAGAAAGATTCCTCTGTCTTCCCCCAACAAGCACTCGGGTGTCCCAGGTTCACTCCTCTCCAGTATAAAAGCACCGGTTCCTCCCAAATGTCCTTCTGGAGCAGCCTGGCTTTGCCCAGGAGGCAGAGAAAGCCTCAGCAGGTGTGCACACACACACACACTCACAGCCCAGGGGATGGTCTGGACCAGGTTATTTACACACTACACACAATACAATTTTGGGTGAACAAATGCAAGTTCTCTGAGAACAGGATGGCTTTGCTTCCCCCCCCTTGGGTACAAGCTGCTGTCAGCCAGGTTGCAGAGAAAGTGTGTACTGTCAGTGGCAAATAACATCAGTGGGTTAGAAAATGAGTCTCCAGCTTAGTCAGTGAGAAGAGGGGATTCCCTGGGATGGCTGCTGGGTGGCACAGAGGGACTCTGCGGCCACTCTCCTCCAGAGAGATGGGCATCACTTTGTCCACCCCTGCTATGTATTTATTTTCTCCCTCCCAAGCCCTCACTCTGGCTTTTAGCAACCCGCAGCTGAGTGAGTGACCTGCTCCAGGCTCCAAGATTCAACATCTGCAGTGATTAATTTCCTCAGGATTAAGTTCCTCTGATTTAAAACAACAGATAATGGCTAATAAGGGGAAACATCCCTATCATAAACACTGCTTTGGCATTTACCATTTGAAATAATTTATATTCTCTGGTCTAGTGGGTTTGTATCACCAGACTTAATGACTGTTTCTGTTTAATTTTCAGATGCTTAATTGCAGTAGAACACTTCAACACCATTAAATTAAAACAAGCTACCAGCTTTTCCTTGCCTATGCTGCTGGCCTGGCTCCAAGTGACATTTAAAGCAATCTCAGATGTTTTATTCCTGCCACACAGGCTGCTCGCTTACAAACAAAAAAGTGTGTGTGCACATTGGGGCAGAGGGCGTGCATAAAGCCACCAACATGGGAACATTAAAAACAACTTCTATGCAGAAGAGAATTGGGATGAGGCTTGGTAGCCACAACTGCTTTCCCTTCTCCAGATTCTCCAGAGCAGTTTGGCAGCTCCTGGCCGCGCCAATGGCCGAGCTGCTGCTAGGCAAAGGTTTTGGGGGCACAGAAGGATCCCCAAATGGGAGCAGACCCCAGAGAGGAACCCACAGACACCCCCACACACACACCCTCCTGCCCAACATAAGCTCTGCTGAAGCTTTGCTGAAAAAGATCCTGTTAAGGGGCTTTATCTCAGGCAATTTCACATCTCTGAGCAAATTTTCCAATGTGGAAGCACTTTGGGTTTCAGGTACCTATTAAAAAGGAGTAGGAGGAAATGGAGTTCCTCCGTAAGTTAATATTCTTTGGTAATGGATGTTTAGAGTTAGTATGTGTCTTTACAACATCATTCATAGGGGTATTGTTTGCTTCTGACAGTTTTTCTTTTAAGATTAATGTGCTTATGAAAACCTCGTGCACCAGTCTACAAGGCAAGCTTGAAATCCATCAGCAATACCATCACCATGACACAATGCTGGGAGAGCAAAGCAAATGACAAACAGAATCTGGTTTTTCAGAGACCAGTGTGTGTTGAGAAGAAACCATCTGAAGCGAAATTTGGCCTCCCTCCAGCCACCCTTCCTGCTCTGCTGTTGGCACTACCGGAGAAGAGGGAGAGAGTAAAAATACATGCGAGGGAGTGAAAGAAAACAAAATTAATTGGGGGGAAAAAATAACTCAAACCTGCTAGTGTCGGGTCTCTTTTTAGCAAACAAGCATATGGAAAATTCATATAAAGTTTAAAGACTATTTCAGACAAACACGCTTGTTATACATATAAATAATTTCATCGGAGATCAGCGGAAACAATGCAATTAGAGGCAAGTTGCATTTAGCATCTTGGGATTGCATCCAGTTGACATGCATCCTCGTGAAAATTCAAACATCATGGACCAGACCCTGAGCTACTCTCAACTGCCAAAGCTGGGCTGATTTTTTTCCATGGACTTTTCACTGTTTGCTTGCCTGACCTGATTAGACAAGACAAGGATCTGGCCTCACTGTTGCAGCAGATAAATCAGCGTGCAGCATGAACAGACTGGGTTAAGTGTTACACAGTGCAGGCTGGATGCAGGCGAGCCGAGAGCCTTGCAGGAGGTCTGAAACCATGGCTGGTAGGTGATGGTGGGACCCAGCCTGCCCTGGCAGGGAGTTGTGAGAGGACGGGGTGCAGACCTGTCAAACCCTTCCCACAACCACCCAGACCATCCAGAGGCTTTGTAGAAAATTGGGCAAAAATGGGTGGTGACACATGGAGGAAAAATGAAAGGTAAATGTTGCTCTCACTTGGGAAAAGGTGGCCTTGTATCCATACCTGTGTCCTGGTCATCTGTAGGAAGGAGGAGATGGTCCTTGTCCCAGACAACTACATGAAGGCAGCACCCTCTGCTCACCCTGCTCAGGGCTGGGAGGAACCCAAAAATCTTTAAACCAACATTTGTGCTGGGTTACCCAATCCCAGCGCCGAGACGGATATAAGAACAGCCTGGGTTCAGCCTCTCACACTCCTGTTTTGATCATTATCTCAAGAGGACACACAATGCCCTATTTTTCTTGCTATTACAGCTATCTGAAGAATAACACTTAAAATTAATTTATTCTCCCAAGCTCTTTAGCAGAGGAAGGAGCAATCACAGGAGATGAAGAGCTGATCCTGTGCACTTCCTCGCAATGAATCTGCTCTCCTGATGAAATCTTGCAACACCATATTTGATAAAATCTCTAATAAACTAGAAAGTGATTAATTTTCCTGAGAAAGACTAAAGGTTGAACTCACCTAGGATCACCTTCTCATCTCATCTGGGAGGCTGAGCAGCTCTTTTGGCTTTCCAAGAGACGGAGACTGGTAGGGACCATCCATCCATCCCTCCCTCTGTCATTTTGACCCCTGTTGCTCACACACGTTGCCATCCCCTGACAAAACATCAACATCAGCTCCAAAAATAATAATTTTCTACCATTTAAATGCAGGTGCTGGGGGAGACCCTGGGCTGTGCTCCCACCCTGAGGAAGACGCTTCCCTGAGCAGCCATGAGGACATGGGAAGGGTTCCCAGAGCTGCTTCTTATTGCCCTATATATAGTGGTTTTCCTCAGATCAGGTTCAGACAACCTCCTTTCTGTGGGTGCCATCCACAGACACACCGAGGAGGCAGCTTCATGCCAAAGAGC
Organism: Aegotheles bennettii; assembly: GCA_013398125.1. Lineage (NCBI taxonomy): Eukaryota > Metazoa > Chordata > Aves > Caprimulgiformes > Aegothelidae > Aegotheles > Aegotheles bennettii. Next base: position 12,558 of record VZRW01013111.1, read on the forward strand.
TTGCCCTGGTCACAGCAAAAGAGAAAAGGTAATCAGAGAGCCAGAAGCCTAGGAAGGACGAGTGAGTGCCCCAGGATCATTTGCTAGGAGAAAAAACCCAACAAAATCAGGAAGAACACAAGTCCCCTGACAGGGACAACTCCCTTTTCACCAGACCATCTAATTTCTTCATGGTCAGCTGCTACTACCTGTATGGCACAACCACCACTGTCTCTTATTTAGGACGCTTGGGTCCTCAAATACAATTTGGTGAAGCTGCAATGCCCTGGACCACTTTTCAGGGTACATCAATTGCATGCTGGTTTCTGTTCTTCATCAACTGCTCCATCACATCTTGCTGTCACCATCATCACCTGTAGGTAGGAGGTTCACAAAGCTGGGCTAACACAGGTGGGGGGGGCACAAGGAGATGAGAGCCATCACATCCACACCTCCAGCTTCTGCTGAAAAATAGCAGCAAGCTTATGCTGATTTGGTAGAAAAGGGACTCTGAAGGGGATACCTTTCACCTCTTTGTGACTTCTTCCACAAATACATCATCCTTCAACACCTTTTTGTTGACAAAATCTCTGTCAATATAGCCCGAACTTCAAACTTGATACCATCTCTGTATCAAGAGGAACCGGTTGCACCAGAAGTGCTGTTGTAAGAGATGTCTGTGTGGAAATCCAGCCGCCTGCCCCGATACTGGGGCTTGGCACACAGTTTTCTTTGTGGAAGGGCATTTCTCATTGCACCAATTCAAGCAGCCTGGGTGCAGGGTGGTCGAGGCTCTCAGAAGCAGCAGATGATGTTGAGCTGCTCCATGAGGGTATTTATAACATGAAATGCCTTTAAAGTTCCCTATTTCTTCAATACAGCAGATCACAGATAATAAGCCCATGGCTTTGAATGTCTTATTGCAATGGAGGTGCTTTGCAGGGCCCTGGGATGGATGCTCAACCTACTGGCAGCACCTGTAACCTTCATTTCAAAGCCAGCAGCAAGTTCAAATGCATCCACACAAAGGACAAAGCAGAAAGCTTGCCCAGGATAGAGCTGCCTTCAGCACACCAAACAAATTGCAGTACCCTAAAAACCAGACTCTAATGTGCTGCTTGAGACTATTCTGGAATAAAATACCCATACGCTGCAGCACCTTCATTCCTTGGGCAGACGTGGGTAGTTTGAATGTAGCCACAATCCAGACTGGACCCACAGGAGCTTGGGAAAGCCATGGCAGACAACAGCAATGTGCAGCACATCTTGTGCTGACCTCAGCGTACCCCATGGCCACATACCCATGGAGAGGGCTGAACTCCACAGCAAGCCCTTGAGGGATGGGAGAAATGCCAAGGGAAAAGTCCACATGAGCAGAAAAAATGTTAATGTGTTTAAACCCTCCCTCAGTCAAAAAGTCGCTGGAAAAAAAAGTTATCTATTTACATTAAAGCATTTTTCTTTTTGGCAATGTTACTGGATTTAAGGGGAAGTGAAAAAACAGAGATGAAGGAGGTACCTTATCTTATCAGCCATCATTTTCAGGAACGCCAAGGTCTGAAATTTGAAAATGGAGATAAAGTTCAACAAAGATTCTTTGGCAAAAATTAGAAACATTTACCGATTGTCAGCACTACCCCTCCACACACATGCATTTTCAGCAAAGCTCTGGGGTTTTTTTTTAAATAAAGCTAAAAAAGTGTTTTTTCTCAAAAAAATAATTTCTCAGATGAGGAAAAGCTTGGGGCTAGGGTGTCTTTTTTTAAGGGGGGAACCATTGGGATGGTACCAGCTCTGTGAGCCAGGCTGTCCCTCCATATCCACCTCCAGAGCAGGTCAGGGCACGCCGAGCCAGTCGTCACAATCGACCGGAAAGTTTTCTGGACTGGGAAACGATGCGGGGGGGGGAACAAACCAGAAAAAAGGCAGAATTGGGCTCCCCCCACCTCCCCGGGGCTGGCGCAGCCTGGGGCTATGCCGGCGGCTGCTCCCTCTAGTGCCGCTCCCGGGAGGTGCCGGCGGGCGCTGGGTCCCAGGGGATGCTCCCATCCAGCATCCTGGAGCAGAAAAACTATCCTTGCGAGGGGGGCCAGTAAGCCGAGCACACCTCAAGGTGAGTGCAGATACAATTGCTGCTCCCTGCTGGTAACCTGCTCCGTCCCTCAAAACAGTTTCATTGACCCGTTTGCAACCCGGTGCAAGAAAATGCAACAAGATCACCTGGACTAGAACTTTCCATGCAGCCAGGGCCTTCTCCAGCTACTCCTATGACCCCAAAGAGCAATGGACAGCATGGCTCTTGTTTAGCACATATTCCCTGTCATGATTTTTCTGTGGTGATTCCAAGAAAGTCTTAAAAATAATAGGAAATGAGAGGTCCAAGCCCTGGTTTTACACACCTTGTTATACACCTGTGTGCTTGCCAACACACACAAAAGTGCTACATGTCAAATATTTGCCCAGGGAATGTGATTCAGTTCACCTGCAAAGAGGAACTGACACAAATGAGAGGGGCTCACATGGGCAGTCAATAAGAACTGCATTCGACTCCTGCACCAAAATGAACATGGATTTGCTGGTTTACTTCCATGAGACTCAAACCCAGCAGCCAGCAAAAGCAAAGCAGGCTGCTCTGCCCTGCTCCAAATGCAGTCTATTCAACTCCACCAATGTCTCCCCCAAGGAGAATTTTGCAGTCACCAGCATGATTATCTTGGAGAAAGGGATGGTGTCAAGTACTAAAGTACATGCCCTCTAGACCATTTGTCTAGCAGACCAGAAACTGTCCCACACCCTAAATCTCCTTTCCAGTGGGAAGCAGCCTCAGCCCACTGTGGCCTGGCTGATGCTCCCACTGCCAAGGGCTCAGAGTTCCTGGAACATGCAGAGCTGCCTTGTTACAGGGTCAATTTCCCCACACTGTGCCATCTCTACCCTCTCCCTGCACACTCCCCATACAACACAGCTCCCTAGTAGTTGACTGCAGGTTTAAGGGGGACACACACTGAAATAGAGAGGTCACTGACATGAGCCATCACCCTTTCCTGATCCAAAAAACACTCCTGACCTCTCCCGCTGAGCCCAGGTGGCATTCACATACACAGGAGGAGAAAAGCTCTTGGGCAGAAGATGAAGACACAATGAGAAATAATGGGCATCAAGAGAGCATCTCACATCATGGAGGGGAACTGAGATAAAGACAAGTGCGTATGAGAAGATCTCCCCAGATCGTGGCGTGGGGAAGGTGGGTGCCCCCCTGGGTCCTGCAAAGGTGTTTGAATGCTGCGGCAGCACCATGCAGCTTCACTGAGTGCCGGGAGATGGCAATCGTCCTCTTCCCTCTCCCTCCGCCTGGAAGGGAGCTGCAGGCCTGCTACCGAAACACGCAGGGAATAAAGCTATTAAACCCAACAGCCTCGCAGATAAGTCCTGCGCAGGGAACCACCTCTTAAACATTTTTAAATGAATGGGGATTTATTTTTGTATTTAAAGCAATAACGTGTATTTGCCCTGCAGCACATTATCTCCCTCCATATTCTCGAATAAACTACAGAAAATTAGAGTGTCTCTGTTATCTGTTTGCTATCTGCGGTAGGATTAGGGGCGTCATGAACTAAGCTTTGAATCAACAATGTTTTATTGGTTCATGTCACTGAAGGCTGGTTACAACCGAGCTAAATAAGACATCAAGCCTCCTTCCCTCCTGACAGCCTGCACTGAAACACTGTGAATGCTCACGCGGGCAACCGCAGCTCCTCTTTTTGGGGAGGGGAGAGGAGAAAGGGGATTGCACTGTGATTTCCAGTATTCCCTCAAAAAGAGCAGACAACACTTCCCCTCCTCGTGAAAGAGAAGGGGATGGCCACAGAGTAGCATGGCCAGGCTGAAAAAGCTGGAGTTTAAATCACTGCTTCTCTATTGTGTTTTTAGAAATAGATCTAAATAAATGAAAAAAAAAATAATCAAGGACAACCTGGCAATCTGCACCCCACCTTTCAGAGGTCCCCCATCACACCGGGTCCCTCTCACCTCTAGAAGAAGGAGAGGGATGCACTATAAACACAACCACTCTGCAAGTAAAATCTCAAACCACAGCAAATCAGGAGGGTGAAGGGATGAGTTTGTGAACTCTGGAGATCCCTCTGACCATTGGCAGACATCAGGACCAGCAGGAGCAGGTCTGACAAAGCCCAGGGCCACATGGCCAGCCAGTCTCCTCACCCTGCTCAATTCAGGGCAAGCTTTGGTTATTTTTTAAAAAGACAATGAAAGAGTCATCCCCGGTGAGGCACCAGCCCTGACCAATCTTCAGCAACCCTAGCTCCCAGGCAGGATCCTTTTCTCCAAGTAACAAACTCATGTTTGCTTTTAAATTACTCTCTAACCGCCCAGAAATGGGAAGATGGCCCAAAAAAGCAGCTAGGTCTGAAGCGAGGATTATTATCTCCAGTGGCACTGGTGCTGCACAGAACTTGTGGTCCAGGAGCAGGGAAATGATAAAGCAGCATGTTTGTTTTGTTCATCCCTGTTTGAGCAGCAGGGAGGCTTGGNTTAACCATTTTGTACCTCCAGCCATGGAGTTGACTCCTCTTCCAGAAAGAGAGATGAACAAAAAGCATCTTAATGAGGCGGAAAAAATGGCAAATAAGCTGACTGCCATAGATTTTTCAGAGTTAGAAATCAAAAGCTTAAGTTTTTTAAAAAACAACATCTCTACAAGGAAGCCCCAAATTCCCACCCCAGCTGGACTACCAGTTGATGCTGATTACTGTGGTGCTCTAAAAGAAGTCAGATTTACAGCTCCACTGGACACAGCCCAGCTCTTCACACACATTGGGAAGCCCAGTGATGGGATTGGTACCAGTTTTACTTTTCAGTTCCACTTCTCCCAGCGGTTGCCAGAGCTGATGGCTGCAGCGCAGTGGGAAAAGGCATCAGGGACATTTGGGAAAGGAAAATGGGCATATTATAACAAAAAGAAAGGGAAGAGGGTAAATGAAGAGTGAGGATGGAGATGTACCCCAGTAACCTGGCAGAGCTGTCATGATGTTGGTGCTGATTCAAGTTGGAGGTGCCCTTCCTCCCTCCTGTGCTGTGCTGGTCCCATTCTCAGGCCAAAGAGGACAAGTGATGCTTCCTTCACAGCACAACCCCAACTGTGAAGAGACCCCAGCTCTCCCCCCAGCCAGCCAGGGCAGCCCCTCGCTTTCCCCACACTTAAGCCCCAGGAGAAGTTGGGAACCCACTGCTCTGCAGCCAGAGCATCTCCCTCCCAGCTAAACAAGACTTAATGGTGATTGCAAATATAAGTTACATCATCTTCACCTGGCTGATGAGAGAGAAGGAGACACTTAATCCCCAAAACCTGATCCCGAAAGTGTTGACATGATTCTCCTTTCCTCCCTCCTACTAATTTTTTTTTTCTTTTAATTGTATAAATGCCCTTCCATCGCCTCATAAGCCACCTAGCAAACAAAGTCACCTAAGCGTGACAATCATGCGCAAGAACCACAGTGGGCATTTGTGCTCAGTACATTGCACTGGATAGAGTCGTGAGTTTTACTTTGCATTAAATAACCTTTGGTTCTGTGCATATAAGAAATGCAGCGGGGCTGTTTCCTCAATAAGATGTCCTTACTTAGTTTTTCTATTACTGTTATCAGAGAGGATCAAAACAGACAGATGCATTTACTGTTTTCCATCAAAAGATAATAAAAAGAAGCAGTTTATAAAATCAGATTATATGAAAAATTGCCTAATGATTATAACTTCTAAACCCATTGCTGAATAATGATGTATTCAAGAGTTGTCATCGAATGATGAAAGAAACCTAATATGAAAGATTTTCTCTATGAAGAATGACTACAGATGAATTGCGCAGAGATACAATCCTCTGATAAAGGACAATAAGAGCCTCTAGAACACTTAATAACAGACTACTCAGGATGAATTGAGTATTGCAATAAAAGCCCATAAATTAAAAAGTTTCAAAATGATTTCTGATAAAAGACATGCCAAGGTGAAATAAAAAAAATAATCCTTGAAATTGACAGATATACTGTCTATAGCACATTAGGTAATAGAAAATGCACTCTATAAACTCAAAATACTTGATTTTAAAGAGAATGCTAGTGCACACTATGCACAGCAAGCTTTTCCTTGGAAAAACCTTTTATGGAAGTCAAATTAGGGTATCCACGTACATGCACTAGCAGGCTGGGAGGGTTCAGCAGCGCCCATGAGTGGGAGTGAATGTGTTTCTGTGCTGCTGAACCCCTGACCCCAGCTGGGAGATCAGGGTCCCTGCTCGGAAGAGCCCGAGGGTGAGATTTAGATCTGCAAGCAAGGAGGAAAGTGAGGTTTAGGCATCTACCAGCCCCTTCTCATCCCAGGGCCCCCAGCCACCCCCTCGTCCCCCCAGCTCTAACCTATCCTCAAATTGCTGAAATCCATGAGGCTTCAGAGGCTTTTAACATTAAAGAGTCTTCCAGCTCCCTAAAGCTTTCCAAGACTCTTTCCAAGTGGGTGGACACAGAAGCATCCCTCAGCAGTGCTGGGATGCTCCCAGGCCATGGTGTGCCCCAGCATCAAAGAAAAGCCAAACGCAGTCACATTTATGTCCCCAGCCCCCTGTAACCAGTGCCAGACCCTCCTGGCTGTGATGGCCAGGGGAAGGTGAGGAGGCAGAGCTGGGAGCCCACACTCTTCGGTCTCGAGGGCAAAGAAACCCAAAGAATGGGACTGAAGATTGACCCTTCCCTTGGGCACCTCCTGCCAGGCTGATTGGCTGAGTCCAGCAAAGGGGATCCGGAGGCACCCAGTGGCAGACCAGCTTCTGCACCCTCCTTGGAGGAAGGTACAAAACAGCTTTATGGTGTTAGACATGGTCTGTAATGCAGATGGCTGTACTTAAAATAGCCCTGCTCATTTGCTGTTGTGCAGGGAACAGAGATGATTTATTATAAGCTGTGCCAGCATATATTATTCATGTTGGAAGCAAGGAAAGGTCTTTGATATGTATCTGAAAAAGCTTCAAATCCATAAAAGAGATAAACTTGTATGAATAGTGTCACCCAGAGTATAGATGAAACTCTCAGACACATCTTCATATCACATAACGGAGTGTAGGACTACTATACTTATACAATCTGTGCGTTAATTTCACTTAGAAGAGAAATTCATTACCATATCTCTACAGAGGGAGAGCTGACCCAGCTGGGGCTCTCCAGGCACGTTCCTAAGGCTCTGTTTGTTTTTGATGCACACCACAGCCTGTGTTGGCGTGCACCCCCTGGGAGCCTTTGCGTAGTGCAAACTTCCCTATCAAACCCACTGGGTTTGGCTCAAAACGACAGCAGTCCACCCCAAATCTCAAATCATTTAGGCAGCAAGTAAGGGAATGACAGGATCTGTCAAGGACCCCCTTACTCCAGACTGAGTTGTTACATCCCCGCAAGTCTCCTGCCAGCACTGGGATTAGACTGTGACTAATTATGGCTTTATTTCTTTTAATAAAGAGACACCCGAGTGTTTGGCACAATTGCGGCAGAAAACAATAATCAAAGTCTCCCACTAAATGTCTGCAATTAGAGCATTCACTATTAATTGTGCTAATTAACCTTACACACAGAGCAGCTGGTGGAGCAGGCACAGGGAGAAGCGGCTCCAGGGAGTTTTCCGGATGCTGTAAAGCTCCCTGTGGCATTCTGCTACCGGGCAGGACCCTGCCAGCCCCCAGTAGAGCAATGGCATCAACTTCCCCAGGTTGCACAAATAATAAAGTCGGGGGGAGAGGGAAGGTGAGTGAGGTGGATTTTGATGCTTATTATGGCCAGGTGTTTTTGCCATCACTGCTTGCATGGGGAAAACAATAATTTGCCCATGATTATCTAATTAAAAATACTTATTTGTAGAAACAAACTCAGGCCTAACCTGAAACAGGCTGGAGTCCTTATAGAAATCAAGCCCCAGAGGAAGCAGAACAGGGCACTGCATCTCATCCAGCACACATCCCTGTCAGACTCTCTGCATCTTCATCTCTCCCTACCTAGCTTTGCTCTTGATTAGTTTTGGTTTGCTGGGGTTTTTTCAATTTCTCTCAAATTTCTCTATTTTTAACTTCCTAAACTCCAGGAAAACCCTTTAACTTTCCTGTAGGCTCTCCAATTCTCACAGCTCATTCCCAGAGTATACAACACCATAAAAAAAGAAGACAAACAGAAGTCGGGGAGACCGAGAGCCCGAGCATCTCTCAGTAAAGCAGCCATTGTGCTTCTAGTGAGGGCACAACCCTGTTTCATCTGGCAGCCAGGGTGGGAATTAGAGGAGAAGGAAACATTTTCTAATTTGTCCCTGTCTCCAAAAGAATCTAGCTTTATGTCACCTCATTATTGCTCCTGCACGAAATCGCTACCAAAACTCTTCACACTGACTTGTAGGCAGGCAGCAGAACAACATGGAAAGGGGACAAGAGAGTCCACAACATTTTCACACAAAACTTTCCCCCTTGCTAGCACTACTAGCCCTAATTCCCTCACAGTGCACAACCACATGGCTGGATGTGCTCCGGCCAAATGCTCTTAATCCAGGGGTGCCTGAGACACAGATACCCCCAGCCCATGGGGAAAGGCATGCTGCAGACAGCTCTGGGCACAGATTTCAGTTTTCCAGCCTGCAACGACTCCACCACATCCCTCTGGAGCCCCCAGTGCTCTGGAAGAGGGGCTGCCCCAGCTCTCCAGCTTCAGATCAAACTCGGAGCCGTTTCTGGGAGAGATTCAGTCCCTTTTTGCTTGGCTGTCTTAACCAGAATATTCATATTTTCCCATCTGTGCCCTGTTTTAAAGCCTTTTCTCTCCCTTCCTTCCTTTTTGACAGCAAATGTGATGCTTTTGTTCCCATTCTTTCTCTGGCCCTGATCCTGTGAAAAAAAAATAAATAAGTAAATGCCAAAGCATCTGAAGTGGCTGCACAGTGGCTAAAATCCTGGCTCCCTCGAAACCGAGAGTAAAACGCCCATTCATTCCCCTCCGCCGTGGAGCTCACCCCGTGACTTCAATGGGACAAAATCACAGGGCATAAAGTTGTTTGTTGTCTCTTAAATGGCCCCATTGTCTATTGTTTGGGCTCTTTCCTGAGCTCTAAATCTTCCTTTAGCTCTGCTCTCCGCCTGTCCGAGAACCCGAAGAGGACACACACCCTCCAAGCACAGCAAGTGCCTTTGCAGGGTCCGGGTGTTGCTCTGAGCAAGAGGATATTTATTCTCCTAAATACATTTTCTGCCCTGTGAGGGCCAAATAAAGGTCTCTGTCCCTTAATTAATGGCTTTGTGTTACAGCAATAAGTAAGTAGCTTCAATTTTTTTTCTCCCCAGGAAAAATAAGGACTCTTTCAGCAGCTGGCTCAGTGTCTCCTGACCTGCCATCCACCTGCAAACCCAGGCTGGAGTAGGGCTGGGAGGGAATTGCTCTGCTCCTCAGGTCACGAAACAGGCAAAGCTGAGCTTTACAGTGCCAAATCCTTGTGCCTGGAAGGGACTGAGGAGGAAGAGCTTTTTTCTAAGAATACATGTAGTTGAATGCATTAGGTGTGATTCCTCTCCAGAGCCTCGTGCTTGTCAAAATCAGGGATAAAAGATCCCTGTCCTCCAGAAAACAGTTTGAGACTGTGGCACTTGTGATTACTGCAAGAAGGGGGAAATAAAAATGTCTCAGATCAGTCGAGATGATTCAGGCCTTTCTGGGAAATGCCTGAATCCGGTCCATTTCGAGGGATTCGGGAACCTGGTCAAACTATTTCAGTACAGCTGGAGGGGAGTGGAGGGAGAAGGATCCACAGCCTGCCCCCAGCTCTGCTCGCTCTGTCCCTCCGCTGAACGACATTGGTCTGTGCTCGGAAGGTATTTGGAGAGGATTCAGGGGGTTTTCTTTTAAAAAACCCCATTGTTGGGCTGCTGCAGCTGCCGCAGCTGCCGGGGCGGGGATGCGGGGACCTGCCACAGGGTGTCAGCGGAGATGCGGGGACCTGCCACACGGTGTCACCGGAGATCGCCGCATCCACCGGCTCCGCGCCTGAGCATCCCCCGCACCAGCCCCCCTCATCCGGAGCCCGAGGGACAACGTCGGCGGGTGCAAGAGGGTTTCGCTTCGTTTCTCCCAGCCCTACCTGCTGTGTTTCTTTTCTCGATGGTCCCTTCAACTTCTCTCCACCTGCACTGAAAAATTCAGGCGTCCCACGACTGTCCTCCGGTGTCTGGAGATGGGTGCTTCTGGCAGCCCAGGCAGTGCATTGGCCCCGAAACAGAAAGGGGACCAGGAAGGCTGTGAAGATATGGTCAGCCCCAGCCTGGACACAGACAGGGGCCAAGTGGCCCCAGACCAGGGAACAGGCACTCAGTGATGCACTGATAACCTCTGCCAGTATTGCCTCTTCTCTAGTCATATTTTCTTTTCCCTTTCCCTTTTTCTGCCCACTTCTTTCTATTTGTTCCTTCTCTATACTTCATTTTGCATCCATCTTCCACTGCCAGCACCCCCAGAACACCCCCAGCCCTTGCCTTCCCTCCATGCACCAAAAGGCTCCTTCACGTGAGGCAAGACTTGCTGGACACTCTTACTTCAGTACTTCTAATTCTGGGATAGTTACACTTTAAGCTGGCTGGTCAGCTAGGTTATTGAACCAATTTTCATGGTGCTACACCAGTGTGGTGAGTGCTGAAGGTGCAGCCCACTCTTTGTATCATTACAGATTTACTCCAGGACTGTGTGGACATACAGGTTTGAAATATAACTTCTCAGCATTCATCCTCACCAACCCCACATTGAGAAACCATAAGAGACGCTACCAAATGGACTGAGCTTTCCAAGAAAGTTTGTACTCTGGCTTTATTCCTGCACCACCAAGGCAGCATTAAGAGAAAAGGTCAAATGGTATGATGATACTTTTTCCTAAACAGAAGAGACTACACAACTGGCAATGTGGGTTGCAGTGTATATTTTCCTTAAATTAAATTTTTAGTAGCAATGAGTGTTGACTGACTCATGGCAGCTCACAGGAAAACTCTCCCAATGCCTACAGGAGCACAGACAGGGCAATGCCAACATCTGAAAATTCATGCCCAGCTGTGCTGGCATCATGGTCTGACTCCCATGGTCCAGCACCCTCACTGAGGTGGGTCAGACCATTCCGGTGGTCCGACTCCCACAGTCCAGCACCTTCACTGAAGTGGGTCAGACCACCATCATGTTCAGAGTCCCATGGTCCAGCACCCCCAGACTCCTTAGGCTTTGCACAGCCATGGCCCAGACAGCAGCTGCATTTTCCATCCCCCTCTAGTGCAAAAAAAGTAACAGAAATCCTTGAAAAATAATGAGTTTTGCTTCAAACATGACACAATTTTTGAAATGCAGTAGGTTTCTTTACACTCATCTTCAGGTGTCCATGCCCTTTGAATGCACCTACTCCAGTTTTTCCACTACAGGCAGCAGAGCTAGCAATTTTTCTCCCCCTTAAAACCAGAGCAGAGGTGATACAAGAACTTAATAGCAAGAATTCAAGAAATGAGGCTCTAAAACTGGATGTGTGTTCTAGAGTTTCTAATAGAGATTAATACATCCCAGGTATGATTTTATGACCTTCTGCAACATGAAACTGATTGAGCTGGGGCACCTGTACAGACACTTTGCAGTCATGAAGAGACACTAAGAACAATTTCAGAGATTAAGATAATGGCTCCCTTTGGCCAGAACCATACCACCTCCAGCACAGCAAGGTCCTGGCTTGTACTTGAGTTCCCAAGTATTGACAAATACTAAAGCCATGAGTGCAAAGACAGTTACAAATGGTAATCGGGAACATAACCCTACACTGTGCTATAGTGATGCAGCATGTGCTTACACCAGGTAGGAGTGTTTCATGCACTGTTCTTGGAAGTTTGGAGTTTTCTTTCCATCTAAACTACCCTCTCCCTACCAGCTGCCTTCCCATGCACTCCAGTTGTTTTCAGAGTCTGGTATTGTCCAAAACACTGTTTTCCTGCAAAAGGGACCTGAACTGCTCCATGGAGGAGCGAAACACTAAGATCTCAGCCCACCCACCCTTCATCAGTCTGGGAGAGGCCAGGGCACTAAAGGTACTTAAAGAGTGCTGGATACAAAATGTGCCACATCACATCAGACTCCATCAGCTCTTTCCCCACATGACTGCTGTCCTAACAGTCCTCCAGGGAACTAACCAAGTCCCACCACACAACCACCAAACACAGACAGGCTATGCCAGGATTTCTCTCCTATGTTATTGCCAGCTGCTCTACTCTGAGTAGAGTTTTAAGTGGACAGCTCAGAGTGCAGGTGGGTTGGACAGGATGGGAGAGTGTGGGGATGCAGGACCTGGGGAAGTCTCACAGGACAGCAGCTCCGTGCTGCCAAGGGCTCCCTACCTAAAGGTTGAAGGAAAGGCAACCAGTTTGCTTTGAAATATTTGCTAGAAACTGAAAGAAAAGAGTCTGTATATCTTCCCAGATGTTTTGCATAGAACAGTTCTGTTTTGACCAAAAAATGTATTTTTCTTTTGTTGGGAACATTCTCTCCACACCAAATTTCAATGGGCTGAATTGGAATTTTCACCGTGGGGCAGAGAAGCAGTTGGGATGGTGCAAAAGTCTGCAAATGACAGCAAATGGAAAACAGGGCTAAGCCACAGCAGAGTAATCTTTTGGTGTATCCACTGGTACTCTTCTCTCCAACGCCAGCATAAACACACTTCACATAATGCTGTTCTCAGCCAGAAGATTATCTGTGCAGTCGCGCAGGCATAAAGAGGAGGTCTGCTCAACAATGAGACACCTTGAATAAACAGCACACTGAACCCTAGCCTCTGCCAAGGATGCTGAACGCACTGCTCTGGCTGCCACCCACACTCCTTCAACACTAAAGTTACAGCTCTGGCTCCCTACGGAGCCGACCAGGAGGAAAGGACTTACACCAGCTAGCATGAAACAAACTGGACCTGTACAAGGCAGGCTGGCACCAGCGTGAGAGGGGTTATGTTAGTTATGTTAGTGTGGCCATTTCAGTCCCCCCCAAAAAAGCACTCTTCAAATCAAAATTCTTATAGCACTACAAAAGCAACATCCAGAGCATATACCTGTTTATGGGGGGCAAGAATCAAATCAAAGTGTGCTGCCTTTGCCTTGCGGAAAGCTACTGAGCTGCTGGAATTAAACCCAAACAATCTCCCAGACTGTAAAACAGTATCTCCAGTTATTAAGGAAGAAAATAGCTTTATAAAGCCTATATTATACAACAGGGCATTGGGGCTAGGAGACAGAGCTGATGGCAGGAGGTTCATGCCACCTTCATGGACTGCATATAGCTACTCACAGAGCACCTACGCATGTAATGAAGGGAAAAATGTAAATGTGTGGTATTTAACTGGCAGCAGGACTACCCTTGGTTTCCTTCTGTATAAATGAGTGGGTTCCTGGTTGCATGCCATCCTTCCTCTTCCTCCCACCCCTGGCCCAGATCTGAGCCCCGCCCCATCCCATCTCCACTTTCCCTACCACCTACAAAGGGACTTAGGGGGAATGGGTCAAAGCACATTTCAGAGTAATATGGCTGGAGAGCCACATTCCAATCGGCATGTCGTAATGCATCTGACAACATTATATTCTGATCCAGCTCTTCACGTAACCTTCAATTTATTTCTAAGCCCCTGTGTTTATTTAACCGAATCTGTCTTCCGCTGTTTGGAGCAGTAGCACTCAACCTTTAAACAGCCCAAGAGCCACTTCAGCCTCGAACAGATGCAGAGAGCTCCCGAGTCAGGGAGTCACAAAAGAGCCCAGCGCATTGTGTCACCGGCGTCCCACATTATTCATCGTGCCGGCACCTCGGCAGAGGTTGGGAGCCACACAGCTCTGCTCAGCACTCAGGAAGGGAGTGGGCTTCTCAAGGCTGGGCCATGCCAGCAGAGAGGTACGCAGGGGCTCGGGTGGGCTCTGCAGGTGGGGAGGTGCAGGACCTCCACAACTGGCTCTAAGATCTGGGGCTTGGGTGTAATGCCATAGATATCTCCCACAGCCTTGGAGAGTTGGCCCTTAGTGCTTCAGCAAGCTAACCCACCCTTCAGGCAGGTACAGCTCTGGTCCCACCAAGGCACATGCCAGGGTGACCACAGGAAGCTGCTGTGCCAGCACCAACCCACCTGCAGCTGTCACAGAAGTGAGTCCCAGCATCATTCTCTTCCTCTAACAGAGGGAAGATCACTGCTTGCCCAATTATTTGTGAACACCATTGCATCCTGGCATTGCGTTTTTCTCAAGAAAGTCCCCCTTTCTCCAGGCCTCTCCTACTGCTACCCAATGCTTCCCAGCAACAAGAGGGACCTGAAGCACACACCAGGTTGGTCCCAGTTAGCCCTGAGCACGATGCCTTGACACCCAGCCCATCCTGCTGAGGCAGCCAACAGTCCCAGGCACCCAGCCCCTTGGTAACATTGCCTGCATCAGCACCCAGGCATGATCCATCAGGATTTCAGTCACTTGCCACCACATTCCCCTAGAGCACAAAGTCACCAAGAGGCCCCAGAAAGCTGGGAACCCTCCCTAGGTGCTTGCCAAAGCCTGGGGCTTCAGGCAGCAGGATCAGCCCATCCTTCAGCAGTGGCTGGGGTGGGGACAGGAAAACTTCAGTTGTGACAAATTCATCACACTTGTCACAAAATGGATTATTTCCTGTTACTTTCTCTCTCAATTCACCAGAGTTTTGTGCTGGCTTTGGGTTCACCACATACCGTTTAGAAACCTGATGTAATTTATAGGAAAAAACCTTGGCTTGCTTTTCTGTTTATTGTTCCTAAGCATAATGAAAATGTTAAAATGCTAAGTCACTTGACACCTGCCACCCCAGTAATGCACTTGCTTTACTTTTTTTGTAGTTACAAGAGTTGTTGAATATGTTTAAAGCTCTTCAATTCACTTAAGTCGAGAAAGACATGCTGCATATTCAATGAAATGCCACAGTTGTGACATGTTCCACATCCTCTGCTGTGTTAAGACTCTTCATTTATTCTTTTACAGACAGTCACAGAATTTATTCTGTTATGAATAAAATTATCTCTGATGTCCTTCAGAAAATAATGTAGGGCTTTTGCCTGAATGCAGGAAGTTCAAGGAAAATATTCCAGGTGGCCAGGACATGAAGAGCAAGTCATTGAACCTCTTTCATTGAGCTGTCATCTCTCCCTCTGGCTTGCATGCTGCACCCCCCGGTTCCAGACAAGCTTCTGCCTTAGTGAATAATGATTAACAGCACCGAAGCCTTTAGGCTGCTGAATGTCAGCCCCGTTCACTGAAGTGATGTGGGCTGTGCTTAAAAAATAAATGGATAATAATGCCTGGGGCACAAATTCTCCTCTGGTACCACTGTAGCAAGTTGTCCAGTGAAGCCACATGGATTTATAACAGCAGAGAAAGCACTTCTGTGTGTTACCCCACTGCAGACAATTAATGCTTTGCATGAAAATAATGCTTTGGGTTGGCTCATTTCTTCTAAATGAGAAGTGCTGTGTTTTCTTGGGTTTCATGGGATGTTTTGTTTGGCTTTCGTGGGTGCTTTTTGTGGTTTGGAATTTTTTTAAGGTAAGGATCCTGATCCTGTTTGAGTTTGGTGACAGCCAGGAGTGTAGAGAAACCCCCTGCACAAGCACCCGCCTGCCCCCTGGGTGCCCCCACTAGGGATGCACTGGATGAAACCTTGCCAAAACATCTTTCAGCTTGGACCAGTTTTATAATGAAGAAAAACAACACTTTCGGGCACATTCACCCTGATGCCTACAGACTTCCCTCCACCCACAGCTTCAGCTGAAACCACCAGCAGCTCCAGCCTCCTGAAATTGGGAGCAGGAACAGGTGGGGAAATGGGAACAAAAGAGCCTGAGTTTCAGTCCTGGGCTTTGGAAACACCAACCATTTTCTGCTACTGCCTGAAGCGTGCCCTTTCCCAGAGAGACTCTGCTTTATACACTTCAAATCACCTGCTTTCCTACCTGAGGTCATAAGCCCCACAATCCTCCAACTATTTAACATGACCATGTATTTCTGTCTTTTGTAAAAATCTAAGGAAAAGTAGCCCAAGGGAAACTTGATCATTGCATTAATTTGGAATACAGATATGCAGATGCTCTATGAACAGCAGAATAAAGATGGGGATATGGACTCATTTTTCTGTGCCTCAAGAGGTAATTTTTTCCTCTATTGTCAGCATCATTGTTGATCCTGAAATTATAGTGTCTGAGGAGTTATTCAACAGGAGATGTTCAACATGAAAAGAAGAGTCTCAGGAAATAACTGCAAGAAGAACATTTAAATAAACCCATAGATTACAGAGGCAAAATACAAAAATGACTCCAAGAAGCTCATTCAGTTTCATTCCACTACATTTGAGTGTTATCTGAGAGCAGGGAAAAAAAAATCCCAAATTGGTTAGGTATGATGAGAAAAAGCCCAGGCATCTCTCTACCTACATCCCAGCCTATTAATTACCCTCAGATTATAATGTGGGTCAGGCATCCAGCATTCAACTAAACCACTACTCAAAAGCTTTATCAGCTTGCCTGCATCTCTGCTCCTTGGAAGAGCTTGGCTTTTGTAGAGAACTGGAGTAGAATTGTTCTCATATAGCTCGCAGAGTAGCAATGGGCTTTTTTTCTCCCCCCTTTTCCAGTTAATCTCCTCATTTTTAAGGCCTGCCTGCTGGTTTTCTTTGCACATTTAGCAGTAGAAGCAGGATATAAATCTCAGTTTTCCCCTTTACGCCCAAATAGTTGCAGCAAATGGATTTGGTAAGCCCTAGAGATGAAGCCAGGGGTTTGTGGTCAATGCTGCTCTCCTCCCAGCAGAGCCAAGCAACCAGCACCTCCACGCAACAAGGAGCATTTTAAAGGTACCCCATTTTCTGAGGAACACCTAAACCAAAGTCTCCAACCTGTCCAGTTTCTACCCAGCAGCAGCTTTGCTCCTCTCTGACTCTCACTTGAATCAGGTTTTTTTTGAGACTGCAGAATACCCATGGGGGAGGAACTCAGACTGCTGATATTGGTGTGAACAATGTTTTGTGATAAGTAATCTTCTAGGTTGACTTCCAATTATTTTTTTTAAATATCAGGCTTTTATCTTAAAAAGAATCAACATTTCTCTGCCTTTGAAGAGCAGAACCCTCCTGGTATTCATTACTTGACTCAGCTGTTCACTCGAGTCTTTCCCTTTGATGGAAAACTTTGGTTTACAGACAGTATTTAGCATCCTGACTAGTACATAACGTGACCTACTATTGGAATAAGTGGGCTATGTGGCACTGTCTCATAAGCAAGAGAGTTGACTTAGTTGTACTAAGAGGAAATCAAAACAAAACAAATCTTGAGAATCATTACCTAACATAACTACTCAAAAAAAGAAAGAGGTAAATACTACCAAAATGAGCACTTTCCTGCTTCAAAGAAAAAGAAGATGACATGAGAACTTATCACCTGGCCAAGACCTGCTGCCCAGTGGCTTGTCCTACTCCTCCCTGAGCTTGGAGTCACAGATACTTAAGTCCTAGAGGGAAAAAGTAGTGCAAATTAATAAAGACATCTCTACAGCAACACACATCAGAGTTACACCAAGGAGAAGGACCAATCACTATATTTTTTATTTATTGCTGTGGCAAGGCTATGATTTGCAACAGCTACAGCAACACTATTAGTTTCAATGTGTATATGAACAACAACCACGCAGCACCTTCAGGCTGAGCATCCAGAGAAAGGAGCACAAGTTCACCACACCACCGGCAGCCCCAGCAGCTCAATGTTTGCAGTTCCACCTCAAAACATGAGCAGGCAGCAGAGCCATGACATCCCAGGCAGCCTCACTGACCAGAAGAAACATTAGTGTCCTAACAGCCAGATTTTAGCAGGAAAACAGACTCAGTGGGAACTGACTCCAGGAGCAGAAGCTCCTTAGGGCTGCTTTATGCCTACAAGGAAACACCTAGAGGCACCAGAAAAATATATACCACTAAAGATCAGGAACATTGAGTACTCTTCCCAGCACACACCACAACCTCCACAGGCACAGCCCCCACCTCATCACCACCCTAGATACTGGGACATCATCGTGGAAGGCAGCAGCAAATATCTGGGATTACACATTAGCCAGAGCAGCCGCACCAAGGTCCCCAGGAATAGGAACGGTTACGAGACAGAAGGAAAAAGCAGTCGGTCACACTGTTAATGTGTAACCTTTGTGCCACCTTTACCTTGCCTTCTGCTTGCCTGCTTTTGGGTGTCAGCATCTGCCAGAAACCCCAGGGAGAGAGCAGCCTGGGCAGCAAAACCTAAGCAAACCCCAGGCAGGGCTTATGTATCTTCTGAGGGCATGTGGGGGGGCAGAAGCTGGGCAGATAATGAGGGACAGGTGAGCAGCCCTGTTTAGCACCTGCCCAGGGCAAGGAAGACCCTTCCCTGAACTCAGGAGAGGCCTTGATGAGGAAAATCTGGTGAGGTTTGCTCTCAGGAAAGGTCCCTCAGATGCTCTTCTCAGAATGACCCTGACTGTGCAAACTCATGCTGGGACTGCCATAGACTTGGAAGCTCTCTCGCTTCCTCTCCCCCCTGTTTGCAGACCCTCCTGTCCCCAGATCAGCTTTCCTAGTGTGGGGCTTCAATGTGCAGAGCTGCAGGGAGCAGGGTTTGTTCTTGCTGCTATTGGGACAGCCCCCATCAGAGCTGCACTGTCTCACCTAGGACAGAGCTCGACTTTCCTTATCACTGAATTTGTAAGCTGTTTCCATGGAAATGAAAGACACCAGGCAGGAAGCCCCCTCCCTACCCAACTTTGAACAACCCTTGCAGTATTCTCTGTCCCACTGTCACTCTGGATGTGTCATGATTTTCCCAGCAAAGTCCTTGAAGCACCTGGCACTGTTGATCTGCTCCAGACCAGGTTTCACCACCACACACCAACATGTTGAGCACCGCAGTTGGAGCTTCCACTGCCACTATGAGTTTGCGTAGGAAAGCCCAGGTAATGTCATTAGTGATGGGCAAGTTCAGATGAAAAGTGATGAAAACAGATCACATCTTAGCTAAGCAGCACTTCATTTCAGCTCCCAGATCTTCCAGAGCAGTCCTGTAGCCAGCGAGTCCTACCTCCATCAGCTATTGAGGATGGTATTAGATCAAATCCTCCCTGGGTACTTCACGGGAAGCCACTGAAACAGGTGATGCCAGCCCCATCTTACCAGTTGCTCCTGCAATTCCTTCTTTGATGCCAGCCCAGCACTGCATCCCATGTCAGCAGCATCCCCACCAACAGCCTCCCTGATCCTTCCTGACAGTGATGCCGCAGCCACGCTCCCATCCGCTCCTGCCGCCCCAGGGTCCGGGCTCCTGGAGATGGACGAGTGATTGATGGGGCGCCCGCGATACGCCATGACGTGCTCCTTATCTGTGGCTTCCCAGTTGGTTCTCATGTCGCTCGCGGGGTTTACAGCATCAGTGTCACTTTCCTTCCCTTGGATTTCTTTTTTTTTTTCAACCTGCTTTGGTTCTTTCACACCTATTCATGCATCCAGGTGAATCTATTTCATCTTCAGGATTAGAAAAATCAGGCAAACTATTCTGGATAAGGCCCATCTTTCCCAACTGTCCATGGGAAACAGGAAAGCTTGAACAGATGGGTACCTATTTTTCACAGCGGGTCCTCTGAGAGCTAGATCCATCTAAAGCATCTTCCATAGGAATTCTTAGTCAAACGTCACCATGGCAAGTATCATTCAAAAACTTGGGTGCACATAGAAAGACCTTAGGTAGGGTCAAAGACAAGTGGATGGTTGGGCTTTGTTAAGAGGAGAGAAGAAAATCAGTCTGAGTGGGATTATCATAGGCATCACTGGGAGATCCCTCCCTCTCCCCCTTTTTGGGCTGAGAGCTCCTCCTCACTATGGACATGGACCTTCACTTGAAAACACTGGGAACCTTCATCCTTCTATGTGCTGTGAACAGCACTGGCTTTGCCAGGCAGGTGAGATCACCAGGACAAGCCAGCAGCATCTCCAGGGAGTTCCCGGAGCTCATGCAAAACTGCTGACTTTACAGGACACCCCTCTACTCCACACCAGCTCCCCAGTAGCCAAGGACTGGTGTCTGAATGCAGATGTCATGATTAGAGGCTGCTGTGGCCCCATCAGCTCTCCTAGCACCAGCCTCTGTGTCCCACCTGCTCCCACCAACACTTGCTCCTGCTCTTCCCTGTTGCAACCCCCAGGAAAAAAATAAAATAAAACAAGAAAACAAAGGGTGGATGCCCACTTCAAACCTGGCTGAAAATTTACATCTAACTCTCCATAGGCTTCATCTTCCCTCTCCCCTGCCCCAACCAGTCAAGACACTATGAACTAGAGCCAGGTCCGTCCCAGAGAGGGCTTTGCTGCTGCCAGATTGTGCTGTGTGCTCAGACCCGCAGGGACAGCCCGCAGCCATCTGTTACCCCCAGGTGTGTACACGCCACGGCTCTGCCGGCAGAGATAGCCTTCTCCAGGTTCCTCAAACACACCGGTCGCCTGACTCGGCATGGGGGGGAGGTGGGTGTTGTTAAAGTGGTTTGTGGGTGTGCTCCTCCAGCCCCTCTCCCATCTCCTCCATCACTGACTCCAGAACCAAAGGCTTATGTGGTGAGCAGGTTGTCTTTTTTATTCATTATAAAAACCAGGCTGGAACAAGGGACAACTCAGTCCAGACTTCACAGAAACTCTTCCTGCTCTTCACCGAAACCTGACGTGCCCTGACACGTGGTGCCATGTGAGCACCTTCCCCAAGGTCTCATCCTCTCCAGGGGAGAAGGTCCTTCTGGTCAGCTTGAATTCCCTCATGTTTGTGAGGATTGGGCATGCATGTATGAAAAGTGGAAATATATTCCTTCAGGCAGGGAAATCTCTGGTTTATTTCACCCTACCTGATCCTCCCTGAGCATCCCAAGTTCACGTGTCAACCCTTAGCGTTTCCCTTTGATATGCAAGAAAATATTTGTCCCCTTATTTCAGGACCTCTCTAGAATGCTTAGGCTCACTCCTGCCCCAGCTTGTGCAGCCAGCTCAGACTCTGGATCTGGTCTTAACTGGCACAGATGCCCACGCTCTCTGAGGACCACAGCCTGCAGCTCAACACCTGAGAAGGAGTATCCCTGATCCCACAGTTGCCTGACAGCAGCCCACAAGTTTTCAGGCTCCATTGGCCATTCCCAAGGCTTCCCCTCCATGCACCACTGGACCAGCCACTGGACAGGCCAAAGCAACACAGGATGGCTCAGAAACCCCACAGGAGCACAAACCACCCATCCTGCGTGTCATGCCAGTGCCATGCCCCAGCTGCTTCAACCCAGGCTCCAGACATTAATTCCTGGGAAGCACCAGGATCATGCATGTGAAATGCTGAGAGGGGGTTATTAACAGTGCCAAGGTAGCCTGAACCAACACCAGCACTAGCCAGGGTTTGTCACCTTACCCTTTGGGCAATGAGCAGTAGGAGAGCAGGCAGCTCCACCACCCCCTGCAGCTGGAAGATCCTGCTGAGAAGTTGGCTAAGCCTTGAAATGGGAAAACAGCCTTTCCTCTCCTCTGGAACACACAGAGATGGGTAACTCCCAGTCCTGTCCAGAGCCAGGGGCACAAAAAGTCACCAGTGGACTCTGCACAAGAGACATTGAGATTGTGATGGTAGATACTTCAAAATAACCATCCTGTAGCAAGGTGGAGTACATTCCAACCTCTCCAAACTGGGCTCCAGACTGTCCACCTTGCACACCCACCTCATCAGGAGACTCTGAGCAGGATATTTTAGGAGCAGGGTTTTACACTCTTGCCTCTTTGAGATGTGCAGAGTGTTGGGTGCTGGGAGGGAGGGTAGCAGGGAGAGATGGGGAAGCAAACATCTGCTGTCCCATAGAGTTGCTGAATGAGGAAGGGATGGAGAGGGCACCAGACCACAAGTGGAGACTGAGCAGTGGCTTGCCACTGGCTCAGTGTTATTTACTCTCCTCCTGGAGCTGGAAGGGATCGGGTAGCTCTTCCCAGTGTATTCTCATGATTTGAGAGCAACATTTCCCAATGAACCCACAAATAAACATTTAAAAATCCTCCCCTACCTGTGAAACATACCCTCTGATAAAACCTCCCAGACTGTTTTTACTCACCAATAAGGACTTAATTTCCATGGTTGGTGTGGAAATCTGCATTGGCCGCTTTATTCTCCTTCCCAGGGCCCAGTGGTCTGGCTTTCAGCAGCTCTAGGGGATGGTGGGACATGTACATCAAGTTCCAAAAAGCCCTCCAAAAGGTTTGCTTTCAGTAATGAATACAAAATGTTTTTATCAATAAAATAATCACTGCATGTTTTACAATACAGCCTGAGAGACAGCTTGTCACTGTCACAGGGGATATCTGCAGAGCCTGGAACCCTGTGGTCCATCAGGCTTTGCCTCTCGAGCACCATCAGTAGAGCAGCCCCTGTGTCACCCAGAACCAGACTGGGGGCAAGAGCCATACCTTGACCTTAGGTCTGCTGTCAGTGATGGGGCAGGGGCAGAGCCTGGAGCTCAGGCTCAGATCAGCTTCCTGAAGGCATAGCTTGATGCTCCTGTAGTTATGGACTATTCTTGTCCCCTCCCCACTTTCAGCCCCATCTCCTCATCCAGCTGCTCCCAGCCTCGTTCACTGTCCTCCAGGTCCCAGTTTGTTTCCCTTTGATCCTCCCTCACCTGCCCCAGATCCAGCTGTTGCACCCTTGCCTTTCTCCCACGTTCCTTCTCCTCCTGCTGTGCTGTGTGGGTGCCAGGGAGGTGGTGGGACCCACTCCCCCTGACCAGGCATCGCAGGCTCTCATACAGGTTTATAAACCCACTTTATAAATGCGGGATCTTTACCTGGGGATGTGGTAAGACATGTCCCAGACATCCAGACTGAATTTCTTCTTAGGAAAGCTGAAGACTTTGCAGGTATGTAAATTAAGAGCTAACTGCTTACATTTGTATTCTTATGTGGGCAACAATGTACTGTTTTCCCCTAATTTCTCTCCTTCAGTCAGCAATCTTTTTTATCCAAACAAAACGAGCTTGGCAAAGTTATTAATTGCTCAGAACAAGATCTTTATTGATTAGTATAAGGATCAATCACTTTATCTGCGGGCAGCTCTGTTAGAGCTGCCTGTGACTGGAGTATTTAGCCAAGAGATATCTGTCCTGGGCCCTGGGGACTTTCACAGAGGAGTCCAAGGTCTCTCCAGTGCTTTTAAAAATATGGCAGGTGGTGGAAAGAATTCAGATGAGGTGAGATGGAGAAGGGCCCCTGTGACC
Source organism: Aegotheles bennettii (assembly GCA_013398125.1). Lineage (NCBI taxonomy): Eukaryota > Metazoa > Chordata > Aves > Caprimulgiformes > Aegothelidae > Aegotheles > Aegotheles bennettii. The sequence continues at coordinate 35,923 of VZRW01013111.1, forward strand.
TTCCTTTTAGCCCCAGCAGTCATCAGTGATGCCCATTCAAGAGGACTTTGGGAGGAACATGAGGGGAGAGCTTTCCTGAAAATGTCCAAAGCACATCTCAAGGCTTACACCGTGGCAGACCTGTGGGGTGGGTATGGGACAGCAGAACTTTCTGCTGCATGGGGCTTGACCCCCCAGGGAGCTGCACTGCCTTCACCTGGGCTCGGTGGTGTGGACTAACCCCTTGGGGGAGTGGCAGCGGCTGCAGGGTTCACCGTGCAGTGGGGATGCGCTGGTGATGGTTACCTAAGCCACAGCCTTTGGAAGGGAGATGGGCTACCAGGCTTGGATGCCCAAAAAACCCCTCCAGCCAGCTGTGCCCTCTCCATATTTCTGTCTGTATTCCCAGGGAGTCGTACTTTTTGCAAGCAGGTACCACTCTTCCTTCACAGCTTCGAGAAAATCAGACAGCAACACTGTCCTCCCCAACTCTATAACCTGATCTTCACCTCTCCTTTAAAAAAAAATTACCATTAAGAAAAAATAAAACCAAAAAGGGGCAGAGCAGGGGGGCTGCAGCTGGAGCTGTCTCTGGCAACCCAGCTCTAATCTCTCGCAAACCCCCGCTATCAAAGCTTGGATCAGCATATCTAATGTAAACGAGCTTTCACACATAAATAACGTGCCACATCTGGCTATTGGGTTTTTATAGCGTCTTAGCTACCGAGCGATTTATAGAGGGTGAGCTTGTTAAAGAGCAGCCCGGGTTGGGCCGGGGGAAGTTGCGGGCTGCCCCGAGGAGCAGTGGGGTGNGTTGGGGGAAAGGGGGGGGGGGGGGGGGGTGGGGGGGGGAGGGCTCTGCCCCCCGAGGGAAGAGGGGCCGGCTCAGCGGCAGGGCCGGGGCAGGCTTAAAAGAGCCATCCAGGAACCGGCGTGTTTGCGCTTATAACCAATTTATTACCGCTGAACATATGGCCAGTATTTCGCCTGGCGTCACCCGCCGGGGAGGAAAGCAAACAGACCGCGCGATGTAAAGCCGGAGGAAGGAGCGGCCGCCCCTGCGCACGGCGGAGACAATGCGAGAGGCGCGGAGCTGCCG
>VZRW01013112.1:12234-33978 GCA_013398125.1 Aegotheles bennettii
CAACCCACCCCAGTGCAACCCAACGCAACGCAACCCAACCCAACCCACCCCACTCTGTGGTTCGATGAACTGGATTCACTCCAGAATTGGGTGCATTTTGCATTCTCTACAGCTAAAATTGTACATTTTGCATCAAGTCTTCAGCACGCAGGAGATTTACAGACTGTTGTGGAGGAAAGTAAAGGCTGGGGAGAACCAGGCATGAGCCACGTGGGGTTGGTGGCACCGCTGCCGTGGCAGGAAGGAACGTGCCCACGTCATTTCCATCCCCTCCAACACCCCTGAGGTTTCAGCAGTGCCAGGAGCAGAAATGTGTCCCCAGGGGCTGCCCTAGCAGCACCTGCCTCTGCAAGGAGCAGGAACCAGCTCTGACACAGAACTGTGAGCTGAGTGAGCTCGTTGGGTAGGAAATGTGTGACACCCTCACCACCATGCTCCATCCTGCCCACACTGCTCTGCACCTCACTTTACACCCTACTCATTTCTGCATAAAAAGAGGGATTTGGTTCCTGAGGCTGATGGTTCCACACCTCATTGTCTGGCCATGAGTGCCTCTTGCTTTCATCCACCAAAACCGACCCAGTTCTCACCATCAGCAGCTTTCTCGGGGTGCAGCACCACTGTGTAAACTCCAGCTCCTTCTGAAGTCCCCAATTAGCTGCATTTTCTCAGCTATTCTGAGGCTTGGCAAAGCTTTTGAGAGTCAGCTCTCATCTGGCTTTCTGCTTTAGCAGGAGCAAACGTGGCTGCAAGATGCTGGAGTGTTACATATTTTATAAAAACCACTATGCCAAAAATATGATTCCAAGCCCTTGGCTGCAGACAGAGTAAAAGCAGAACATGGGCTCGTTCCTGGGGTTATGCCAAGAATCCTGCATTATAAATGCACCAGCACATAAATAAAATACGACCACTTAGGAAGATGAGTGCAGACGTGCTTCCTGTTTAGGACATCATGGACCTGGATTCCCAGGCAGGCTGAGAAGCACCAAAAGTCTTTCCTTGGATTTTCTTTTTGTATTTCCTTGTATTTCCATGGGCTGAATCCCCCAGACCTGCATTTGCTGGGGTGTACACAGCCCACCTTTGCAATGTCCCTCCTGAAAGGATGCTCAGCCTGGGAAGCAGGCGCTGATAAAACTCTGCTGGCTGAATTTTTGGAGTGCAAGGAACAAAGAAATTTGGGAAAAAAACCACTTCAAAGGGAATCCTGCCCCTTTCAGACCTGGGATGATTTATTAACTCCTGCGAGAACATAGGGAGCTGCTGGTGAGGACAGTAAGTGTGGGGCTACCCACCTAGCCATCACCCAAATTTACAAGGGGACACCAATTTTCTGGTATAAAACAGTGGCCCACCCCACTGATGGGTGGATTATGTTGGAATACAATGCCACAGGGAAGTGCTGCTGTTGCCCCATCGTTTCCCTTTGCTCCAGACACAGCCTCCCAGTCATCCCAACGGATGAGGGCCATGGTCTAATGGTCTTGAGGCCATGGTCTAATGGTCTAATGGTCAGGAATATGATGGGATAAAGGTTGGACTTGATGACCCTGGAGGTCCCTTCCAACCATATGATTCTATTCTATGATTCTATTCTATGAGCACCTCGACCTTCCCACTGGCTGTGAATTAAATGAATAATTTTAGAGTCCAGCGGAGGTCCTGAGTCATGAAATGGGGGAAGCTGCCATGGAGCTTCCCAGAGATCCCCTAAAACTATCAATAAAACCATCAAAAGTGTGCAATAAAACCATCAAAAGTGTGCATGCTCTTGTCCTTCTGTTTTTTAATTACCAATCTGTGTGATTGACCCCTGCGAGTGGCACTGCCAGGGAGCCAGCTCAGAAGAACAGGAGGGTGGTTTGTTATGGTGAAGCCACGAGCTCAGCTCCTGCCACCACCGATCACAGAATCGCAGAATCCTAGGGGTTGGAAGGGATCTCAAAAGCTCATCCAGTCCAACCCCCCTGCCAGAGCAGGGTCACCTAGAGTCCATCACACAGGAACGCATCCAGGCGGGTTTGAATGTCTCCAGCCAAGGAGACTCCACAGCCTCTCTGGGCAGCCTGGTCCAGTGCTCTGGCACTCTCACAGGAAAGAAGTTCTTCCTGATATTCACATGGAATCTCCTGTGCTCCAGTTTGCAACCATTGCCCCTTGTCCTATCATTGGTCAGCACTGTAAAAAGCTTGGCTCCATCGTCCTGCCCCTCACCCTTTACAGATTTGTAACCATGGATGAGGTCCCCCCTCAGTCTCCTTTTCTCCAAGCTGAAGAGCCCCAGCTCCCTCAGCCTTTCCTCACAAGGGAGATGTTCCACTCCCTTCATCATCTCTGTGGCTCTGTGATGGCTGCGATGCCCCTGGGAACGAGCAGGGCTGGGGGCTGCAGCCCACCAGGATGATGGCACGAGGACTCCCCTCTCATCACATCCCACCCGTGGCTCCGAAAGCTTCGGATCAACAACACTGAGGACTGTCACTGCTCCCAGCCCGTGCCACGCCGAGCCAGCAGCTCAGCTCCATTACATTCTGCACACATCGCCGCCGAGCTCATTAAAGCCGGAGCTGGGAATTTAATGGGAGGACTCTGACATCCCGGGAAACATCCACTGCCAGGTGCACTCGCTTGGCGGCTCCGGCACGGGAATAATTCACCCGGCTGCCTGGGAAGGAGGGGTGTGTGACAGCTCGTGTGTGTGTGTGTGTGTGGGGAGGGGGTGATGGAGATCGCCTGCTTTTAGCACCACGGCTCAGTCGCTATAGCAACCTGGATATTCATCATCCCATCTGATGCTTCATTTCTGCCAGCCAACCAGGGGCTGATGCAGAGCACCGAGAGATGGGCTCGTTCACTGCCTTCTACGATTGCTGCTGCCTGCACCCCGGATAACCCCCGGATAACCCCTGGATAAACAAATTCCACAAAAATTCCCTCCCCTGAAGGTTTTTTTGAAGTTTTCCGGGGAGGGTCCTGCTCTCCACCAGCGCAGCAGCCCTGGTGCTGAGGACTTTCAGGCAGGGTGTCACCATGACCTACTTAGTGCAGGATGAGGTGACATCATGTTAAATTGCCAGTGGTTTCCTGGTCCTCTGGACCACTCTGTCCAGCAGCAAGGCTGAGCTAAGCTGATCCGAAGCAGATTTCTGACCCAGAGCCATGTACCCCTGGCCATCAGCATAACCTTGCTCTGTCAGCATGAGAGACATCTCTGCTCCTCAGCTCCTCTGACCTGGAACAGCTGTGCTTAATCCTGCCTCTCTATTTCCAGATCTGATCTGAAAACCTAGATTTTTCTCCTTTTCTAATAGAAAAGAGAGAAATTAGCTAAAGCTTCAGGGGATAGAAAAATGCCATAAAAAAAAAAGGAGGTGTTACAGTGCTGTATCCTCCTGCAGCGTTTCTCCCAGACAGAGCAATGTTCCTGCTCACCTCCCCTGTGTGAAGCAAGATTTTTATCACATCGTGCCTGATAAAAGGTCACACTTTCCTGGGCAACCAGTGATACACACGAGCATTTTCCTGACACACAGAGGAGCATCTTCCCAACACACACACACGAGCATCTTCCCAACACACACATGAGCATCTTCCCAACACACACATGAGCATCTTCCCAACACACATCCATGAGCATCTTCCTGACACACACATGAGCATCTTCCCAACACACACAGGAGCACCTTCCCAACACACACGTGAGCATCTTCCCAACACACACACGAGCATCTTCCCAACACGCACATGAGCATCTTCCCAACACATACATGAGCATCTTCCCAACACACACAGGAGCATCTTCCCAACACACACACACAGGAGCATCTTCCCAACACACACACATGAGCATCTTCCCAACACACACACACGAGCATCTTCCCAACACACACACATGAGCATCTTCCCAACACACACATGAGCATCTTCCCAACACACACACAGAGGAGCATCGTCCCAACACACACACGAGCATCTTCCCAACACACAGGAGCATCTTCCCCACTGCCCCAGGCAGGCAGTACCAGGGCTATCCAGCCCCCAGCCCCCAGCTCGTCCCTGGAAGCTGAACCATGAATTTTTCTCCCCGGGAGCACAGAGGGGTGGCTGTGCTCAGGTTATCCCAGTGGGATGCCAGCGAGGAAGACGGCTCCTCCTCTCCCAGCATCCCCGTGGTGACACTTTAGCTGAGGAAGCTGAATCATCCTTCAGTTAATGACAGGCTTTTAACCCGATGGTGAGGAGCCTCGCTGAGGTCTCCCTCCTGTTAAAAACAACCCTTGCTACGGCCAAAAGAAGAACCACTCAAACCCAGGGACGCTCCCACCCCTCGGGTCTGCGCTGTCGCCTGCTCAGAGCCGTTTGATGGGGAAGGAGGTGGCAGCAGGGACACTGCAGGGACACCTCTGCTCATAGCCCTGCCAGGTGCCTCCCAGACCAGAGGCAATTTAAAACATGTCCCAGCCCCTGAGGAACAAGGCAGGGGAGAATCATCAGCAGAGGATGACAGACGGGAAGGGGAAGTGACAAGTCAGGGTGACTCAGGGCATAGACCTCCCAATTGTTCCATCATCACCTTCAGGCTTTAGCTTCTCAACCAACTGCTACTTCCCTCTTATTTCCTGCTGCAAGAGCACACCCGGGGCTTTCAGAGGAGCCCAAAGAGATAGAGTGAGTATGCAGAGCTTAAAAAGGGATTTTAAATACCAGGGATGCTCAGAAGGTCAGAGGGAAGCTCAGGACCAGGTTGTACCAAAGTTGGTGCTACTGGAAAAAACACTGAGAAGAGGCTGAGGTCTCAGGGCAAGAACCCAGATCATGGAGGGACTCGGTGCCAACATCCCCATGGGCTGCCAGTGGAGTCCCACAGGCAGAGGGTGTTTTAGGGATGATGTTTGAACAGGTTCATGACCGTTCTCAGGATGCCAGGGGCTGACACATCTCGTCCACACCAAACATCCCCAGCAACACCTTTCTTTTTTTTTTTTTTAAAGTCCTGAGGAAATTTGGCCTCTGTTTCCAGCATGGGGTGGCCAAAAGATGGGCATGGGTGGTCATCAAGGAGAACTTGCATTACAGAAAAGAGGAAGAGGAAGAGGAAGAGGAGAGGAGAGGAGAGGAGAGAAAAGAGAAAGAGAAAGAGAAGAGAAGAGAAGAGAAGAGAAGAGAAGAGAAGAGAAGAGAAGAGAAGAGAAGAGAAGAGAAAAGCAGTAACTGCAGCAGGCACTCATGAGGTGGACAGGTTAAGGAGGAAGTGGAAGCATCAGGAAGGGAGGAAGGAAGGGCATGGTTGGCTGTGCAGGGCTGTGAGCAGCCTCTGTTCCTATAACATAGGGAAAAGTTGCTTCTACTGCTTCAAAGACTCTGTCACATAAGATTGTCCATGCAGGGAAGCCCAGCTAGAACCAGCACTGCTACCACCTCTGTACCAGCATTTCAGCATCCCAATGAAATGTTTTGGGTCTAATCCCATTTCAGGTATGATGGAAGTCATTACTGTGCTGGGCAAAAGCATCAGAGCGAATGAGGATTGAAGACATGAAGCTTGGTGAAACCAAACGATGAGGTGGACTGTAGGAAAGATTTTCCTTCCATCACAAAACTTAAAAGTCATGAACCAAAGTCCTTCCAGCAGCATGGAGTACCACACAGGTATTTGTACAGAGGAATTTAATTCTGGACTCCTAATGTCCTCTCTAAGGACCATAAGCACTTAGACTGGTCTAAACCAATGTGACAGCCGACCTGCCAGGAGCTTGATACCAGCCACAGGCACTCCCAGGAACAAAGAACCGAGCTGAAAAATATCACCCTATGACTAACGATTCCAGGCAGCCTACTGCTCCACATTTCAAGTCAGATGATTCCTAGGAGCACCAAACTTTCACTGTGTTTCCTTGATATTACGGACTCATGATGCATCAAGGATGCTTCTTCAACACGGACATCAGCTACACCAGGAAATCAATCTTTATGTGCCAGCAAAACCATGGGCAGGATTTTAAGTGAATCTTGTGTGTTCAGGGAGGTTGGGCAGCCAGTTTGATTTTCATTACTTCATAGAATCACAGAAGCATCGAGGTTGGAAGAGACCTTCAAGCTCACCCAGTCCAACCCCCAACTCCATCCCCACTCCCCCACAGCACCCAGCGCCGCATCCAGACACCTCTTGGACACCTCCAGGGATGGTGACCCCACCACCTCCCTGGGCAACCCATTCCCACACCCAATCACCCTCACAGAGAAGAAACTTTTTCCAAAGTCCCATCTGAATCTCCCCTGCTGCAATTTCAGGCCGTTTCCTCTTGTCCTCTCACTGGACTGACCCCCTCCTCACCCCAACCTCCTCTCAGGGAGCTGCAGAGAGCGATCTCAGGAGCATTTGCTGAGATGTTCCAGAGTGGTCTTGGTATCACTTCTGCAAAGTAAAGGGCTCTGAAGCTGCAATCCCAGAATAAAAATGCTGGCACTTCTGCTTCCCTTTGTTCTCTCGTCTTTATTCACTGCTACATCAGTTCCATTCACACAGGCAGGGAAAGAGGCAACTTGCTGTGCAGAGAGGCAGCTCCGTCTTATTTAAATACCTGACCTATTTCTGATTTTCCTTTGCCTAACTTATTCAACAAGGAGTTGGGATTTGCAGGAATAGCTGAAATAACCGCGTCGGATCGTGGGAAAAACACCCTTCCTCGTGGCAAAGCCAGCATGAAAACAGTGCATGAACAAAGAGATTTTTGCTTACAGAAATGAGAATTTGGGAGGGGAAACGCGCGCTGCCAGGGTGATTCCCATTCCACTCAGCATCTGCATTTTCATTGCAACAACATACAATTTTCATTTCAGGGTATTACGTGACTCCACTGGAGGACAACACCTATGCAAACACAACGTGGATGTCTATGTTCAACTGTCTCCCATCAGCTTCCCAACCTGGAAGCACGGCAGATCCCTACAGCCTGAAATCCAACCTCTTGCCCAGTGATCTCAGCTTGGAAATCCCGGTCTGTATGGATACCCCTGCCCCACCAGCCAGGCTTTTAAATGAGCTCAGGAGCACATCAGGCAGCTCTGGGTGAGGCCTGGGGAAGGTGCAGGAGATGATTCAGGGAGAGGAGTGCTGGGGAGGAGGGCAGAGGGCTGAGTGATGGCTTGTGACCCGCTGGCGAGGCTGTCGGTGCCCTCCATCTCCCTGGAATAAAAACGGGTCTGTTCCCCAGCAGGCTTAGGATGCAAGCTTCCCAGCACAGACACGTTACTAGGCACAGGAAAATGCTTTTAATTACTGTCTGGCACAGTTTGCCTTCTCAGCTGCAAAAGAATTGATCCTTCTTCCTATCTTTCCCTGCAGTGGAGGGGACAGCTCTTACTGCAATACTATTCCTGTTGATGAGCCTCTTCCCTTCCCACCCCAACCTGCTGCTCCATGTGGATGGGAAGGGATGCCAAGGGCTGTAATTCCTGGCAGTCACAGGCAGCCCCACTGCGGGGACTCCAACAACATCACCATTATTCGCAATGGCTCGAGATGCTTTGGATTCATCCCTGTCCTTCGCCAACACCCCGCAGGGGCACGGCGACGCAGGAAAACGGACACGGGGACCTCCAGGGCTTTATGCTCCTCTATAAATGTCTCCAAATCCAGGTGAGTTTGGCAAAGTGGAGTTATTCTAAAAATAAGACATGGTATGATATATCATAGAATAGAATCACAGAATAGAATGTAATGTAATGGAATGGAATGGAATGGAATAGAATAGAATAGAACAGAACAGAACAGAACAGAATAGAATAGAATAGAATAGAATAGAATAGAATAGAATAGAATAGAATAGAATCATGGAATCATGGTTGGAAGGGACCTCCAGGGTCATCAAGTCCAACCTTTATCCCATCATATTCCTATCCTTAGGTTTCCAGTCTAAGAGGGGTACTAATCACTCCCCAGGGCTGTGGCAAGGATGAATAACGACAATCCCCGAGCCATGTCGAATGCTATTGGGAGGTACCAAATGGTGGTAGGTTTGCCACTGCCATATCCATCTTCTGGTAGGCAGAATTATCAATATTTCATGCTTCCGTATTTCAGAGTCTGTGCTAGGAGAAATCAGCAGATTTCCACGTGGCATTGAGAAATTTGCTACATCAACCAAATGCCTGCAAAGCCAAAGCCATTAACAAATCAAATATCTACGGCTCAAGCATTCAGTATTAATTTATTTTGCTGCAGTCATTCCAGCTGAGCGAAATATCTCCCCCCACCCCAGCTCCTAATCAGCTTCCATCCTCCTCTGGGCTTAGCAGAGTTAAATCTTTCACATTGCTCTCCGTGATAAATTGAAAAATTGAGCTGCAAATGGGGAAAAATGAGTTGCAAAGCAAATGCTTCCACCAGCAATAGATTAACTCTTTGTTCCAAGGCTATCACATCATTTCAAGAGGCCTCCTATATGTTTTCTGAAGAGCCATTGCACTGACAAGATAAGATGCCACCACTGTGAAATAATCTCTGGGGAAAGAATCACTCCTCTGGTATCGAAGGGTTTGTCTGCATAGAATCATAGAATCATTCTGGTTGGAAGGGACCTCCAGGGTCACCAAGTCCAACCTTTATCCCATCATATTCCTGACCATCAGACCATCAGACCATGGCCTCAAGTGCCTCATCAACCCGTTTGTTGAACCCCCCCAGGGACAGTGACTCCACCACCTCCCTGGGCAGCCCATTCCAGTGCCCAACCACCCTCCCAGGAAAGAACTTCTTCCTAATCTCCAACCTAAACTTCCCCTGATGGAACTTGAGGCCATTTCCTCTCATCCTGTCAATGATGACAGGGGTGGCTGGTGAGGGTCCTCAGTAAATAAGATAAAACCAATCTTTTGGTGGAACAGAGCTGTTCTCAGGCTCAGAATTCTCCCTTCCTCTCTGCAGTGGAGTGAAGTGGTCTCCTTCCCCTTCGCAGTGCCAGAACTTCTCTTTTCTAGCTCAAACAGCTTTATAGGCAGAACACACTCCAGAAAAACAGCTGCCAACATCCAGGGCACCCCTTCAGACAACAGCCAGATGCAAGGTGATGATGGCAGAACCAGACTGGACCAGAGCTTGGGAGTGTGTTGTACACAAGGCTGAAAACCCAACACGAAAAGGCAGAGGATGAAAGGGAAGGAGCAGAGCTGTGACCCCTCGGGAGAGCAGTGCTGATGCTCACCCTGATCTCGCTGTCCTGGCACTGGTCCTGCTCTTATCAAGGCGATGCACTCAACGACGGCCGCGTTACGCCAAGAGTCCCTTATTCAGCAATCTCTGTACTGCTGGGGGAACTTCCAGGGCTTGTGCAGAGCAAGCGATCAGGTTGGATGATAACAAAGAGCCTGCCTGACCTTGAGATCAATGAAAGCCCTCCTTAAATCACGCACATTTCTCTGGGACTCAATCCTGCCATGGCCAGGGAGAGCCAACAGATCCCTGAGGAGCAGAGGTCACAGCAAACCTACTGCTGCCAAGCCCAGTGCAGCACTGCATGACAGCCAGCACGAGCTACTTAGTGAGCCAGGCTGCAAAAAACCTACCTGCAAACGACCTGGCAGCTTATAAATCCACTCCTGTGCTTTCCCGAGGCACTGCCTGATTATTCGCAGCGAGGTCAAGCTCGTGGTGTACATTAACATGCCCAGGTCCTGATGCTGAAAGGAGATAAAGGCTCTTTTTAGAGCAGCATTTCCCAAAGGTGATGCTGCTCACTTGACTCTCTTCTGGGTGGATGCATCTTCAACACTTACACCTTGGGGAAGAGCTACCCTGAAATCACTGCACATAATTACCTCTGGGTTCCTGCAGCACAAGAGGGAAACAGCTGGAATTACTGGCTCCATGTGTAAACACTTGTGACCAGGAGAAAGCAAGCTGCTGACAGGTAATTAAGTGCTCCTTAGCTAGTGTAAACACTTAGGTCACTAATTGGACCTGCTTCTTATTGTTTTGCTCTCTCTGTCCCTCCCACAAAGCACTGAGCTGCTGCCAGCACAGAGTCAGCATAACTCAACCTTATTAATCTGCAGTTCCATACTCAAAAATAAAGCCTTTGCAATGATTTTTCCTGTCTTCCACAATCTCTGAGCTCTCTGAAGCTGAGGCCCACATGCACTGCTTCAAGTTCAGTCCTTGGAGAAGACACAGTGATACCAGAGCAGGACCAAAGCCTCTGGTCCAGAGAGCATTACCTGGGGTTTTGTTCCTGTTGAGCCAGCACTCATCAGCCCACACATCTTGTGACAGCTTCCAAAGCTGCATTTTTTGGATACATTACTTAAACTAAAACCAAGATCTGATTTTGACTTTGGAAGAGCAGCCCTCCCTGTGCATGCAGGCAGATGAGCAAACACGACACCATCCCGTGCCCTCACCTTTTTGAAGGCACTTCTATTAAACCCAAGCAAGGGCTACATTAACTTGCCCGTGACACCAAATCAACCCAACTGTAGCAAGTACTTCAATATCCTACAACGAAATGCAATTATTAGGATTAAGGGTTGGAAAGACCTTATTGCCCCCTACAGCTACCTAAAGGGAGGTTGTAGTGAGGCTGGTGTTGGTCTCTTCTCCCCAGTTGCTGATGACAGGATGAGAGGAAATGGCCTCAAGTTCCATCGGGGGAAGTTTAGGTTGGAGATTAGGAAGAAGTTCTTTCCTGGGAGGGTGGTTGGGCACTGGAATGGGCTGCCCAGGGAGGTGGTGGAGTCACCGTCCCTGGGGATGTTCAACAAATGGGTTGATGAGGCGCTTGAGGCCATGGTCTGATGGTCTGATGGTCAGGAATATGATGGGATAAAGGTTGGACTTGATGGCCCTGGAGGTCCCTTCCAACCAGAATGATTCTATGATTCTATGATTCTATGAAGGAACAGGTTTGAAGTGAGAGGAGGGAGAGGCTCACCCTGGGGACTCTGCTCTGCTCCTTGGGTAGCCACTGGCTACTTGCCACATCTTCCCTTACGCAGACAAACTGAACCCTCAACACTCCAGATCTGCTCCAGAGATAACTTCCACTGCAGATCAAGGAGCGAGTGGTAACAGGAGATGATTAACAGCCTGACATGGAAAGTTAACTGCTGACAGCATGGCCAATGACTTACAAACTGTTCTCTGGAGTCCCCTGGAGCAGGAGCCCGCAGCCCAACGCTGGTTAGAACAGCTGTGAGCAGCATGCTGGAGGGGTGTATTACATTTCAAAGGCACTGGGGATTAATTTGGGCTGGGCAGCAGGAGAGGCTGAGCTCCTGTTCCTCTCTCTGCCAAAGCCCCCTTCTGCCACCTCCTCAGATCTGAGCACGCTAGCCGCTTGCCTGCCTGATAAAAGGTACAAGACGTTCAAAGCATTGATCAAAGGGAGGAGAAGTTAACTCACTGCTTGACTTACACCCTGTCTACTCCCCAGAGACAATCTGCCAGCCAGGCACACAGCTTCCTCCAGTAAAAACATTCACCAAGAGAAGGCAGGACTGAAGAACAGAATTTGTTCTAAGCCACAAACAAACGAGAGCCCTGTTGGCATCCAGTGCACATTTAGAAGCCAGTTGCTTTTGGAACTGAAGAACCCTGTGGAACAGCTGTGGAACAGCTGTAAAGCCAGTCTCTAACCTGCAGCCTGGGACAGGAGAGCAGTGAAGCTGTGCACAGCACTTGGTTTTATACACACCACAAGTTCCACTTCCACCCCCACTGCTGTTTAACAGAATCCCAGAAGCACAGTAAGGATGCAGTTAGGTTGTGTTGGCCCATTAGTCATTATTTTCACTGCTGAAAGCACCCATGTGCTCTTCTCACTACAGTGAGAACCATCTCCACATGCTCTTCAAAATCCCCAACCTACCCTACTGATCCAGCATTCCCAGTTGAGTTTAGGAGGAGAACTGGAGCCTCCCGTGCTGCAGACCCGGGGGGGGGAAGCCAGACAGACTGCAGAGCAGCTCGTGTCACCTCTCCACCAGCACCCAGCTGCTCTGCATCCTCTTCTGCAGAGGAAACCACAACCCAGAGCCAGCCCCAAGATAGACTCGTGTGGCCACAGCCTCGGAGCTGGCTCCCATCTCTGAAGAATTAAACTGTTTGGGTATGGGGTGAGCACTGTTGATGTGTGATATTAACACCTGCTCCCACCACGGATGCTATCTCAAGCTGGTTTTTTTTTCCTTCTGGGTTTATTTGACCAGGAAGAGCCAAACGGCCAGTGCTGGGCTGCTGTTTGGCCACCAGCAGCAGGACAGCATCAAAAGGGATTTTCCAAAAATTCCACTTCAGCTTCTACATGCAGAGCAGGAAGGAAAAACCCGATGGTGACCCAGGACTTAGGATGAATCTGAAACTTTCAACAGCACAACCCCCTGTCCGTGCCACCCTGTTCTCTCAGGGCAGCAAGAAGCCCAGGATGGCTTTTTCCATGTATTTCTCATTCCCTGCCTAGAGGTTATTTCCCCAGCTCGGGAGGACAAGCGGTTCCTGCAGCCCATCAATACTGCTCAGCTGTCCAGAAGAGCTCTTATCGACAAGGCTGGGCCAGTCACCCGAGGCTGAATGTGCCCATTACCCCCCTGCTGTGCTCCCAGCATCTGGCTGACCCAGAAAGCCAGAGGTGCTCCAGCAAGGTCTGCTCCCAGCAGACCCAGCTCTGTCCCACACTGTCACCCCTTGCCCCTGAAACACAACCTCGGGGTGATTCAGGCTGCAGGGGGTCACCCGCTCCAAGCCCTCACCCCAAGTGGGGCCAACTTGAAAATTAGATCCAATTTTGGGACTAGACAGCAAATAAATCCTGTTATAGCTGATGGCTCAGGGAGGCTGCTCAGGGTCAGCCCTGCCTGAAGGCATCAGAAGAGGACAACTGGTGAAAAGCCATTGCCTACAGGCTGCCACTTCACAGCCTCTAAGGACACGGAGATGTTGACCCTAATCCAGAAAAATTTAAGATTTTCCTAGAGGCTTCCAGACAAAGGGATGTTAAACAGTGACAACCTGCGAGCTCCACAATGTGGGAGTCAGGATGGGACAGAAAAGCTTTAGAAGGAATAGCCCAGACCAGCTGGGATGGAGGCACAGCCCGCTGCCAAGGGGAGCACCTCCCGATGGCCAGACCCAGCACACAACACAAAGCAGACTGGGAAAATGGAAATGGGTGATGGATTTACTGCTGTAACAGACAGGGATGTGCCAGGGCTCACCTCACCCCTGATGCCCTGAGCAAGGAGAGCACCAAAGGTGAGCAGGGTATGGAATCACAGAATCACAGAATCATTCTGGTTGGAAGGGACCTCCAGGGTCATCAAGTCCAACCTTTATCCCATCATATTCCTGACCATCAGACCATCAGACCATGGCCTCAAGTGCCTCATCAACCCATTTGTTGAACACCCCCAGGGACGGTGACTCCACCACCTCCCTGGGCAGCCCATTCCAGTGCCCAACCACCCTCCCAGGAAAGAACTTCTTCCTGATATCCAACCTAAACTTCCCCTGATGGAACTTGAGGCCATTTCCTCTCATCCTGTCATCAGCAATTGGGGAGAAGAGACCAACACCAGCCTCACCACAACCTCCCTTTAGGTAGTTGTATGACCTCTTGGCAAAGTGGGACACCCAACTGGTTTCAAACCTGATGGCAGAGCCTTCCTGGGTTGCAGGAAGACTGGGATTGCAGGCATCTCCTCCCTGTGAAACTCTAGCCTCGGGGCTGATCACTACAGTGGAGATTCCTTCCTTTACTTGGTGCCTTTATCTCTTCTCCCCAACTGCAGGATCCAAAGGAGATGAAAAACAAAGAGGATGAGCTGTCTGCTGCCTGCCTGCACAAGGACACAGACAAAAGGGAGAAGAGGGTGCTGTGCTATTTAAAGCCACCTCCTCCTCAATTCCTAGGGGTGGAATTTTACCTCTGGAGTGTTGATTGCTTTGTAGGAAGGATGTAAAGACTACTTATACAAAAATGATCATTAAAACCTAAATTAAACCCATGCCTAGTCAATATTTTCCATTTCTATTGTTCTCAGAATGCAGAACAAAGCATCCCATTTGCCACAGAGATTTACTGCCCTTTTTCTACTCTTTCACTAAACCAAAATCAAAATGCTGGGTTTGAAAATTAAGTACGTAGAAAGCCCCTTTGACAATAAACTCACAGCACAATTCCTCATCTCTGCAGCATCTAAAGCGACTTCAAATTAAAAGAATTTTGAAATGCAGTGATTAGTTTGATTACTGAATCGACAACTTGATTTAGTCAAATCACCAGCAGCTCAAAATCAACCAGAACAATTAACGGGTGTTGGCAGCTTTTGAGTTTTATTTACAAGCTGAACTCAGACAGGAATAAATACAGCTGAAATCCCACCTTTTCACCTTTCTGGTCTTACTTTAGAAAACCAGAAAAATGCTCAAAATAAGCAGCATATGCTCACGAGTTAATGCTAATTACTTTCAAGGGTTGTGTTAATTAATTGGGCTAAAATGCCTTTGGTAAGTCAAGAGCCCACAAAACCCACCGCCCAATAAACTTCATTTTTTTTAAGTCAAAGATGGCTTTTAAACCCCCAAAACAGCCTATTCCAGCCCGTCTGCCCTTGTGCCACTAGACAGGGGGAATTAAATTAACACTGAGTGCCTGGATCTGAAACCTGGGGGCCAGAGGCACAGCAGGGAAAGGACACGTTGGGAATTCAGGGGGGTTTAACAAGGCACGTGTGGGTTCAGCACTCGCTCTGCTTAAATTTAATGAGTCACTGGGTTCTGATAACGTGGAAGCAATATAGCGTGGGCCTCCTTATATAATCTTAAGTGTAAACAGATCTTGTGAATAAGCATTTTCCAGTCATAAATGGGCTTCTTGTTAATAAAATGTCAAGTAATGAGTTGCTGCAGTGATGGTGATTGATGGCCAAAGCCGCCTCTGGCTACAGCTTTTCCGTGTCGGCTTTTCCCTTTGCACAAGTCCTACCTGTCTGCTGTGCAAGGAAACCCATGGAATTACGGGGGATGCTTTGCACTTGGATTTAGGACAGCTTCACCAGCCGTGGGCACTCCCCCACAAACCCCCACCTGAGATAGCAGCAGGGATGCTGCACCCTCCCCCTGCCTCGCCGCTGCTCCCAAGGACGTGTCCTGTGGCTTCCTGGGTGTCGGTGGAATTTAACTGGTCCCATTCTTTCCTCCTGGATTGCTGGGCATCCCCTCGGTGCTGGGCCAAGCTGCTGTTCAGGTGAGCCTGTTCTCCCACTCCAGGTGAGTGCAGCACCACGCTCACAAGAAGCCGGTTTTATCCCAAAAAAAGAGCAAACGTGGCCCTCAGGCAGCGTGGGAAAGGAGCAGTGGGCAGCAAAAAGCCAGGAGTGTGGCGTAGAGCAGGGTGAAGGTGGCCAGGGTGCAGGGACAGGGAGAGCAGCGATGGGGCAGGGGTCACCATGGGGCTCCCACCCCCTGTTCTCCACCCGTGATGAGTGTTGGTCAATCGATGGAGCATGGAGCAACTCGCCCTCTGCTCATGCTCAGCTCACTTCAAACCACTCACATGATGCCAGAGAAAAAACAAAGGACAATTTTCTCCCTGTCCTCCAGTGACAACCTGAAGGTCCATTAATCTCCTGCTGCCACCCTATGCTCCTGCCTCTCCCTCTGCAGCTCCAGCTCTTCTTCACCAGCTCCATTTTCAAAGACAAACCAGAGGGCTTTCTCCTCCTGCTGGGTTTTAGCCCAGACAGACAATGCTCTTCTCTCCCCTGCAGGCCAAGGCCACCTCCTGACCCCATCCCACCCGGCACTGCCAAGGGCATGAACTCACACACGAGCATGGCAGCCAAGCCACCACCGCCTCTGCACGCTGGTCGTGTGCCCGGGTGTCCTGCCAGCCCTGCCCAAGTGACAAATGGCACTTGAGACAGAGAGCCAGGGCTGCACAGGGCTGCTGAAAGCTACGGAGCAGATTAAGAGGACAATAAAGAAAATAAGGATAATGCACTTTGAGGATACTGCAGGATATTGAGAATAGAATCACAGAATCATTCTGGTTGGAAGGGACCTCCAGGGTCATCAAGTCCAACCTTTATCCCATCAGATTCCTGACCATCAGACCATCAGACCATGGCCTCAAGTGCCTCATCAACCCGTTGGTTGAACACCCCAAGGGATGGTGACTCCACCACCTCCCTGGGCAGCCCATTCCAGTGCCCAACCACCCTCCCAGTAAAGAACTTCTTCCTAATCTCCAACCTAAACTTCCCCTGATGGAACTTGAGGCCATTTCCTCTCGTCCTGTCATCAGCAACTGGGGAGAAGAGACCAACAGCAGCCTCACTACAACCTCCCTTTAGGTAGCTGTAGAGGGCAATAAGGTCTCCTCTCAGTCTCCTCTTCTCCAGGCTCAATAACCCCAGTTCCCTCAGCTGGTTCTTGTTTGCCAGACCTCTCACCAGCCTCATTGCCCTTCTCTGGACTCGCTCCAGCACCTCAATGTCCTTCCCATCCCATGGTGCCCAGAACTGGACGCAGCACTCAAGGTGAGGTCTCACCAGTGCCGAGTACAGGGGCACCATCACCTCCCTACTCCTGCTGGTCACACCGTGTCTGATACAGCCCAGGGTGCCGTTGGCCTTCTTGGCCACCTGGGCACACTGCTGGCTCATGTCCAGCCGGCTGCCAACCAACACCCCCAGGTCCTTTTCCACCAGGCTGCTTTCCAGCCACTCTGCCCCAAGCCTGGAGCGACTGCAGGATATTGCAGTTTGAGGAGAAGGGGAGATGTTTGGTACCCCAATGCTGATGAGTTCCCTTTCCCCTGGGGGTTTGCTGTCCCCTGGCAATGTGCACCAGTTTGTTGTCATCATCTGGGCCAGGGCTGCCCTTCATGTGCAGCAGCAGCTGGCACAAACCCCTCATTGTTGGTGACTGCAGCACTCATGTCAGCAATACCAGCATGGCTTTGCTCCCCCTGCCTCGGCTTTCCACTTTTCCCCTCTCATAAATATCCCGAATTTCCTTGCTCAGATTGTCAGGAGACCTTTTGTTGCATCCTTAAGTTGCAGGAGCACGATGCCATGAAGGTGGATTGTCCGTTTGCGAGATCACAGAGCTAAAGACCTGTCACCAATTCTCTGGGAAGATTATCAGGGACTTCCCAAATCACACATCTCCATGGAATTCTCTCTCTCCAAAGGTGCCAGACTGGATACTGCATTTAACTTCCCCCAGTTTCGTTGGCAGCACCACTCTGGTTTTATCCTCATGCCTAGAACAATGTTTCAAGGAGATGGGGTGCAAGTTCTACTTGATATCCTCCTGCAGTCCTGGAGAGCACTTCAGGATTGCCTCCACAGAGCCCCCAGAGATCCCCTCTCCACTTCACAAGTCCCAGCTCCAGATGTTTGAGAGTTTCCAAAGACACCAGTAGCATGCTTGAACCCAATGGCTGCAGTGAGCAACGCGCACCAAGATACCATAACTCCGGGGTAGGACCTCCAGCAGCCTTCACCATCTCAGCCTGGGTCTTTCCAACACAGCCTGGGAGCAGATTTTCCCAGCAGATACCACCTGAAAGCCAACTGTGATGATGGAGCAGCCACAGCCTCCCTGGGATGGGCAGAGGGACTCAGCAGCTTTCTCTGGCTGTGGATTCCCACCTTTGCTGGCTTTGGGGTCACCTCCACATCTTCTCCTGATAAAAAGCAGTTGATGTCGTCTGAAAAGCTGATGTCTTCTGAAAAGAAAACTGAAATTGGGGAAGCTCAGTCCTGAAGCATCCATGGTTGTAACTCTGGAGGCAAAGGAGCCTGGAGAGGTTTTTCCAACACGCTCCTTCACAGCCAAGCCTGCAGTAAACCCTTCTCCAGCCCCAGCCGCTTCTCAGGTGGCCCCAGCACATCCCTATTTCTGGGGTCACGATGCTGAAGGGATAACTCCCAGTGGAAACACTCGGAGGCTGACACAGATCTGTGTGCAAAGAGCAGCAGTGCCAGGAACAGAGCCCCCAGACCCAATGCCATTCCTGGCCAGCTGGTTTTCTCCTTTCCACTCCTGGTTTGCTGGGAGGTTTCTGTAGCACAGAAGCTGTCCTAATTGTGGTGGCAGGAAGAGCTTGCCAAGCTCGGCTCTACCTGGAAGCCTTGCTGGATTTTAATTCACATTACCCCCAAAATACCACTTAGTTACCTAAGAAATTGGAATTGATGGCAGACACTGGAGAGAAGAAATCATCTCCTCGCCATGCCTTTCCTAATGCTAGGGAATTATAAGGGGCCACTCTACATGATCCCACCTTTTTGTTTGATGCTGACAATTAATATTTATCATATTACCCCAGAGAACCTATATATCATGATGCTTCTGCTCCAACAACCAGCTCCAATTCCAAGAGCCAAGGTTTTCCTATCAGTGCCGACCACGCCGGCCGCCGCTCCCTGTGGGATTACCCTGAGGATATCAGTGATCATCCATGTGGGTTTGCATTTCCCAAGGGAAGAGGAAAAGAAAACATCAGACCTTGATGTTGGCAAAGCCAACAGTGCCAAATCAAACCCAACAGGGGCATCCTGCACGTACTTTTGGGTACCCATCAAACAATCTTATTTTTCTTTCCAGCAAAAACTGAAAAACAACAATATGGAATAAATGTCAGTTTTTTCCCACCCATCTGAGTCCTGTACTTCCCCAGTGTAGTATTTTGGGGAAGGGGTGAGTATGAACAGACTTCCCCTGGGAAGTTCAGGAGTCTTGTTTTGAGCAGCTGACCTCCACTTTGTACCAACAAAGGGACATTTCAGTCATTTTTAGATCTTATGCAAGATATTCCTAAGCAAACGCCTAAATGCTCAAGGTAAAATAATCTACTGCATGTTTGTAAGCTCTGCTCGACTTAAATCAGACCCTAGGAGGCAAACAACCAGATTATGGCCACTGATACCCCAAACCCTTTGTTTTGAGGGTTTACTTGAAGTGGTCATTTTGTCATGACTCCTGGTGTTCCTCATGAAGAACTCATGGTTCCTCTGTGGTTCATCCCACGTTGAACACTTTGGGAAAGTCCCAGGCACTACTGCTGTATGGGGGGGTCAATGGGAGGCAGATGAACCCCAGAGCCAGGCCAGGAAGGATGCTCCAAATCAGCTGGAGCACAACAGTTTGGATAAAAATCCAAAGCTGGCCATGGCAATAATGCAAAGAGATCACAGCCATGGGGGGTAACCTGAGCACTGTCTGAAAAAGCAGGAAAAAATTGTAAAAAGAGAATTTGGCAGAACCTCAGCAGCTCAGGAAACTTTGCTGGGGAAGTCCCTTCCACCAAGAGACGTTCCCTGGCACTGGCTTATCCCAAGGGCCACTGGGGCTATTTATTTAGGCAGCCCAGTCCGACCAGCACGACCTGTACTGTGCCTCACCACAGCAGCACGTGACGTGCTCGGACTTGCACCCACCGGTGCTCCAGAAAGGAATTATGATGCATCTGAGGTGCATCTGACAAACAGGTCACCCCCTTTCATCTCAGCACATCCCTTTGCTCCCAGGTCAAACCAAACTGAATTGAGAAATTCACCTGGGAAAAACTGAGCGTTTGGCCAGGTCTGGAAAGCACTGGTGTACCTGGGGGGGTTAAAATAATGCAGATGGACGTGGGAGCATGAACAGGAGGAAAAAAAACGACAGGGCAGTAAAAACATACTGTGGGCTGCTTAAAAATAGCTTTCAGTTTCTATCTGAGCAGCAATTTCCCCTCCCGTGGATGCATCAGCTGAACGCAAACACGGACACGGAGCTCACGTTTATGGCTGGAGTGAAACCTTCAGTGGAGATGCAATCCCAAGCAAGGCAGAGAGGAATATTACACACCATGAGACCAGGAAGGAAATAATCTCCACCTCAAAGGTTATAATGCAAGAGGAAAAGAGAGATGCTCTGACACTGCACACTCAGCAGTCCCATTGCTGCCCCGTGCTGCAGCTCTGCTGGGTACCAGACCACCCGCCCCGAGAGCTCCCTGGCATCCAAGCAGCTGGCACATGCAAAGGGGAAAAATTGTGAATGCTATGAATTAAATTCTTGTCTATGAATTAAATTCAGTCTCAGGCCCGAGACTGAATTCTGAAGTGAACTAAGTCCATTAAATAGACTTCAAAGTATTTATCCTGCCTTAGCCTACATCACTGTTGTAATAACAGGTTTGGACGCCAAGAGCTTAATAGCTACAGCAAAAAATATCTCTAGTGTACGAGATGATCTATGTTCTTGCAGGAGCCTTACAATATCCAACCCACCTTCTAATAATAAACTGTTTCAGGCTTTCATTTTCTAAATTGCATGTGTACTTTGGAGAGAGGTTTCCTTGAACCTGCCGCATAATGAGAGATTTCAATAAATCTTGTCAAACCAGCCAAACAGAACTAAATTTTAATTTTACTTTGAAATTGCAGCTGAGTGCTCCAGTAGATGTATTTTTGCTGTAATTGCCACAGAACTCAGGCAGAGGAGTTTGCTTATTTTAACCAGATAGCATTATTGTCTCCATGTGTTGAAGCATTTAGTTGGCTGTAAGAATTTAACCTTTATATATGCAGAAATAGATTTGTCTTCCCTGCTCTGGCCAATAAGGGAGAGAAAATGTTACAGGAGGAGAAGGGAAAGAAACATTGCAATAACTGGAAAGGATGCTTTAACCCCATGGTAAAGCTCAGTATGGAAAATTACTCTGTACATTATGGTATCATATGGTGCTGCACCGAGCAGCTAAAGCTTGGCTCTCGTTTGAGAAGCAGGATGACTTTTGTTGTTAAATCACACCCTGTGAAAGCAACAAATTCCGTGGTACTTGTGAGAAATGGGCTTTTTGGTGTGATTTCCCCATTCCTGTAGGGCCTGAGGAGCATCCATCGACTCGCCGCAGCTGCAGATGATGAGGGGGAGTTTTCAGAGCACTGAGTAATTTTCATGCTAAGGGTTTCTACCCAGCCCGCTGAACAGTACTAAAAATAAGAGAAGATGCCCTCCCCTCCAGCCCACGAGGATGCAGGCGGGTTCCCTCCACCGCCCTCCTCCTCCTCCTCCTCCTCCTCCCCATCCCTGCTCCAGGAACCCGAGCGCAGCTCCTGCACAGAGCCAGGGGCAGCCGTGACCGACGGCCCCTCTGCCACCCACCAGGCCCTTTGGGAGCCCCCCCTCCCTACTCCCCAGCCATTTTTAGAGCAGCATTGGTATTATTTTTAAGGATTTGGTAATGAACTCATTAAATCACCAAGGCGGGGTGACAGCGAGATGCTGAGATGCTGCTGCCGTAGCCATGGCAACCATCCCCTGCTCCTAGAAAGGCTGGAAAGGGAAGATGCTCTGGCTGTGTGGCAAGGAGATCCTTGCAGGGCATGGTTTGGCCTCGACCCCTCTCCTCATGGCACCGTGGGGGCCCCAACCCCCTGGGAGAGAAATATCCCTTGCTGAGGTTTCACTGGCAGGGAGTGAAGCTCTGGGTTTGTGGAGTTACCAAAGCCGATTAAAATATTCTACAATATTGAGGGTTTTATTTTTAAAAAATATTCTACAATAAAAAAAATCTACAATAAATATTTTTTAAAAATATTCTACAATATTGAGGGTTTTGTATTTACAGGTAAGGGCACCATAATTCACACTCAGCTACACTGACCTGGGCGCAGCTGCAGTGGAATGCATCGGCCATACCAACACATCCCTGCACAGGGGGAAAGGACAGATGCTGTAGTGCTTGT
>VZRW01013112.1:42030-52683 GCA_013398125.1 Aegotheles bennettii
CCCCACACCACCCCCATCCCCCCCCCCCCCTCCATCTCCATCATCTTCATCACCATCTCCATCTCCACCCCCATCTCCATCATCACCTCCACCTCCATCACCATCTCCACCTCCATCACCATCTCCATCACCATCACCATCTCCATCACCATCTCCATCTCCACCTCCATCTCCACCTCCATCACCATCTCCATCACCATCACCATCTCCATCTCCATCACCATCTCCATCTCCCTCACCACCTCCATCTCCATCTCCACCTCCATCTCCATCATCTCCATCTCCACCTCCACCTCCATCTTCACCTCCATCTCCACCTCACCCTGCCCTGCTTACCCCACGGGTCCCAGCACACAGACACTGTCAGCAGTCTGCAGATTTTCCTGCTGAGCTGCCACCACCAGCAATGCTCCTTTACAGCTGGGTATGCACACAAGAAAATGAAAGTTGAAGCCCCCAGCACCTAGGAGTCATCAGCACTCAACCCCCGTGCAATTACTCAGCTGCTCAGCCTCCAGCTGCAGGAGGTGCCTTCACACCAGTGGGAGATCCTTGTTATCCACTCTCAAGCATGATGTGGTGCATCCCCAGCATCCCCTGTTTGCGATTCAATCCCTGAGTGATGCTGGGGCACTTCAGTCCTGCTTCAGTCACACTGAGGCAACAGGACTGGCCCAGCCAAAGCTTTCTGTGAAGCAAACCCACTCCAAGCTGCTTTCCCTGCCCTGTTCTGCACTCATCCACACATGTTCTGTTCCTTTCTCTTGTCACTCGTGGTTTCTCCTGGCCAACTTGCAGGATACGGTGCCAGTGGAACTGGAGGAGAGGCACAAGAGGACTATCAACACTCAAAAGCTTCCTGTAAATCCTTATTATAACGAAAATGAATTCCAGTCTGAGCCAAACTCAACCCAGACCAGCAGCTGGGCAAACACACACACACCTCCAAACTGCACGTGCACAACTGAAGTGAACACAAGTCGCTGATGAACACTTTGGGAAATGTCATCCCCATCCCATCTGCCCCTAAGCAGCACCAGTTAAAACCAGTGGAGGCATCTTTGGCTCAGATTTGAACATGGATGGTGGAATTATGGTTCTAAACACAGGCTTCTAGTGCCATTTTAGAGACCCTGGGGTACATCTCCTTGCCTCCAGCTGCCCCTACAGAAAGGCACGAGGTTCCTCTAGGTCCTGTGTCCCACCTACCAGCCCTACACATATTCCTGACCGACCACAAGGCATTTAAAGATGCAGAACAGAAGATGTGCTGGCTGTTGGAGTGACAAATTGTTGTACTCACCCATTTAGGTCTCTTCCAACCTTGATGATTCAATGATTCTATGATTTTACCCTCTTCAAAAGTGTCACTGCTTGGATTTGGATGCCAACACCAAGCTCCTCCCCGCTCCCTCCCAAGTGCCTGTGTGCCAATCTCACACATAGCTGAAAAGTTTGCAGCAGCCCAGGGTCACTGGGTTCAGGCATCAAAATGTCTTTCCTTTCCCCATTTCTACATTAAAAAAATATATTAAAAATAAGAAGGATCCATTCCACAGATGCTGTGATGTCCTGCACATGGCTGGAGAGCACCCCGAAAGCATCTTTTATGCTTCCATGAAAACCGTCAAGCAATGCTTGATGCTCCAGGAGTGGAGAAACAGCCTCTTTCCCTAAAAACCCTACAAAACCCTAAATAAATCACACCTCACACTCCTTACACAACCACCTCGTCCCTCAGCTCCCTTCCCTCACACCAGTGCTGCACTTCCACCCTGTGAGAGATCTTGTTCTTGGTGGGCTGAAGGCAGCAGCTCCCCAAGGGGATGGGGGATGGCTGAATCCCCCTGCCCTCAGCTGCACAGGGATTTCAGAGTTGGCCTCTTTAATCCAAATGAATCATGGGGCTCCAGGAAAGCTGGAGAGGGACTGGTGCCAAGGGCACGGAGTGATGGGACAAGGGGGAACGGGTTCCAAGTGCCAGAGGAGAGATGGAGATGGGATGGGAGGGAGAAATTGTTTGGTGTGAGGGTGGTGAGAATAGACTAGACTAGAAATAGGAATAGGAATAGGAATAGGAATAGAAATAGGGATAGGGATAGGATAGGGATAGGGATAGGATAGGATAGGATAGGATAGGATAGGATAGGATAGGATAGGATAGGATAGGATAGAATAGAATCATTCTGGTTGGAAGGGACTTCCAGGGTCATCAAGTCCAACCTTTATCCCATCATATTCCTGACCATTAGACCATTAATTCCTAACCATTAGACCATTAAATGGTCTAATTTAGGGTGCCCAGAGAAGCTGTGGCTGCCCCTCCCTGGCAGTGTCCGAGTCCAGGTTGGATGGGGCTTGGAGCAGCCTGGTGTGGTGGGAGGTGTCCCTGCCCATGGCAGGGGGTGACACTGGGTGAGCTTTGAGGTCCCTTCCCACCCAAAACCATTCTGTGATTCTATGAAACACCTTACACTAGCAAAGGCAAAC
Source organism: Aegotheles bennettii (assembly GCA_013398125.1). Classification (NCBI taxonomy): domain Eukaryota; kingdom Metazoa; phylum Chordata; class Aves; order Caprimulgiformes; family Aegothelidae; genus Aegotheles; species Aegotheles bennettii. The sequence continues at coordinate 44,521 of VZRW01013112.1, forward strand.
ACAAATATAACACATTTGGAGAAGGAGCAGCCTCCCCAAGGCCTGACTGCAAACAGCAGGGTGCTTGTTCCGTGGGCAGTCCCAGCAGGGCAGCAGAAGGATGGAGCCACCCCTAGAAACCTTCCCTTTGCCTGTCCCATGAGGCTGCCTAGCAGATACCCACGCAGGGTGACAGAGAAGGAAGAACACCTTCCCTTTCTCAAATATCAGCTCATCTGAGTTCACACAGGAAAAGCAAGAAGGGGAAAAAAACCCCCACTTTTGTGCATTTAATTCAGAACCTAATTACTTTGTATAAATTAGTTAGCTGGCTTCCACCTAAGATTTAGCATGTAATAGCCTATGAATCACATCTCTGTTACAGGATATATTGTGCCATTTATATGTAAAGATGCTTTATGCAAGGCACCCTGTGGACTGAGGATATTAATTTATACTACAGGCTCTGGAAGATTAAATGAAATTAAAGGAGATAAGGAGATAAGACACTACTGCTGATCAATGCTCCTTAATGAGGAACAGGCTCTGTGTGCATTTGGAGGTGCCATCAGCCATCAGAGCACACAGAGCTGTAAGGTCAGTTGGTACAGATGAAGGTGGGATAGATTCAAACCCCACTGGTTGTAACAGACTCTCTGGTCACCAACACTGGGGCTGTTTCCTCCTCTGTGTGCTCTTAATTACTCCATTTAACCTGCCCAGATGTGCACACAGACCATGCTCCTCACCATAATCTTGGTTTGCTTCCTTCCACTGAGCCACGTTCTGTGGCAAGAACTTTTCCAGCAGCTCTTCCAGTTCATCCCTATTTATTTCCAGCCAGTTTGTGAGTGCCACAGGGAAGAGCCATGAGGGCCACCGTGCCATGCTTTTCGGGTCTGAAAGCCCTATGCACCCTAAGGAGGCAGCGACACCCATTCCAAAGGCTCCTAACTCACTTCATGAAGAGCAGGAGTTGTTCCACCCACAGGACAAGGCACAACAGCCACAGGCAGCGCCTGACTAAGGAGTTGCACCAGGAGAGGAGGTTCCTCCTCCTGAATCAGCAGTCTGCATCTCCACCGAGCTGTTCTCATGTTTATGCTCAGTCCTGGCCAGCTCCTCCTCACTACTTAAAAGAGAACAAAACATTACTTACAAGTCTAATTTTAAGCTGGTGCCCCGGAGCCAGAAACCGACTTAATTTCCATAGATACCGAGTGGTTTTACCAGTACAGTGCAGCTCATTCCCTCTTCTCCCCCATCCCAGTGTTCCTGTCACCTGCCACAGGAGCCATGTCCGACCCTGCAGGAGCAGGACACAGCAGTAACCCAGAAGTGCCTGGGAGAAGCTGGTAAATGCTACCTTAGCATCCCAAATACGCCTGACTGCACAGGAAAATAATCCCTGATGCAGAGAGGTTTGGTGGGAAAACAGGAATTATCTGGACTGCAAGGAATTTAATTTATTACAGGTGCCTACAGACAACAGGGCTCTGCTCCAGCAGTGCAGTCACTGGGTGCCAAGCAGCACAGAAGCCACCCAGTGGTAATTTTTTTCATGTTGTGTTTTTATACATCTGCTCAGAAATTCTCTTTTGATTGGAGATGAGGGAATTCAGGCTGGGAATTCAGGCTGGCAGGGAAACGTGGCGAGTTTTGTGCAGCTGAAGCTCTCAAACCAGAAGGGTTCTCGAGCCACTGGAAACAAATGCTTCAGATGAGACCCCTCACACACCTGGTTTGGTGCTGATATCCTCTGCAAAAGTAGGATCAATTTATCCAGACCTCACATGCATGAGCTCACGAGCACTCACAGAATTCTGTTTAATCCCAGTGTCCACACAAACACGTGCGTGTCCCAGTGTGACCGTGTTCCTTCTGCCTGACAGCACTGGTCTGGTGCATGGGTGAGCAGGAGGAACACCCAAGCCTTCCTCTAAATGAATTTATAAAGGGAAAAACTAGGGAGAAGAAAACCTGAGGGGTGCACACAGAATCACAGAATCACAGAATTCTAGGGTTGGAAGGGACCTCGAAGGATCAATATGCACAATGCTGATGGCTTTCTACCCTGGACTGCAAACCTATTTGCATTAAACCTATAAAAATATATCAGAGCAGGTACAAAGCACCTGTTAAATCATCACCTCCATTGGATTATTTTCACCAGAAAAAAAAAAGATGCTCAACCAACACGGCTCAGGGTCCCCAGGATAGAACCAGAAGCCTAATTTTCCTCCAAAATAAAACCCAACTGAAAGATAAAGGCATCCTGTGATTTAATGGCATCTCTTCAAACAGCACTGCCTGCAATCAGAACAAAGGCTTCTGAGCAGGGAGACCAAAAATGGGAATAATACATCACAAGTGGGGGAGAAAGAGAAAATCTAAATGATGCAATAAAAAAATCAACCCCGTCCTTTCAGAAACTCCCGTTCCACAAACGAGGGGCCACGTTTTGCATTCATTATCATTCTGCTAGCAACCCCTCGGAGACTGCGAGCCAGGCAGTGTGGCAGCACACACACCAAGTGAGGATGAGGAAAGAGGGGTTTAAGTAGGTCACTGGTAAATATGATCATGATGGATCTTTTTTGTTGTTGTTTCTGTTTGCTGTCAGACACTGGAGTCCTTATTTGAGAGGAGAAGAGAATTCATGCAGCAGCAGCCAGGTGGGCAGCACATCCAGGGGGGAATGTGTGTTCCCATTCTGAACCAGCCTGGCACCTCTGACATGGGCCAAGTCTTCTGAGATGGGCTGGCTTGGAGCTGCACCACCAGCACCAGCACCACCAGGAGAGCTGCTCCCTGGGCTCTGAGCATGGACATGGGTATTTAGAGGGAGCTGCGGCTCAGGAATATGGGGAAATGCAGGTTGTGATTCTATGCCAAGTGGATTTAATGGAATCAGAGCACCACCCTCTTCTCTTTCTGATTCCTCTCCCTACCCGTGAGGTTTCTTGCATTGAGAAAATCAACCTCAAAGCAGCCCTCGCTGCTCCTGTCCCCTCCCTGCCCACAGAGCTTGCTCTAGAATGTGTCTGGGAAATAAAAAAAAGAGAATTGGGAAGAAAACCAAACTGTCCCTTTGTTGCACAAGCTCTGGGGAGCACTCTGTTTGCAAAAGGATGGGACAGAGGAAGGGAAAAGGAGAGGGAGGATGCCCCTGGCAGTAGCTGCCTCCTCTCGGGTGCTGCTCTCTGTCCTGGGGAGCAGCAGAGCCAACTGAGGGACATGTGAGGCCAGAAGAAGAGCTTCACCGTGTGGAGAGATGCCCAAACTACAGCGGTTGCCCAGAGGTAGATGCCCCATCCCTGGAACCATTTAAGGTCAGATTGAATGGACTCTGAGCAACTTGGTCTAGTTGAAGATGTCCCTGCTCACTGCAGGGGAGTTGGACTGGATGAGCTGTGAAGGTCCCTTCCAACCCCAACTATTCTATGGTTCTCAGAAGGATGACAACCCATGGAGCAAAGTCACAGCATCTACCATTTTCCAGCCTTCCACTGCAGAGCAGTCTGTGGTGCTCTCACACTGAGGTCTGAGTGCAGCACACACTGGATCCAAGATGCTGCCGTGTTTGGCACAGGATCCCACTGGCCTCAAAGCCAGACCACCACTGCAAGCTGCTCAGGTCCCACCTTTGCATGGCTCCTGGTCCTCCCGTATACGAACACCGTGCTCTGCCAGCTGCATGGGCTGACTGGCAGCAACATGGTTCATCTGGAGAGGAAGCTTCAAGAGGGGAGAGAGGGAAATAAAAAGACGTTCCCAAATATTCCACAAAAATTGGATTGTGGTTGCACGAGCAGGAAGGGGGGACCAGCTTGGGTTCATTGTCAGATGTGCAGAAATAATGCTACAGCAATGCCATTGTTTCAAACCCAAGTTTATGACCTCTTCAGTTCTGCCTTGTAAAAACCAAACTAGCACCTATTGTTTCCAAACCATGGTGGTGGAGCAGTCTGAGCACTGGTTTTCTCAGCGTTCTCAGGGATCTAAGCAGAGATGAGCATTTTCCAAAATGATGCTCCTAGAAAGTTTCAGCATCCCAGGAGTTTTCTGTTCCTGGAGGAATATCTGGCTGTTCCCACGCCCGGCATGTACTTGGAGCAACTTCTACCCCAACTTTCCCCATAGTGGGGACAAGAAAGGCCAGTGAAAAGAGACAAGCTCATGCACCTTGAAGGCAGAGTCCAACGTTGGGAGTGATCTGATGGTGGAAGCAGCAGGTGCTACTTGGACTTCTCCTAATTGGGTTTTGTAGCATTGGATTGTATTCACCTCTCGGTGCTGCAGCGAAATGAAATCCTTGAAGGAAATGAGCTGTAATGAAAGCACAAGCCACCCCCTCATCCAGCCACAGACGGTGGGGAGGCAAGGAGCTCTGCAAACCCAACTTCTCCCCTTGCCCCTACAGGTACCAAACCCAGCACACAAAGTGCCTTTGGCCAATTATTTATCAAACCAGCACGCGCCACATGGAGAAAATGGTTCATTGTTTCTTCTCTTGGCAATAGCTGTTGGCTGAAGGCATCTGTATGAGGGGCATCTGTATTAAGGTGACATTTAAGGTGACAGATGCTGAAGGCATCTGTAATTGCAGGCACTCCCAAGGAAAGCCAGGTTGCTCTGGTGTGCCTGAAGGACACCGTGGAGCTGCCTCGGAGTTGCTGAAGAGCCGGTGGTAGTGTGATTACGCTCGAGCTGGGTGGCAAGATCAGCACTGGAGCCACTGAATGAAGCATTAAATAAAAGGACTGTTACAGCAGAACCTCCTCACCACCGTTCAGACACCACCACTCGGGTTTGAGCTCGTTTAGTCCCTCCAGAGAACAGCAGTAATTGAGCTGCGAGCCGTCTGCCGCCTCTCCCCACGCACATCTCTCCAAGTACTTGATGTTCTGCCTCAAAAACCCTGGGTTTGAAGGCAAACCAGCACGTCACTTCGATCATTTCCAGGCTTTACAGCTCTAAATATGACCTGCCCCATTAGCCTGGTACCAGCAGCACTTTTGGAGGCCAGATTCTTTAAGGTGACACTTTTTAATGTCTGTTTTTCCCCAGCGTCTCAAAGCAGTCGGGGACAACATGGTTCACGTCAGCATTGTCCTTGGGAGCCTGTGATACACAATGGTGTGACACAGCCATCACATCTAGGGGGAGAGCTGTCTGAACTCCAGCTGGCTCCACTGAATGGAGGCTGGTCCTGGACACACAACGTCCTTGGGATGCTGCACGCTCTGGAGGTGCAAACAGAGCTGTTGGCATTCATACACAGCACACACGGGACTCCATGGGTGATGGAGATGGAACAGAAAGCCATGGTAATGCTCATGCTGAAGGAGAAACCCTTGAAGCTGTCGTAAATCTCACCACTCTCTGCAGGTATCAAAACCAGCATCTCAAAGAGGAAGAAATCCTACTTTCTTAGAGATGAAAGTGGAAGGGGCTTGGCCCTGAGCCTGCTCCTAGCAGTGATTACAGAATCGCTGTATCACCGCGTGGGGTGTGATCCCATCACCCTTACCACTGGACACCACTGATGCTCTGTGCCTGGGAATGCCCAACTCCAGCCCAGCAGTGACAACTCACACCCTGCCAGCAGGTCACCAATCATCCCTGGTGCAAGTTCACAGGATACGAGAACCCTCGGAGCCACGCTGGGGATAAAGGCAAGAGGGACGAGAGGAAATGGCCTCAAGTTCCATCAGGGGAAGTTTAGGTTGGAGATTAGGAAGAAGTTCTTTACTGGGAGGGGGGTTGGGTACTGGAATGGGCTGCCCAGGGAGGTGGTGGAGTCACCGTCCCTGGGGGTGTTCAACAAACGGGTTGATGAGGCACTTGAGGCCATGGTCTGATGGTCTAATGGTTAGGGATATGATGGGATAAAGGTTGGATTTGATGACCCTGGAGGTCCCTTCCAACCAGAATGATTCTATGATTCTATGATTCTATGATTCTATGATTCTATGATTCTATGATTCTATGATTCTATGATTCTATGATTCTAGGGGACGGGTCACAGTGGAGTGGGACAGGACCCATCATGGGGTATCCATCTGTGAGACTGGAGGACACATGGCCAGGGTTGGCTGCACTGGAGGCTCCAGTGCTGGGTAAGAAATGGAAACTGAGTAATTCACACCAGCACTCTCCTCTTCTTTTTTTCCCCCCACTTACTTTAGCATTAAAACCTCCAATTTGGATAATAAATTATCACACGTAACTACCGAGCTTCAGCCTGACTTCATGAACAAAGCAGATTTACAGGGAAATTTGCCTCGGATCATTCTCAATGCATCTGTTTTGAACAAGGGGGAAAAAAGCAATGTTTAAGCAATAGCAAATCAAAACTGATTTAGGGATCTGAAGGACTGAAACAAAGCCAACGCATTAAAAGCAACCACAACAATTATCATAGTTACACTTATGCAAATCTTTTTCACATTGCAGAAAAAAACCCAACGTGGCTTTATTTAAGAATTTGGCACATTAAAGGGGAAAGAGGAGATCCACGACCACAAGAGCATTTATTCAGGTAAGAAACCCAGCAGCAGAATTACAAGGTGGCAAAGGAGAATTTATAAGGAGAGCAACATGCCAGGCTCACTATATGAAAGAGATAGACTCTGATTTTATACTGTGAACTCGATGCTGCAGCCTGGCTTGGCTTTTTCCAGCCTGCTTTTTAGCAGGAGCTTTAAAACTTGAGCTCAAACTTTAAGTTCTGGCTCCACTGTAAAAGGACAAAATAAAAGCTATGAAGTGTGCAAAGAAATAAAAGGGTTTTTTGGTTTGTTTTTCTTTGTTGTTGTCTTTGTGGAATCAGGTTGGCACAGCCACATCAAAATATTCATTTCTTTGACCTTGGCTTCAGGCAGAATTGTTGGGACACTGTATTTTTACTGACTATTTAGTCTCTATTTAAAAATCAAGTGCCTTAGCTCTTTCCCAAAATGCCAAGTGCCAAGCTAGGGGTCTTCACCACATCCAGATTTTATCCGATAGATGCTCCACACCTTCCAGAAAAAAACCAAACCCAAACCTACCCTCTAAGAGTAAATGTTAGCTATGTGCCAAAGCCACTAATTACTTCTGAAAGAGCAGTGTCAGACACACCGAGTGCCTTTTTGAGAGCAATTCAAATATTGAGTTCACAAGATGAAATGAGCTGGGCAGGAGATAAATGGGAGGAAAGCGAGCTTAAAAGACTCATTTTTGGCTCTGCTGAAGATGCTCTAAGGTAGAAAAACAGAAGGCAAGTTTTGTTAATGTGTACTTTTAGGATACTTTGTTTTATGTAACAATGTAAGAAGTAGCAGAAATATTTCCCATGTTTATCAAATACCCAAAGATCTTACGACAAAAATGCTTTTTTTTCCCAATAAGAGAAACCCAGTGAGCCCATTTATTTTATTCAATTTCCACCCCTTTAAAAATGTTAAAGCCTTGAAAATATTTTTTGCCCTCACCTTTGCCAAACCATCTTGTTTGGTATTTAGCAGCTCTCCAAAAGGGAAGGTGTGTACCTAAAAGGGAGAAGCCTGGATGGGGATCTGGTCTACAGAGCTGATGAACCAGCAGCCACCAAGCACCTCTGATCAGAAGTAATGAGACTCAAGGTTGGAAAACCACTATAAATAAATGGGGTAAATCAATGGAAAACCACTATAAATAAATATTAGCACACTGACTTGTGCTAATATTTAAGCATCACCTATGAGATGTTGCTGATCTCTGAAGGTTTGGAAGCAGTAGCTCCTGGGTGCTGCTGACCCCCACCAGGGCTGTTGGCAGCAGCCATGCACAATATCATAGAATCAGAACATGGTGAGTTGGAAGGGACCCTCCAGGATCATCAGTCCAACCCCTGTCCCCGTGCAGGACACCCCAGGGTCACCCCATGTGCCTGAGAGCATCACCTAAACGCCGCTTGAGCTCAGGCAGGGTTGGTGCTGTGACCACTGCCCTGGGGAGCTGTGCCAGTGCTCCACCACCCTCTGGGTGACAAACCTCCTGAGATCCAACCTAACCCTGCCCTGATTCAGCTCCTGCTGTCACCCCCAGTCCTGTCACTGTCACAGGAGTGCAGAGATCGGTCCCTGCCCCTTCTCTTCCCCTCGGGAGGAAGCCACAGACTGCACTGAGGTCCCCCCTCAGCCTCCCCCTCTCCAGGCT
>VZRW01013112.1:52746-102950 GCA_013398125.1 Aegotheles bennettii
GAGCAGAGCAGGACAATCCCCTCCCTTGACCAGCTGGGCCATGCTGGGCTTGATGCCCCCAGGACACGGGTGGCCTCCTGGCTGCCAGGGCTCACTGCTGGCTCATACTCAGCTTGCCATCCACCAGGACCCCCAGGTCCCTTTCCAGCCACTCGTTCCCCAGTCTGCCTGGGGGCAACACCACCAGGGCTGCCCCATCCCAGGTGCAGATTCCAGCACTTGAACTTCAGTAGAGGGAAGGAAACAGATCACACGTTTTGACCAAGATCTGAGAGCCAGTGGAAGAGCAGGCCCTAAGCAGGATTTGTACAAGTTTGAAGTTGTGTGGTAACACCATGAATTACATCCATTTTGAGTCCAAACCTGCATTTTTAAAAACCAAGTGAGGTCAAACAATGCTGGTGTGGTTATGGCAGAGCACGGACTACGAGGGGAATGTAGAAGATCATTTCTCTCTGGTAGCTTGTTTTCCAACGTAGCATCCCTGCACTCAAGCACACGAGGCAGATGGCATGAATTACAGCCCCTTCCCCAAATAAAACCAAAATATCAAAGTTTTCCATGCCTGGGATATGAGGCACAGGGAGGTTCCCAGCACACAGCCCGGCGGATGCCAGGACAGCTGCTCGGGGCAGATGGGTCCTTTGACAGCTTGATAATACTGACTTGCTGGTGAAATGAAGCCCTGGTAAGGTCGGCCAACGTGGGGCCATCTGTTTACTGGAGAGGAAAGGCTCTTGGAACAGCAGGTAGCCAATGCTTTGGTTGAGAATTGAACCAACAGCAAGATCATCACTATTTACAACCTCCGCTGTGCAGGCACATGGGTACAGCTGGCAGCGTAACCCTGCCACGTCAGCCTCTCCTGCAGCTCTCCAGACACGGCTTGGGACTTCTGTACCACCAGAAGCTCTTTAGAAGACCCTTTCTGCTTATTCCAGTTTGTTTATAGCAGGCAAGGTGACAGTTCGTGTCAAACTTCCAGCCTTGAATGAATGCCAAGGGCTGGAGTTCAAGACTGAGAATACCAACACGGTTAGAAAGGTGGGATAATGAACACAGTGAATACAGCAGAGAGTCCATAGAAACACTTGTGTAAGGTGAAACACTCCTGTTCACCTGTTCCCACAGTAACACCTTCCCTGAGGAAAATCTACAGCATCGGAAGGGAAGCTCGATGGGAAAGGGAAGCTCAATGGGGAAGGGAAGCTTGATGGGGAAGGGAAGATCAATGGGAAAGGGAAGCTTGATGGGAAAGGAAGCTCCATGGGGAAGGGAAGCTCGATGGGAAAGGGAAGCTCAATGGGGAAGGGAAGCTCGATGGGGAAGGGAAGCTCCATGGGGAAGGGAAGCTCCATGGGGAAGGGAAGCTTGATGGGAAGGGAAGCTTGATGGGGAAGGGAAGCTCAAGGGAGAAGGGAAGCTCAATGGGGAAGGGAAGCTCCATGGGAAAGGGAAGCTCCATGGGAAAGGGAAGCTCAATGGGGAAGGGAAGTTCACTGGGAAAAGGAAGCTCGATGGGGAAGGGAAGCTCGATGGGGAAGGGAAGCTCAAGGGAGAAGGGAAGCTCGATAGGGAAGGGAAGCTCCATGGGAAAGAGAAGCTCAATGGGAAAGGGAAGCTCACTGGGGAAGGGAAGCTCCATGGGAAAGGCTGGAGCAGCAGCTGAAGAATGCAGGAACTCCGTCTCGCTGCACCACGATGACTGCTCAGGTGGGATTTCTTTAATGGCTTTTATATTCCCATCATAAATTTCTCAAGGGCAGACGGGAGCCGGACAGAGCCTCATAAAAGAGCACAGAAAATGTTAAGTGCTCTAGGATATTAAAATTACGAGCATGATGGCTCTGTAACACCTCGAGAGGAGGAGGGGGGGTTGAATTTTCTACTCTAGGAGACTGCAAAACGCGTATCATAGCTTCTGACAGTCTAAATGCCCTTTCCCCCCCCCAGACCACAGATAATCCTTCCAGTCTCACACTGCTGCTGTAGACTGCCCAGGAACAGAAAAGATTCCCTTGTTTTAGCCCAGTAGATCCATCAGCTGGAGAAATGAACTGGGCAACTCAAATAACACTCTGCAAAAGGCTAATAGGGCAAAATATCATTTGTTAGTAATTCATCACACCGGGGCGGTGGGCAGGAGAGGACCTTTGGCTCACTGGAGAGCTATTTTCACAGGAATTATAGCTACTGCAGAAACCTAGTTCTAAATTTTCAAAGTAATCAATGTTGGTTTTTTTCAAGTGCCCTGAATACAGAATTATTTCAGAACATGCCAAGCTTCTAAACCATCAGACAAGTCAATCTCCTGCAAAGCCCATCAGGCTCAGCAACTTCTCATTTCTACCAAGATCTCCATCCCAGGAGGACCCTGGTCATCTGCATGGAGCTTTAGCCTCTAGGTGCTGCTTAGAGAACAGAAAGCATCACAGTCACATGGAGATGCTGGTTTAAGCAACTGGAACGTGTCTCAGCCACAGCAGAGTTCCATTTCCAGTGAATTTCAGACAGAATTTGTGCTGACCGTGGGTGTAGGGCATGGGCAGGCTAGGGAAGGAAAAACTGACCAATAAACCTTTTTTGTACTCAAAGGAAGGCCATAAAATACAATAAATCCTTACTATTCATATCATCAGACTAAAGAATTGTCTTTATGATGTAAAGGGCAAGTACTCAAATAAAGGATTCACAATTTTGCTGCAAAAATTAAACTCACCCTCTTGAAAGCTCCAGCCCCTCTCTTGAGCTCATTTTATTCTCAACATAAAAAACCCAGAACTGCGGGAGACAAAGTGATTTTCCCCATTTCAGGAATATGTTGACTTAGAATCATCCATGTTGGAAGAGATCTTCCAGATGATCCAGTCCAACCCCCACCTACATCACCACTAACCCACATCACCCAGTGCCACATCCAGATGCACCTTGAACCCCACGTATAACAAACAGCTACTCTGCCACTGGAAGGTGAACTGGGGAAGGTTTGCCTGGCCAGGGAGTTGGGGACTCATTTGGGAATGAGTTCCCTTCCAGCAGGACAAGTGTTTGGAAAAACTTGGTAGGACCAACATCTGAAGAAGCGTTTTCCAAAATATAAAAGAATTAAAAAGAGAGTGAGCTTCATCGGGGCGCTAGCACTCCTGTTCATGCCCTGGAGTCCCCAAAAGCAACAAATCTTTATCTATGCAGCATATTTGCCCAAGGAAAACTGTAGTTTCTTAATCCAAGCTGTAACTGTGGAGTCGACAAACCTACACAGGAATGATCAGAGATGATCATAGAGGTCAGGAGTTGGGCTCAATGATCCCTTCCAACTCGGCATGTTCTATGATTCCAGGTCATACACCAGCCATAGCTGTATCTTAGCTAAATCCTAAAAAAAATTCAAGTTACTCAGACAAGGTAAGAGAATGAAGCCAATCATTCCAGTTTATATATTCTTTTTTAATTTACTTTGTATAAGGAAACTATTTTTCCCTTTGCCACTACCCTTGCACAGGGCCAGGTGCTTAGAAGCTGACAGCTAACTCCCCAAAACACAGCAGAATTTCACAACCAATTCATTAGGAATAGAAATCCTGTATAAGAACAAAGCTCAAGCACTGAAAGAAATGTTAGGGAAGAGTCTGATATGAATAAAGTCTGGGTCTTTGTCAGGCTCCAGCCGCCACTAACAATGGTGTCAGCCCCTGGCAGGGCTGAATCAGAACTAAACACGGGTTAGCTGGCAGTGGTGACAAAGGACAAATCATATTAAACAGCAATTTAGAAGCAGTTTGGTTCCAGTCTGGTTATCCGAAGCAGTGCTCAGCTCCTCTTGATCTTTCCTAGCCTACAAGGAACCACCAGCCTGGATGGAAACTTCACGTTGGAGCACTTGTCCCCGCTGTCAGGGCAGGGGTGATTTCCAGAGCACTCACAAAGCTGAAGTGACAGATTAATTCAAAACGGGCGCCTGTGACACCCTTCCTTTGTGTGGAGGCTTTCTGCCTTAGGAAATTGTTATTTCCTTGGAGCAGGGTGGGTTTGTGAGCAGCACACCCCCACGGCTGTGTGTTCAAATACCAGTTTGGGCTCCTCCCTCTTTCTCTGTCCCCAAAACCCAAGAGGATGAATCCCCCTCGTCTCTTCCAGACTATCACTGACCACAGAGAAGATTCTGTTTTAACTCTCATTAGTCTCAGCAATTAATCAAGGTTTCTGCAAGAGAAAGGGAAACAGCTTTAAAAGCAAGGAACAATTATAAACTGACTAAAATCAGCACAGTTTTGGTAGGAAAGAGCATCTTTATGACCAATTGAAGGGTTTTAACCTCTTGTGTGATACCTGAACTGGAAGGTTCATTTCTTCATATCAGTGGAAAAAATTCAAATAAAAAAATACAGAATTGATTTTAATCAAACCAAGCCCTCCTACTTAATGATTTGTGTCCCAGACCACGCTTATAATCAAGCTGAGGATTTTCTCCTAGACAAGATGAACAAAATCATGCTGAATCTCCTCTTTTTTCTTTAAGGACAGCATCAAAAATGGATCAAATGCTTGCCCTCACCTTTGCACAATGGACTGAAGATGTGTATTTACAGAGTGTTCCTTTCCATCTATCTGACCAACATCTTGGTATCCACACTAGTAACAGAAATCACCCTTGGAGCTTACCCTGAAACACCACTATGGAGATAACGGTGAATTTTAAAATCAAAACGTGTTTGCAAGAAGCTTGATTTGCTACAACACGAACTGTTGCAAAGAGCAAAAAAAAAACCCAGAAAAAAACCATTTGTGAGTTCTTCTGTTTGCACCAAATATATTTCATCTCCCCAAACTGCCTGCAGCTCTGGTTGGGTTTTATTCTGCCACCTGATTTAAGTTGCTCAGGGGGATCAGGGCCATGCTGCACCCATCTAAGGTTTTAAACAATTCCAGTGAAACCAGTATTTATGGCTGAAGCTTTGAATAACAGCAAAGCAGCCAAAAGTGCACTTGTCTTTCCACGGAAAGGCTTTTCTGAATGCCCCACAGCAGGGCTGAGGGAAGTGGGCTCCCCCATGCCAAGGCTGAGCAGCCCCCGCTCCCCAGTGCTGCTGCACCCCCATCCAGGCTCCCTGCTCTGCTCAGCCTGAACTCCCTGGACCTGTTTGCTTATCATGTTTAGCACAGTAAAGCTTTAATCCCAGTGATATCCCAGTGCCACCGAGCTGCTGATGGCAGGCAGAGAGAGGTGTGTTTGGTAGGGATGCTCTTCCCCATGTGAACTTTGCTTCCTAGGGACGCCCGAGCAAACCACGCACCCTCCACCACCCCTGCTTCTGCTTCAGCTTCTTTTGAAAGCCTGATGGCACAGATTTTCCTCCCAATTTTTTTACATATATGTATATATACATACACTTTCTACCTTTTTACATACATGCATGTATATCTATGCACATCTATTTCCCCCAGTTTTTACATCTATGTATATCTATATCTCTATACATCTATTTCCCCCAATTTTTACATGTGTGTGTTTAAATTATGCATGCCCAATCCCATGCAATTTTTACAGATGTATGTTTAAATTCTGCAGTCACACTCCTGTCCTGCACACGCACAATACACGTGCACATGGTGCTAAGTGAAATCATGGAATCACTTCTGCAATCAAATCAATCGCTGCCTTCTTGGCTAACACAGACAACTGCAATCCTTGCAAAAGGGGAAGCCAAGGAATGTAACCCTCCTAAAGACACCTTTGTGCCAGGCCAAGGGGACAGGAACAGGGGAACAGGCTTTAGCAGAGCCCACAGCACCTCGTGTGAGTTTGAGATGTGGTTTTATGAATCACTGCTGGGTCCATCGCGCCGCGGTGCCAACGCGCCCGGCTCCAGGGCACGCCAGGCTAAGAACCCAGAACTAAGGGAAATTAAACCACTGCACACTAATGATTAAAATCGGCTGACAGGCCTCAAGGCGCAATGGAAAATACAAAATTATCCCTAGGCAAGTGATTTTCTGCTGCAGTTCTGCAGGGATTGCTTCTTACTGTTCTTTTAATTCCCCCTTCCCTTCAGCAATCCTGGAAGGAAACCAGCGGCCGTGGCTGAGACAATACAGGGATTAGGGGAACAGAGAGCATGGAGGAGAGCAGGCCACTGATACACATGGAGCTGAGCTGCCTGGGTAAGGCAGACAGAAAACACCCTGTGTGTTCTAACACAGACAATAAAAATCATTCTGCTGTGCCACAGAGCAGAGCGCGGTGCTTGGGCACACAGGATGGGTCTCAGTTGTCTTCAGTGGTGACATCTGAGCTGCTTTGACAATTCATGGTGTTCAGATTGTGACATTTCCACACTGCAGGGAGGACCAGACATGGGAGATGATGCATGCAGTGCAAGAGCAGCAAGAGGATGAGATTAACAGCAATTAGTGCTTTGGGAAGTGGCTACGATCAGGTCTTCTCTGGAGAAGAACAGCTCTGAAGTACAGCCAGAAAGACTCCTCAGTTTGTTGAACTGTTCAGTTGAGATGTCTTCTTGGCTTGAAGGCTTGAAGGCTTGGCTTGAGGACCATAAAGGTGTAAAAGATGGAAAGGACAAGGCCTTTCCTGGATGATAACCTTTTATGTTCATCCTCACTTCTCGCTCCTCCAACAGCTCCCCAGGTCCCTTCTTCTCAGCATGTGCTCCAACACTTGAGGAGACACCATGGCCACATCTGCAGTTTCCAAGAGCTGTTTACCCTGCAAGAGCTTTGGCAAACCAAAGTGGTTCGGTGAAAGCAATGTGCCACCCTGGTCACTTCAGAGCATCTTCTCCTCCTGCCAGCGTAAGAGGAGTCCCACAATTCAAATTTCACACACTTGCTCTGATGAGGGACCATCCACCACACTGAGCTGCTGGAGGAGCTTCCCAGCTATTTCATGCACCCTGCTCAATCAGAGCACTTCTCACCTGGCCAGCACAAGGGCTCTGAGACAGCCACAGCCAGAGAGTGGCAAGGAAAACACCCAGGAGAACTCAAGCTCATGGAGACATCTACACATTGCAGGCAGGAACTTACTGCAGCCATTCCATCAGCATCTCAGCTGGCTTCCCCATCATCTCTGTTGGGAATTCAGTCACCTAAATAACTGCATTGCTGAAAAAAACAATAATCTAGCTGATATATTAGAAGCAATACTCAAATACCCATTAACTCAACTAGATTCAACTCACAGCCTTCACCAGCAGTCACTACTCCAGATGTTATAGCCCAGAGAAGCACCACGTTAGTTTTATGCTCTATAAATACCAATTTGTGACCACAACCTGAAATTAAGGAAAATTCTCCTAGGAATAATTGTAACAAGATGCAGCTACAGGGAGATTTTCACAGGGAAAGGGAAAAAATGTGAAATCAGGCAATAGGTTCCCAAATTTAAAGCCTTTATGCCTAAGAACAGGGACAGTGTAACCTCTGCCCAAGCCAGAACACAGCACCTGAAGACACTGCCTCTCAGCTTTACACCTCAACTAATTTTTGCTAAATATTTCCAAAAATTCCCAACACACGATGTGTTAGCATTGAAGTTCCCAGTCCAAAGAGTTTGAAAAAACGATAAAAAAGAAAAAGAGTTTGAACCTAACCAGGGAAGGTAGAAGGGCCACCTGAATCGGAAGGTTTGGGCATCCTCAGCATAGATGCCACCACCAACCTCCTCGTCTTCTTTCCTACACCCTAACCTAGAACAGCACAGAATTTGACACCATTTTATCCCACCAGTATCTAAGTATCATTCCCTACTACTCCACACATAACCCAGGGCAGCTGTGCCCCCTTCCCCTTGCTACAACCTCCTAACAGGGGGTTTAGGATTAATACCGAGACGGCTGGAAATGACTTTGTATGCTCAGAGAGGACCTGAAGTGAGACCCCCTGTAACCCAAGGAAGCTGCTCCCCACGTCCCAGGTGGAGCCCAGCTCTGAAGTCCCATTACAGGGTCACCTGGTGAGTGAACTTTGCGGCTCCAGCTCTCACTCTCCTTTCCCAGCGATGCCTCCTGACAGGCAGGACAGGGAAACCTGACGCTGGCCACGAGGCACACGGGGACTTTGGGCTAATCCTGCTTAATGAGGAATTCCCAAAGTGCCTCTCAACAGAGGGGTCAGCTAATCCCATTCACTGACAGGATTTTTTTACTCTCAGAAAACTGAAAGTGGCTGAAAATATTTCCTTTTATTTCGATTTATAGATATTGCCTGGAACAGGGAAACCATGACATTTGGATATTTGGACAATTAACCATGAGCTGTTCCTGTACATTACCATTAAACCTGTAATTTTTATTAGATGTTGGAGAAAAAGGGGCTTTTAGACCAGCTCTCCCATTTGACCAGCTGTGCTGAGATCTGTCATTCGAAGCAGTAAAGAAATGCTAATGCTGTTTTAAATGAAGATTAAACAGCACAGAGCATATTGAACTGTCACCCTCCTACAGTGATTAGATAAAAACTAATCCTTTTTAGAGATAAAAATGCTGTTGTTCAAATCAGTATAAGAAGCTGAAAATCAATAGTTTATACCCTTACATGAAAGGTGCAGTATTTTGGACTGATGGCCACAAACCAAACTTTCTTAAGTGAAGCCCACACCGAGCTGTACGTGGCAGAGAGGCTGGGTGCTATGTACTCATGACTGAGCAAAAGGAACAGCAAACCAGGGCAGTCTGAACACTGAACATACAGAATCTGGAGTGTAATCAACAGTTTCACAGCTCTCCCCAACATTAGAGACTTGTTAAGGAGCACCAGCCATCTGAAGAAGATGTCACCTGTGTTCAAAACACGCCAGACATGAAAGAACTCCAGCTACTTCACAGGATTGAAGTGTGTTGCTTTACAATACCCACAACCTCCTGAGGCTTCAAGAGTAGCTACACCTTTGAAATTAAACTATATTTAGGTAAAAGCGAAAACAGAGAAGGTTTTCTGTTGCTTTTCAGCACTGAATTTCTCAAAACAAGTCGTGCTGATGCTGAGAACTCGCTTCAGATGAACTTGGCACCTACCTCCAGCAGTGAACTTCACACAGGAGTGGTGAGAAGTGGCTGAACGGGCACACTCTTCTTGAATTCATGAAAAAAACTACCCAGAGACCTAAATGTAACCTTACTTCACTCTTGTTGTCCTGCCACTTGTAGCCTTGGATGAATATTTACCTATAAAGACTCCCTTACCGGTCACAAATGGAGCACGACAGTGTGAACAGCAAAATGTGGCTGTGATGCTGAGCAACATCAGCCTTCATGAAGATCTGCTCTGGAGGAGCAAGGGGACAGCTCTGCAGGTCCCCATTTCTCTACAGAGTTACTTTGATGTGATTGCCTGCAATGCCCTGGTGCTTGTCAGGACAGCCCTGAGCTCACTCTGTGGTGTGAAGGTGATTATCCCTAGTTCAGCTACAAGCAGCTCCATGCCAGAGAACCCCTCACTGCTCACTCCAACAAAACAGCTTTTGCACATTGATTTACAAGAGACAGAGATGACATTTTACAGCTCGAGCAATAAAACATTGAATGATACTGAGGGCAGGAGGAGCAATCTAGGAAAGGAATAGCTACATCTTAATTTTACATGTTAAATGTTTGACTGTGAGAAGCATTCAGGAGCCTTTGTGACACACTCAAAACTCATCTCCTGTGACATCTGTCCCCGAACAGCCATGCCCTAACCAGGGAAGGTAGAAGGGCCAAGCTAAAAAGTATGTCCCAAAAGTGCCAGCAAAACAAATGTTGCTCTGGTATCCTAGGAATAGGATGAAGCAACACAGATAAAGCTCAAGACTGGCATCCAAATGACTCCAGGAAAGCTGCTGGTTTGGCACACGCCAGACTGAGCTTCCAACAAAACCCATCCCCAGCACTGACCTCTTGAAGTGACTTGCCAGGACTCCCACCAGCTCCCCGATCCTGCTGTCGTTGGAGGGCTCTTTGCTGAAGAGACAGACGATGAGATCCTTGTTGTCTTTCGTGTGGAAGACCACGAGCTGGTCCTTTCCATTGGAGACACTCAATCCCACCAACTGTGAAGAGAAAGCAAGGACAATGTTACACACATTGCTAGGTCTCTGCTACTCACCTGGCTGGTTCTCTCCTCTCCAGGATGCTCTCAACATCTACCTCTAGCAGAGAGCTCAGGGCAATGGCACTGCACAGGTCCTCCCACAAGCTGAAAAAGTCAAGGTGGTTGTCAAGTCAAGTCAAGTCAAGTCAAGATAAACCACAGGGTTTTTTTGGAAGGCAACAGCCTCAAAGGTGCAGGGAAATGTTACCCTCTGGACTGGGTTCACTCTGAACATCTCCTGCTAGAAGCTGCACTCCCCCTGCTCGCTGAGTTGCCCAGTGCCTGAGCCACAGCCCTGTTTTCTTTTCTTTTCAAAAGAAACCAACAATAACCACGGGTCTGGCCAGCAACCATCTGCATTGACACACGCAGCACTGGGAATGCAATGATTCACAGATAACATAAGGATGAAGTTTTTTCCTGAAAGCCTAAACATCTTGATGAATAATATAAGTTGCAAACCCTGCAGAGACGTGACTATGCCAGCATTTAGGCAGGGATTAAGGTCTTGCTGCTGTGACAAACTAAAAGAGTGTGGGGCTTTGGGTTTGGGGTTTTTTTGGTCTGTTAAGTAACTGCTACTTGGCACATTAAAGGCTTTGTCCTCATCATCTCCCAAAGCAAAAGCAGGGTATTTTTAGGAGTGGCAGTCTGGGTACACAGGCCATTCAGAGGGTATTAGGGAAAGCAAAAATGAATCTGTGCTGGGGAAACAAAATAGAATGGCAAAAGAAACATCAAGAGGCAAGTACATTCAGCAAAGCAGGGCTAGAAGAATGAGATTAAAAAAGAAAGGCAAAAGAATGGCGAGGACAGAGAGAACTGAGCAGACCTTCCCTGCCCACTGCAGGACCGCATGACTCCTCTGAGGCATCCAGAGATGTGCAGAGAGAAGCCAAATTCTCCTAAAAGTGAGAGGCACCGATACACCATCAGGGGGAGTTTAGGTTGGAGATTAGGAAGAAGTTCTTTACTGAGAGGGTGGTTGGGCACTGGAATGGGCTGCCCAGGGAGGTGGTGGAGTCACCGTCCCTGGGGGGGTTCAACAAACGGGTTGATGAGGCACTTGAGGCCATGGTCTGATGGTCTGATGGTCAGGAATATGATGGGATAAAGGTTGGACTTGATGACCCTGGAGGTCCCTTCCAACAAGAATGATTCTATGTTTCTATGTGGAAATGTAAGGCTCGTTATTCCCTTCTTACAGCAAAAAGCCTTCCATGCAATCCCACTGCCTGTGTTGGGAAGGATCCCAGCACAAACAGGGCTGGAGGTGACTCGCTCCTCTCAGGAGCATGAGCTGGATCCACACGTCTGGCTTAGCAGTCACCAGGGACTATTGCCAAGAAAGCTATTCCAGCCCTGGGTGTCCCACACCCACCAGCACCATCCCAGAAAAGCAGGACACAGCCAACAGGCAGCAGTGAGGTGTGTGCCCTGTTCTCTGGGCAAAACACTACACAAGCTCCAAACTGCCTGTGGTTTGTTGCCTTGTTCTCCCAGTACAACAGCCTGGCTGTGCCACTGCAATCCCTGACACTTTAAACCACCTCCTGCTACCAGTTGCACGTCCCCAGCACAGGTGGAGTTTACTCTCTGCTATTTTGAGGTGATGGAATAGTTTAAAAACAAGCTGAGCTTCATGCACAGGCATTAACAGCTGCCTGGGTTTATGGTGTCCCTTAAAATTAATTTGCATGCTTAAATAACATCCTGTGAGCACAACAGCACCGTGGGGACCGCTGCCATCAAGGCTTTAAATGTGCACCGAGTGTGAAAGATGAACAAGCTGAAATCTCTGGGTTTGAAGAGCCTATTTAAACATTAATTATTCAGCAGAACCACGTTAGATATCCAAGAGCCCTTCAAAATTTTCCTGTGTCGCCCCTCCCCATAAGACCGTCTCAACAGATAAATGCAAGACAAAAGGAATTCTTTCAGAGGAGGTGCTTGTCTCACTATTTACAAACACCAAGAAGATCAGGAAGAAATTCCCAGCATCCACAGAACATCCCTTGCTGTATTCACTGGGGAAAGGTGCTGCAAGATCCTTCCTGCTGCTCAGCCACCTCTGAATTTCTTGTGGCCATTATCTGTTTATTTTCTCTCTGGGTCAGACCAACAAGGTAACTGCACACTGGGACTTCTGAGGGGGCTGCCAGAACCTTGCACGCAGCAAACCCCCCACAGCAGCATCTCAATCCAGCAAAATAGGGTTGAAAAGGAAAGTTATTGCTCTGTCACCATTTGCACAGACTCCTCACAGGGAGCAGGGAATGCCAAGAGGCAGAGCACACCCCGGGCTGCGCCGTGTCCGTGTAACCAGAGCCCGAGGAGCTGGGGAGCTGTAGCGTGGTTTCTTCAGCTGAGAACAAGTTGATGGTCGTAACAGACATCAGCTGACTGTCTCCAATGAGATTTCCATGGAAACACCATCCCTGTGGATGCTGATGGGGTGCTTTGGGAATGTGGATGGTGAGCAGCAGCCAAGAGGCAGGCGCATCTCCGCGGGGCTCAGTGGAAGGGTGACCCCTCCTCCCCAGTGCACACCCATCCTTCCAGCCAGACACCTTTAATACATCACGGCTGGTATAATTATCACCCATTGGCTCCTCAAAAATCTTTGTATCAGGTCAAACACTGCTCTTTCCCCAAAGGGAAGGAATGCCTGTATCACTCATTGGCTACCTACACCACCTCCCTTCCACGCAAGGAGGGAATGGGCATGCAGAAAAGCAGGAGAGGTGCCAGGCAGCTCAAGAGGTGGAAGACAAAGCAAATAATCATTAAATCATTAAATAACAATAATAATCACATAACATAATAATCAAATCATTAAATAACAAATTATAAAATATAACTACAAAAGGGAAAAATCAACTGCATTGCAGAACCAGCCAATTGTGGAGTTCAGTTTAAGAAATCCTTGCGAAAGAAATACAAATATTTAATGTACTGTATGTGAACCAAATACATTTCCAAGCTCTCTCCTTCTCTCCCCTCTTCCTGCAGGGCAGAGAGGGGTCGGCAGTAAATCAGCAGGGTGAGGGAGCATGCCCTAGCACCATGATGCAATCCTGGTGTGTCCCTAAGGATTTTCTACTGTTCCCCAGGACCACGGTGCAGGAGAAGGTGGTAAAGGAAGAGGCTGTGGCCAACAGAGCAAAAAAGTCTATCATTACAGCATTTACCTAAGACAGCTTTCATCTAATTTCCACCCTGGAATATTATTCTGACACCTGTCTGAGTCAGTGAAGGGTCTTTTGGACCATCCCTCCTGTGCCAAGCACTCCAGGAGCTTTCCACAGTTGCTCAGGTCAAGGAGACTCTGTGTTCAAGCAGCCTTGTGGTAGGTTGCTAAATGGAATAGTTGCAGATCTACAAGTAAAGCTGATTTATATCAACAGAAACTTGATGAGAATTCCATGAGCAAGACACCGAGTATTCCAAGAGATGTAGGTGCACCAACCATCAACTGTTTCACTGCCCGAGGAAATGCAAAGCAGCCAGCCAACATGCACTCTGTGTGCATGGGTGCTCCACTTAGGACAGCTGTGCTTTGTGAAAAAACAGCAATTGCCAACATTTCTAAGTAAAAGATACTCCATAGGCAACCTACAAATTGTATCCAACTTGCTGGCCTCCTTTTATTTTTAAGGCATTTTTTAGAGGAAAGTGTTCAGGCTACCAGCACAGTGACCTGGGCTCATGGTGTTACATGAAGGTACAAGCACATCAGGCACACGGGGGAAGCAGATGCTTATCTAAAGCTGTGATAAATACAGATTCACCTGTAATTACTAACAGAGTAAGTGAATTGCAGTGGCCTGGACATTTTGTACAAGGGAACAGCTCAGAAAACCAATACTGAGAAATTGTGATGGACCAAATTCCACCTCATCTACTTGTGTTCACCTTGATACTTCCCAAAACCCCCACCCAGGGAGAGCACTCTGCTCACAGCTCCTGTGTATGTGAACAGGTTGGGTTGCACAA
Source organism: Aegotheles bennettii (assembly GCA_013398125.1). Lineage (NCBI taxonomy): Eukaryota > Metazoa > Chordata > Aves > Caprimulgiformes > Aegothelidae > Aegotheles > Aegotheles bennettii. The sequence continues at coordinate 66,829 of VZRW01013112.1, forward strand.
GCAGGAGTTGGCCACTTAGCAGCACAACCTGCTGACCATCTCGTTTTGCACAATTGGGAGAGAATGTCAGTAGGACAGAACATCAGCCAAGGAAAATGACCCGCAGCTGCTAACTGCCAGGCAGAAATGTCTTTTCAAAGCCAGAGGCACTGCCCTGGAGACACAGCTCTGCTACAGCCAATGCTCTTCCTGCAGTGAGCAGAGGCAGAGGAGGACGTTGCTCCACACACGTGCTCCACATCACGGTTGGTGCTCAGTGCACAGCTTGGGTGGGTGACCAGCAAGGAGGTTAGAAGAGGAGCTATAAACCCAACACTAAGGCTGCATTCAGAGCTAATCATCCCCTCCACACTTGCAGAGTAGGTTTTATCATGGCCCTAATCCCATCTCTGCTCTTTTAGCAACACGAGGCTGCCAGATTTATTATTTTCCCCAATGCAAATGTCCCAACAGATTTGTGTACGACATTTCCAAGCAACCCAGCCAGGTTCTGTAGGTTTAAGATAACCGTGGTAGTGTTACCTCAGGCTGAGGAAAACAAACAAGCAGTCGAATCCCCACTCCAGGATGCTGAAGAGCTAAAGAGAGGTTTTCCCCCATTCCCTTCCCTAGCAGTGATAATCTGCTGCTTTGTCACTGGCAGCTCCACTCTGCTCCCCTGAAGGCCAGATACCTCGCTATCATTTCGAATTTACTTTGATAAGATTTACATTAAGCATGAACAAGGAAGTAAAAAAATTCAAACATGACACGAAGGATCAAACCAACCCCCAGAGACAGAGAAATTGTGTCAGAAGCTGCTGTGAAATGCTAACACCCTTACGGGGCCAAGATCTTGCAGCTCACAGCAAATAATAAACAAAACAGAAGAAGGAGCAGAAGAAGGTGTGATAAGCAGTTTGGGTTTCAGATTTTATTTTATGCACTGAAATTAAAAGCTAACATGATGCACCAGTGTTGCAGATAATCACACCGTAACTGCTTTAAGGATATGACATTAAAAATTGTAAACCGAGGTCTTTTTTCATTTTATGGGTATGAAAATGGAGCTAACCAGGAGATGCACTGCCCGTGACTAAGAGAACCTGAGCTGAGATTCTCCAGCCCTTGTACTTACATTATAGAGGGGGATGGTCTTCATCACTTTGTACCGCTTCATAGGGTCCATCTTATAAAGGTGCCGGTCCGTAATGAAGATTGCTCTGTCCTCCACCTTATTAAAGCGATTGACCTGGAAAGAAGCACATTTTCAGTCCCACTAATCACTGGGAGAACGTGCAGAATAAACCCCTGCAGCAGCAAAGACACCAAACTCACAGAAAATACACCAAACTCAGGCAGCAAAGACACCAAACTCAGACAGACAGCAAAGACACCCAACTCGCTCTTCAACACTTCAACTCTTCAATGGCTCTTCAACAGGTTTGCTCCACAGGTCCTGGCACAGTGCAAAGGGAAGATGGGTCCCCTAATCCCATTTCACTCTTTGTAACACAGAGTTCTGGATCACCAACATTCCCAGTTATCCAGCAGGGCTGGGTAACCTGGGACAGCCCAGGGCTGAGATCACGTGATGGACAGATGCCACATCCCTGTCCCCTGGAAGACACCAAGCCCAGGCAGGTGGCTGCTGTTCCTACATGATAATGTGCCTTTGTCACCCCAAAGCATGATGCAGAATACCTGCCCCACAGAGCCAAACAGGGTGTCACCAGGGCTGTGCCAGTCCAGACCCAAGGCGTTTGAAAGCTTTGGACCATCCTAAACTTGAGCAGGTCCCACTTCTCTCTTTGAAAACATCTGTGCCTTGGATGGAGGTAAGCAACTTGCCCAAGAGGTGGAAAACCTGAACAGCCACTCTTCCCCTGCCCAGCAGTGGATGTGTTAGCTGAGTATGGGCAGCTCCACCAGTTCTGGGGAAGAAGAGACCAGATAGACCAGAAGGGGCCCAGGAGAGCCAAGCCTGGAAGCAGGGACTTAGGCAACCAGCTGGTGGGAGGAAGGCAAGGCTATTTCTTGGCAAGCAGAAGAAAGACCCAAGCTGGAGTGCCCTCAGGCTGCAAGGGGGGTTGTTCCAAAGCAAGAGGCAGAGCGAAAGCACAACCAGTCTGGTCTGAAGGCTCACTGCTATTGAGAACAATGTCCTGCTGTCCCTTCCAGGAGGTCCTAACCCCAGACCCCGAGCCAGCTCTGGTGTTCATCATCCTCATCAATTCACTAACCTGACACAAATCTGCCCTTTCTGTGAGCTTGTGGAGGGACAGGCACGACGAGCATCAGGGCCACTGCGAGGGGAAGAGGGTGAAGCTCTGGGTACCAGTGAACAGAGGAAGAAAACAGGACAGCTGTGTGGAGCAGCAGCAAGCTGTGAGACCAGTTCAGCTATGCCAGGCCTGTACTGGGAGTAAGGCAGATTGTTCTGTAGAGGTGGACATCACCCAACTCATTGCAACTTGACTTTGTGTTCTGTTAGGGACTTGGTATTTAGGGTGAGGATGTCCAAGGATCACCAGTGAGCTCAAGCTCCTCAAAAGAAATTCTTCAGGTAGGAGCTGTGCTGGGAAGGTGGAGAGCAGAGCTACAGCACCCAGCAGACTTCCAGACCAAACAAGACAGCACCCAGAGGCATTTGTGCATCTCCAAGGTTAACAGACCACCACCATCAGTTGTTTTGGTTTGTGTTAAACGCTGGTACCACACTCAGGTTGTCTTGAATCCAGACAGACACCAGTCTCCCCATTCCCACCCCACTCCCACGAGCCACTCACAACTCAGAAAATCACAGAATCACAGAATCCTAGGGGTTGGAAGGGACCTCAAAAGATCATCCAGTCCAACCCCCCCTGCCAGAGCAGGGTGCACGTCATGATGCACTTCAACCTACTTCAATACTGGCTTCCAAAAAAGAAGTAAAGGTGCTTTAATCTTCAAATGACCATACCCTCTGACAAAGGCAGGGTACAGAGGAGATAGAGCCAGACTTCCTGGAGAAGTACAGCAATAGGAGAGGCAACAGCAGAGCAGAAAGTCCAAAGCGACAAAAATGGGGAAAAAAAAAATCTCCCCAGGAGGGTGGGAGCCCCAGGACAGGGCTTAGAGAGGCTGGGTAACCTCCATCCTTAGGGATTTTCAAACCTCAGCTGACTCAAAGTCTGAGCAACCTCATCTACCCCCGAAGTCAGCCCTGCTCAGAGCAGGAGGTTGAACCAGAGACCTCCAGAGATCCTTTCCCACCTACATCATTGTGTGATTCCAGCAGCCCGTACGCTGCTGAGAGAACAGGCTGCACAGTGTCTGAGATGTTCTGACAGCTTGAGCAGTTCAGCAAACTCAGCTCAGTGTCACCACTGGGAAACATTAATATCTTCATATCTTCATATCTTAATGCTGCCACTGGGCTCTACAGCTGTAAATTTAAGCCCAATTATAGATGCATGCTGTAATTCAATGAAGAACCATTAGCTGCCTGCTGAGGCAAACCACTGTATTATCACCTGTAATCTCCCTGGCAGTCAACAGCAGCAGAGATTATCTGGATATGTATGTCCAACCCTCATGGAATAAACTCAGGCACACTCAAGAAGTTGGGTCATTTTAATTTGAACTCAAAACACCACCCACCTGGGACACTGCTCGCATAGCCAAGCAGTAGGTGTATGGGGAAAAGAAGCTCCATCTTGCAGCAAACTCATGCTTTTTGTGTGGATCAACCCTAAAAATGTCTATTTTTTTATAAAAAAACACCAACCAAACATAACAGTTCTGGTAAAGTAAAAATTAACTGTTGGAAGTCAGCAGGGAACCAACCCCACCTCCCAGTAATTCGCTGCAGTTCATGCATCCAGTTTCTACGTAGGAAGAGCAATGGGAGAACAGATTATTCAAGCACCAGCTTGCAAAGGAACAGACAGCCCAGCAGCAAGCCATGGACAGTAGTCCTATAATTATGCAATTCATCTTAATTCTAGGTATTCTGGCATTCTGAATTCATGTCTATTTTTGGCCACCAAATAGATCTCCAGTGACAGCATCCTCTCAGTACCTGACAAATGAAATCTCCAAAACTGCTGTCAAATGCCACGTAAGCACCTCTGGAAAATTATTGTAAAAATATGCAACTGCTTATTAAAAATGTGCTCATTCAAAGGATACAAGGTACTAAATGTTGTACCTTTGCAGTAACATCTGATCTGGGGAAGATCCCAGACTGTAGCTCATAAACTTCTATTCTACACCTTACGGAATTGGTCTGATTGCTCACAAAAACAGAAGTGGGAGGATCATGCTACAGAAGGAAACAAAATGATGTTCTCTCCAGAGAAGTGTTTCATACCCGGGGATCACACCTTTGTTCACATCTCTTTTCTAGACAGATGATTTCAATTCCCCCCATCCCACCACAACTCATCACTAATGTTCTCCTCAACTGCTGGCAAGTGGGTTCTCACGGAGGAGACACGCGTCTCGCCAACATCCCAACCAACCTGCCCAGGGAATGCTGCACCAAAGGAGAGTGCTTGATGTCACCTGGGCTTTCAGATGCCCCGAGAGGCTGGGTAGTAAATAGGCAAGATGCAAAGTTCCATCAGAAGTGAGAAAGTAGGACTCAGAGTAGAAATGATTTTCACTGTGGCAAACTCATCGACAGTCACAGAGATATTCATTAACCAGCTAAGAAGGGCAGGTTAAGGGTGAGACATGACAAGGCAGATGAACATAAATAGGATTTTCCTTAGGTGAAGTCAGGAGAACCTCAATATCCTCAGTCAATAGGCAGCAAGGTGGCAAAGTTCAGACCAGCTGAAGGCACAAAATGCGCGCTGGAGAGCTACACAGCAGCTTCAAATCAACAGCACCAACTCAGAACAAAGCAACTGAAGATGATTTGAGACACCTCTGGATAGATCTTGGCACATACACTACTGAGGTAGGTGAAAAGAAGCAAGGGGAATAATGTCCATGGTGCCACGGTCTCACTGGGAATAGCGTGTGAAGCACTGGGAAGGTGACTGTGAAGGAGACTCTAATGGTCCAGAGAAGGTAAAAAAAAATGATTGATGGTCTGGAAAATCTTGCAGGAAGAAATGCTGAATAACTGAGATTATTTTAGGAAGCAGATGAATGGAAGAAAAAAAAAAATAAAGGCTCTGAAACACTGAATGGCCAAGACAGAAAGTAGGTTAGGAGTGTGTGGTGCTACTCGCTGTTTGAGCAGAGCAGCACAGGCTCCTCAGACCCCAGTTCAGCTGTGCTGTTACAGCACACCATGCCCTGTGTCTTGGGAGCTTCAGCAAAGGCTTCTCCGCTCTGTCAGGCTGTGACCTGCCCCACACAAACCTCAGATCTGATGCTGTGTGGCCATGGTACCCAAAGCTGTCTTTTTGATTTATTTATTGTTTTTTTACAGACTGACACCACCACCCGTTCACTGCCACGGCCCTGCCTGGTGCTCCTATCTCCCATCACAACGTCCCCACTAATGTCCATGTCCACATCCAGCACAGAGCCCACGGTGACAAAAGGAGGAGACCTGACCTTGGGGTGGCAACCAGAGCCACCCCATCACAGAAGGTCCTGCAGCTGCTCCCCGTGAGCAGGGACAGGCAGCATGCCTGGTTTTTGCAGAGCAATATATATTAGATGAGTTTTATGCCCATGTTTCAAATTCCACTTCTTTCTTCTGATTACCCACTGGTTTTAGTCTTCACATTGAACAATGAATTCATCAAATCATAAAAATGTTTGGGTTGGAAAAGACCTTCAAGGTCATCCAGCCCAATCGCTGACCCAGCCCTGCCCAGTCCCCACTGCCCCATGGCCCTCAGCACCACATCTCCATGGCTTTGAGATCCCTCCAGGGATGGGGACCCCACCCCTGCCCTGGGCAGCCTGGGCCAGGCCCTGACAGCCCTTTGGGGCAGGAATTGTTCCTCACACCCAACCTAAACCTCCCCTGGGCACCTTGAGGTCGTTCCCTCTTGTCCCATCGCTTGTTCCTTGGGAGCAGAGCCCGACCCCCCCTGGCTCCAACCTCCTCTCAGGGAGCTGCAGAGAGCAGAAGGTCTCCCCTCAGCCTCCTTCTCTCCAGGCTGAGCAACCCCAGCTCCCTCATAAGACTTGGAGATTCAGCTGCACAGCTAGGGAGGTCCCCAAGGGCAAGCCCAGCACCTCATCTCCCCTGAGAAGCAAATTGTCACTTCACAGCTCAAGTCCTTCTCAGCTCTTTCCAAGCAACCACTTTGCTCCAGGTGTCTCACGCACCTCTGGCATATTTATGTAAATAAACGCTGTGTTTCCAGAAGTGAACTGTCACGTTGGGAAGCACACACAGGAGAGATCCAAATGCCAGCACCATGACAATGCCACTGCAGGAGCAGGGACGAGCCGTATGTTCTCAGATACGGCTCATCCCCTCCCAGAGAACAACCCTCCCTAGCATTGTGTTCTCTGCACCTTCTGGGCAGCTTTTATTTATATCTTTGTTGATCCAAATGCGAATCAGTCTTAATTTAGCTTCTTGACTTGTTTATGGGGAAAAATTAAGGTCTAGGCTCTATCAGGAAGAACTTCAAAGGAGCTTTTCTGCAGCCACCACAGGGCAGTGGCCTCTGGAAGAGATGGTGCTCTCAAGGGAGGTTGGTGCCACAAATGACAAGGGAGAAAGTGGGAAGAAAAGCCTTAATCTGGCAAAAAAAAAAGAGAAACTGTTGTTTCCTAGGTGATACAACAAAATCTGGTGGTGTGCATGAAATATGCATTTGGTTTCCCCAAGGCAAAAAACTTGAAAATTTCCTTTGAAAAATGAAGAGCAGCACAATGCTGAGAAGAGATGGATTTTTCCATAGGCAGAATGACCTGCTTCTACCTATACCAACTGCAAGAAAGCAAGCACATCCACCTCCCATCAGCAAGACTTCAAAGTCTCTTTGCAGACCTTCTATAAAAAGAGCTATAAAGGCTTCGATCCAAACAGATTCACCCATTATTATTCATCTCAAGCTGTTGAAATGAAGACCCCACGCACTCAAGCTAAAGAAAACTTTACCAGCAGTTATCAATACTTCAAGAGCAGCTCCCTGGCTGGTGAGAACTGGTATCACCTCACTAGAAGGATGTCAATCATCAGCTAAAAAACCTGCCTGAAGGAATTTAATGGCTAGCAAACACCCTATAGGTCATGAGAGATGTTCTATACATAAACATTTCTAAATACATCAACTCCAGGCTTCACTTGTGTCTATTCAGGTTGCCTGGTACTTTTGATTTCTTTTCTTACTAAGGGAAGAAGTGTATTAAACTGCAATGATCTGAAAATTTGAAAGTGCAGACCCCTAAGGTTGCTGTTGACAGTCAAGAACCACTTCACACGTGGTGAGATGATTCAGGACCTCAGCGAACACCGCAAAGAAGTCTGATGCTGCTCCAGAGAGAAAACATTCACCTCAATTTCCCAAAGTGCTCTCTCATTACCAGTAACACCTTCCTGCCCGACCAAGCCACCAGCAGGAACACCACAATTTTTGTTCAAGAATCCTCAAATAAGCTGAATCATGAAAATCTACCAGGAATGAACTTGAGCAACCTTATCCTGCAGGCTTTGTTGGAGAGTATCATCTAAGGGAAGCAATGAGATCACCTGATAACTGATTACATTTTCATTACTTTAACTCACTTCAGTCTCCTGCCAAGGCTTCGTGTGAACCAAACTCCAGCTGAGAAGCAAACAGCCACTTGCAAATCCCCAACAAATCAGGTTTGGCATAAGAAATTTGAGAACCATCCCTGCAAAGTGGCTCCCTTTCAAACGCTCTGACCACCAGCACAGCCTGCACGTGCTGCCACCAAGCACCACCCTTGTGCAAGGAACATCTGGTGTGACACAGGGAAGTTATCAAAGGATAAGGCTAAAAGGAAGAAAAATCATGATTTTATTAATTTTTTAAAAAAGAAAAGGGAAGAATGCAGCAATCAGCAGAAACTCCCCGTGCCCCACATCAGCCCTGTGACTTTTTTGGGTAAGAGGCATGATATTGCAGCTTGTATTGTTGACAAAAGAACCACCTTCCTTTTAAACAAAGAGCTTAGGCTGCAAGTTGCTTTATGTGTAGAGTAAAAGAAGCTTAATGCTGTTTTCAGGGTGAAGACTGTGTTCTTGTAGGCAAAGCACGGGGTCACTTTCAGGCTCTACAACGGTCTCCACTGTTGCTTCCTCTGCAAACTCAGTGTTCAGATTTAAGGCATAATAGATTACCTAAAGAAGTGCACTGGTTGGAAAGTGAAATGGTAAATCCTGAGATGCCAAATCTTTGCCTCGTTAGCTTTCCAAGCTCAGGATGGTTTGCCTTCCCTCCTTTGTTCACTTCAGGCTTGCCTGGACATTTCTTGTGCATAGAATCATAGAATCATTCTGGTTGGAAGGGACCTCCAGGGTCATCAAGTCCAACCTTTACCCCATCATATTCCTAACCATTAGACCATTAGACCATGGCATCCAAGAGGGAAGACAAATGGTTCAGTCAGAAAGATATTAGATCCAACCACGGATTTGAAAGGGATCATTTGCTTTGGAGTTTAAACATGGAGATGTACTGGAATCACCAGGTTCACATATCAGTAAAGACCCTACAAAGTTGCAGTCTTGTCCTCAACAGCAATACTGAAATTAATTCATCCATTTGTCAGAGGAGAGGTGCTCCTATTTGCTCCTTTAAGATCAACGTTTTCCTAAAGGAGACCTTGCATTTTCATTAAATTTAGCTATATTTTTTCTGTCTGACACATATCCTTAAGAATGAAGACCAGAAAGAGTACTAAGGAGCTGTGGATGAGCAGCCATTCCCCTGTGCCAGCTGAGCCCTCACCCCTGGCTCCATGAGCACATCTCTGGTGGTGGCTGCAGGTCAGCTTCTCTTACCTTGGTCCTGCTGTCCCTCTGCCTATGTCCTGTCCCTCCTGCCACACTCGTGTGTGCTTCCTTTGCTGATGACTTCAAAAGCCATGCAAAGGTATCCCTGACTAAGCAGACAGAGGATCAAGCCTGACCTCTCTGATAGAAGAAAGTGACCGACAATTTAACCTTTAAACAGATCAAAAAAGTTACAAGATAATACAAAACCTCACAGTCTGTAACCTCACAGTCTCTGCAGTATTTTCTGACTGCAGCTGAGCTACCTTTTTTTAAGCACCTATGGTAAGCTAAAGCTTTCTTCCCCTCTGAAAGTACCAAAAGAAACCTTCCAGGTTCAGCAAGAAATCCACTTTATGATAGGTAACATCTACTCCATCTCCAGACTGGTTCTATTATATTGAAGTCCTGGGACACCAATGCAACAAACCCCAGCAGAAAAGAGATTTTTCCAGGAAGTAAAGACAATAACAAAACCAAATCCTCTTCAGATGCTCATGGACTTCTTCATGTATCACTATCTATCAAAAAGGAACTGCTCAGACACTTGCCTAAGGGCAGGAGCTCTGTGCTTCCCAGCACTCACCAGGGTAAGGTATGGATTTGTGGCTCAGAAATCTGCTTTCCCCTATGCCTGCACAGGAGATTGTCCTCCAAAGCTGAATCAGGAGCAAGTGAGAGAAACCTAAGGATGTAACAGCGTAGAAGTTGCATAACAGTGAGCAAAATCCAACTCCCACACCAGGTATAGATATAAAACCCACACCCTGCACCCCGAGCAAGTCTCCTCTCTGACGTTCCATTCCTCTTCAGAACAACAATTCCTATATTCACATCTTTAAGATCTGACTATTGTACTTTTTACAATTATTCCAGTTTAGCTAGAAACAGCAGCCATTTAGAAACAGTTCATTAAATGAATTAGGAGAGGAATTCTTTTGTTTTCAGCCCAAAGTGAAAAAAGCCAGGGGGAAAATCTCCTCTCTCTCCTTGGAAAGAGAAGGTTTGGATCCAGACTCACTCGATCCTCCTTTAATCCTAAAATATCAACCAATATTCACTCAAACTGCTCATTCACTTAGAGAGAACATGCTAAAAGCAATGGAACACTCCACTGAAAGATTCTTGTTTGGGAAGCAACGAGAGATTTCTATTTTTATATACACAAATCACTGATGTAGAAAGAATATAACTCACTACCACCAGCAAAGAAGTTTTGTGAGATTTTATGCTGCAAAATGAATTTTTTTGTTACTGTTAAACTCATTATTTGGAGAATAAATAATAATAAATGATATATTATAAACATTAATCACGCACGTGCTCCACTTCTGGTAAGTGGGGATCAACTGCAATAGCATATTTTTAGAAATCAAAAGAACGTACAGCTTCTTAAAAACACTTGACCATCAGTAGCCCTGACTGCCATTGAAATTGGTTTTGTCTGTTGGCTTTTCAAAATTCAATATATCCTCTCCCGACAGACGTTTAAAAGCAGCATAATTTGGATAATTATGAACTGCTCATAGAGAATTACGCAAGCCCATTTTTCTAATTCGTTTTTTTTTAAACCTTGCAGCCAATTTAACAAAAATCCCATTCTGCTGTGAAAAAAGTCAGCCCCAAACCAGTCACACCGAGTTAAGTGGATTTATTCATGTCTCTGACGTGAAGAGTCCACAGAAGCCCCTCAAACCAAGCATCCTTCGGGGCTCAGAGTTCCTTACCCATCAAAAAATCACTGATGCTGTTTGTTGAAATAGGATGGCTTTGAACTGCCACCTGTTAAAGCATCTCCAGGATTCCCTCCTCACCTTTGGCTTCCCAAGATTTCACCTGGACCACAAGAAGTTCTCGCCCCCAGCCCAAGGTGCTGGTTACCTTGCGGACGTGGCAGGAGAAGAGGACGTTCATGTACTTGTCTTTCCGCTTCAGCTCATTGGCAACGGGGATGAAGGAGCCTGTGGTCTGAGGGTTATCTGGTTTCTGAAAGAGCAGAGACAGGCACATAACTCTTCCTGCTTCCTGAGGAAAGTAATTGTGTTACAGCATGGGAGGCCAGAAAGGACTGCGGCTGCACCACAGTGGTCAGAGGCTTCCTCCAGTCTCTGCCTCCTCAAAGAGCATCTGGAGCTCTAGGTGCTTTCTGAAACAAAGCCTTGACGAAACAAAATGCTTAAAGGAAGCAATACAACTTGCCCAGAGAGAATTTCTGTGTTCTTTTTCATTTTATTCTATTTCTTAAGTTCCCACCGACTTCTCTCCCAGCCTTGGCCATTTCCAGAGCCAGCTGAGGCATTACTCATTATCTTTGGATGCTGTTTGTGATGCTCAAGCTAGGCTCAGTACTTCAAAAAATCACTCCCAGTGCAGTAGAAGTCAAAGGCTCTGAAAATATCTAAACCCAGTTCCAGAGGAAATTTCCAAGTACTTCTTCTCCTCAAGAAACCAGATCACTTCTTCAAATTTCCACCCTAAGCCCCAGCATCGATCACTTCACTCGTACTCACCAGTGCAATGTAATTCCCCTCCCATGCTCTCTGTAGGCCAATATCAGCTCTGTGACCCTTCAGCACCTCCATGGCAGCAACCTTGGCCCTCAGTTGAGGTAGGACTTCTGGTGGGACACTCCGGATGAGCTCACCTGCTCTCCACCTGCCACAAAACGCCTGAATCAGTTCCCCAGACTGTACCAGGCACTATGAGGACTACTTCTGCCAGAGCAGCACGACAAGGACACCCCTAGGCTAGAAATGTCAGGGGAAAAAAATGTCCTCCCATTGCATTCATAAAGCTGGAAATGTCAAGTTATCATTTTAAAGTCACGTTTCATCTCTGACTCCTAACAACTCTGGCTGGGACATCCCCTGTCCTGTACCCAAAAGTCAACTACTGGCACGTCAGTTTGCAATAAAGTTTTTGCAAGCACATTTTTTTGGCTCCTTTACAACATCGTTCTTCTTTAATAGCTGAATTTGGTCCTACAATTGAAACCTCACCAAGTGTAGAAAAAGGGCAGAGCAGCCCATCCATTCCTCCACACCACGCTCCAGCCTTCAGCAGCAAGACCAAGTCTCCAGGATTAATGCTATGAAAAGTCTTTTAGCAACTACAAGTTTATAGTTATGATCATTGAGCTTATTCAGAAAGCAGGACTCCCTACCCGGAGAGGTTGTGGATTGCTTTCAAGAGACAGCTGGGGGAAAAAAAAAACAAGGCTAACTTGATCTAGTGCTGGTAGTAATCCCCCTTTGAGCAGATGGCTGAACTGGAGGTCTCTAGAGGCTCTATCCAGCCAACATTTCTCTTGTTCAGTGACTTTCAGAAGTCCTCATTTTTCAGATTGGAATTGGAACTTCTTTGTCTACAACTTATCAGAGAGAAAGTCACTAGCTTTTAGATATTGGGAGGTTGTAATAAAGGTATAAAACATCTCTTCTGCACATAGAATGTGTGTAGGTGGTAGAACATTGGTTATTCTATTGCAGAAAAGTATTAACTTACTGTGAGAAGTCTTGAAAAAGTCAAAAAGTTTCCTTTTCTCCCTCCCTACCTCTAACAGCAGCTGCTCTTTTCTTTTGAAACCAATCAGAAAAGGGCCAAGGGAGGAATTACAATGTCCATTCTGACTACACCTTCGAAACAGAATAATTGTTTGCCTGGCCAAGGGTACCAAAAGCCACTGACACCTCCATCTGTGGCATCCAGTTAATGTTCTTCATTCATTTCTCCAACTTCTATGGAACCAGCAGTAGCTGTTCACTCCTCTGGGTGAGACTGACAAGACCAGAGGTTCTCTTTGTACCTATGGTAGATGTTCTGGAGTGCCTCTTCGAAGCGGCGCAGCACCTTCGGGGGCGTGGGCCACTGCACGTGTTTGCCATAATCCTTCATCTGCCGGACGGTGTGGAAGCGCCGGGCCACCTCGCGGATGTAGGCCTTCACCTTGTAACGGCGGTAACACCTCAGGATGGTCAGGGCCGCCTTGGTCCTCTTGTAGCGCATGCGAGCCAAGGTGCCCCTCCAAACCTAGGAGTTAGCAGAGAAGACACTTTTAGCAATAAAAAGCAGGTTATTTTTCTCTTTCTGTACTCCTGCGCTGCTCAAATCCATCAATGTGTTGGGTTTATGTTAAAGGAAGGGACCTCTCTGTGTTTAATCAAACCCAACTCAAACATCACTGAAAAACACCGTGTTCACCAGTGCATCCAGAAGCAATTTTAATAGTTTGGGGAATATCACAGAGTTCACAGCTGATGCTCTCAGGCACACAGTGTGACCTTGGGGTGTCCTGCACAGGGACAGGGTTTGGTCTCGATGATCCTGGAGGGATGGGCAAAACAAAGTGAGGCTGGTGTTGGTCTCTTCTCCCCAATTGCTGATGACAGGACGAGGGGAAATGGCCTCAAGTTCCATCAGGGGAAGGTTAGGTTGGAGATTGGGAAGAAGTTCTTTCCTGGGAGGGTGGTTGAGCACTGGAATGGGCTGCCCAGGGAGGTGGTGGAGTCACCGTCCCTGGGGGTGTTCAAACAACGGGTTGATGAGGCACTTGGGGCCATGGTCTGATGGTCTGATGGTCAGGAATATGATGGGATAAAGGTTGGACTTGATGACCCTGGAGGTCCCTTCCAACCATAATAATGATTCTATGAAATGACACCCTCCCAACCTGCCGGACAGGAGAGCAGCTCCACCAGCGCCGCTGCGAGTCTGGTTTGTGTCTGGAGAGCACCACAGGCAGGAACAGGCCACGTTCTGGGCCTCTCCTCCCAATGCTGGGCCGTGGTGCTGTGGTGGACTGTGTGGTGCTACCAACTCCTCACCCAGAGAGCCCCAGCACGAGGAAGCACAGCAGGGCTGGGCAGGCTGCGCTGTCTCTGCCCTGTAACCAGAGAAATGCTGATCCACTGGAGTGCTCTCAAGCTGCCACGCACGTCCCCGGGGGATTCCACAACAGCTGTACTTCCCCTCGAATATAATCCACCACAATGAAGATTGTATTTTTGTTTCCTTGTCGAATTAAACTGGAAGGATAATGAGTCTCCTGCATACAAAGAGCGCTTCGCCGCTCGCTACGGGCCCTGACGAAGAGTTTATTTCCCTCTTGAGAAACATCCCACAGCACCACTGATGCATACCAAGCCTTCTATTTACAGAAGAACTAATTAATTACCTGAGGCAATTTCCAAGATGATATTTGCCTTCTGAAGCTGATGTCAAAGGTTCTTTTGACAGCTTTACTGACAACCCTGTGGCTGAGAAGAACTCTCCGTAGCAAGCAGCACAGCAGATAGGGGGTGGGGGGCTGCTCTTCTCTAAACACTCAAAATTCAAGGAGGCAATAAAGGCTTTGTGTTCTGAACCCCTCAAAAGCAGAGGACTCTCCTCTTCCAACCTCTGTCAGAGTAACCCATCCTCGTTCTTCTTTGGCCTTGCTGTTCTTGTGTAGGATATAGAAGGGCAACGGAGCTGGGGAAGGGCCTGGAGCTCAGGGCTGATGGGAATGGCTGAGGGAGCTGGGGGTGTTCAGCCTGGAGAAGAGGAGGCTCAGGGGGGACCTCATGGCTCTCTACAGCTCCCTGAGTGGAGGTTGGGGTGAGGTCGGTCTCTGCTGTGCCCACAGTGAAAGGACGAGAGGGAACGGCCTGAAATTGCAGCAGGGGAGATTCAGGTTGGACATGAGGGACAATTCCTTCCCTGGGAGGGGGATTGGGGGTGGGAATGGGCTGCCCAGGGGGGTGGTGGAGTCCCCGTCCCTGGAGGTGTTCAAGAGGTGTCTGGATGTGGCACTGGGTGCTGTGGGTGAGTGGGGATGGAGGTGGGGTTGGACTGGGTGAGCTTGAAGGGCTCTTCCAACCTTGATGATTCTGTGATATCTCCTGTTCACAATAGACATGACCTGTGTAGCTCTGGCTGAGCCTGGGCAGTTGCTTGAGCACCCATCACTTCACTGGTGAGTTTGATCCTCCATAAGCCACATTTGCATTCCAGCATGCCAGAACAGAGTCCAGACCCTCCACGATGCTGCCTAAGCACCCAACAGGATGGCTGAGTCAATCCATCCTTCACTTCTATTTGATTGTGTCCAACCAACTGCAAGTGTGCAACCTCCAACACTATTCCAAGATAGAAACCAGTCCTCAAAATAGTCTGAAATCACCCTAGACCCTTCCTGTTCTGTGGAATATTTAGCATGGTGAAGACCAAACTGCAGCTTCTAAGCCCCAGAAGGTGGAGAAGCAGATGGAGCCCAGCTCACTCCTACACTGCCCGCTGTACATTGTTGGGAGGAAGAGGAGGTGGAAATGATCCTGGACAGCAAAGTGTAGGACAATGAAGCACAGCAGGCAACCAGGGGGACAACTCAACACATGCAGAGTGACTGAAGTCAATGTGCTCCTTACAGATGCCAGCTCCTGCCAGGAGCCACTCTGCTAAGGAGGGTGTGGGAATACAGAGTATTTCAGCAGCTGCAGGGACCAGCTGGGGAGTCAAAGCATGACATGGGACAGTGAAGGGAGAGGTAAGAGCAGGAGGGACAAAAAGCAACCCCTGTAACCACGGCAGAAAACCCACAGAGAGCAGAGAAACACCAGTGGGAGGAGAAAGCACGAGGTAAACAGTGAATAGTGGCCTGGTACTGAAAATCCCAGCACTGCATGCCTATAAAATAATACATTACACCTTCCTGATTTCCTTATTTCTGGGGGTTTGGAACACAATGTCTCTTATTTCTTCAAAATCATCAGGCAGACTGAGGGAAAGCAGCACCCTCTGCGTAACACAGGCTGTTCTTAGGAAGCACTTGTAGCACGCTCAGTTATAATTGTAGTTTTATTTCTATATAACCTGTGTATCACGAAGAGACACAAGAACCACACAAAGGGCATCAGAGCTCCTGAGAAGCCCAGGGCTTCCTGCAGCCACAGGCTGAAACCAGGGCCTGGATCTCACCCAGGTGTGTAAGGCTGATTTAAACCTAACATTTCCATGTCTGAGGGCTTTGATATCAGAGTCAGAAAGGGTAAGAATTGGACAGAATCAGCAATTAGGATAGACCAATTAAGCATCTAAAGAGTACTGAAGGAATTTGTGGACTTTTTTTAAAGAAAAGTGAAGAAGTCTTGGATTGCACTTGAGACATTTAAACCTAGACTGAAGTGTCACAGGCTGTACCTGCAAGGAATATATGGACAGTGACCAAGATAAACTGTGCAAAAACCTATCACCAACTTCTCCTTTCTTAATTTAATAATAGAAATGTGGGACAAAGGGTCCCACAGCCTTCTGAACACTGGAAAGCATCTCCAGAAAGGCACATTTGTATGAGCTGGTAAAGATTTTGTGGAGCTTTGCTTCCGTCAGTTTTTCCCCAAAGCATTTTCAGTTGTTTTTAGCTACAGAACAAGGTCCTGCTTTTGCTTCTTGTGCTTGAAGCAGGCACACTCTTGAGGAAAGCCTTTTGCTGGGGTTATTTTTTACACCAGTCAGACACCGGTGGAACGAAGGCGCTGGAACAGATTGCCCCGATGTCGTATCAGCTGCATCGCCGCAGCAATTGGCTTCACAGCAAGAAGTGTCACAATTGCTACAAACACGAGGCTTCCAAACACAATTCCCCAGCCGAGGAGAGCCCCTTGGCTACACACACACAGAGCAAACTATTAATGAAAAGCAGGTCCTCGAACCCAGTTGTCATAACTGGGTAACCTCAGTCCTAGAATCATAGAATCATTATGGTTGGAAGGGACCTCCAGGGTCATCAAGTCCAACCTTTATCCCATCATAGTCCTAACCATTAGACCATCAGACCATGGCCTCAAGTGCCTCATCAACCCGTTTGTTGAACACCCCCAGGGACGGTGACTCCACCACCTCCCTGGGCAGCCCATTCCAGTGCCCAACCACCCTCCCAGGAAAGAACTTCTTCCTAATCTCCAACCTAAACTTCCCCTGATGGAACTTGAGGCCATTTCCTCTCGTCCTGTCATCAGCAATTGGGGAGAAGAGACCAACACCAGCCTCACTACAACCTCCCTTTAGGTAGTTGTAGAGGGCAATAAGGTCTCCTCTCAGTCTCCTCTTCTCCAGGCTCAATAACCCCAGTTCCCTCAGCTGGTTCTTGTTTTCCAGACCTCTCCCCAGCCTCACTGCCCTTCTCTGGACTCACTCCAGCACCTCAATGTCCTTCCCACCCTGTGGTGCCCAGAACTGGACTCAGCACTCAAGGTGTGGTCTCACCAGTGCCGAGTACAGGGGCACCATCACCTCCCTACTCCTGCTGGTCACACCGTTCCTGATACAGCCCAGGATGCCATTGGCTTTCTTGGCCACCTGGGCACACTGCTGGCTCATGTCCAGCTGGCTGTCAACCAACACCCCCAGGTCCTTTTCCACCAGGCTGCTTTCCAGCCACTCTTCCCCAAGCCTGGAGCTGCATGGGGTTGTTGTGGCCGAAGTGCATGACCTGGCACTTACCCTTGCTAAAGGGTCCTGCACTAGGAAGGACCTTCCTCACAGCCACGGTGGCGGCGCCTCCTGAGAGTAGGGAGAAAGCCCAAGATGAGAACACGCTGCTCCCAGGGAACAGCACACAAATATTTTTTAAATTTATTGTTTTCCTGGCTCAGTGTTTTTCTTTTCCAGCATGGGGCTCATTTCTGTGGAAAGCAGTCCATTAATAACATGGAATGCCAGGGCAAGCTGGATACCTGATGGTCTCACCATCTCTTCCAGAAACACGGACCCTTCAAACCTACAAACAAGAGGAGGCCAAAAGCAACGAACCCCTTGTTCAGCAGCCACTTCGTGTACTCTGTGTTGTGTACTTGTGAGCAATGGATCAGGATCATGCACAAGACACATGAGGATGCTGGAGTGTTCCCTACCAACACGCATATGTGAGTACTGGAGACACGACCTCTCTCAGGGAACCTCTCTGATCCTTCCCCCACCTCCAGTCTGTAACTCAAGAACATTAAGCAGCATAAAATGAAAACAAGACAAAATAAAAATCAAATTTCCAGTGTTAAGTTATCGTGGCATTTAGCAGATATCCTACAGATTCTCCTGTTGCAAAAGCTGTTATATGCTGGAGGACAATAGTAGAGCCATGGCCAAATCCAGACCAGTATGCCAAAAACCCAGCAGAAAGGAGACCTGTGCACCCAAGGTCCAACTTACTTTCAGCCCTCTGTAACCAAGATAACATCCAGGGTAGTTTCACATAGAAAGGATTCAGCAGCTCATGTCATCACCTTTCTGAAACTCAACCAGCGAGCAGCTTTCAGCTTGAGGGTAAATCAAAGGTAGACACCAGCAAGCTGGGAGCTTCAGAATCCTGCAAGGCCAGGGCAAACAAGTCCAAGAATCACAGTGCCCCATAACATTCCTCCTATAGTAGAATAAAATGATGCTTCCTTTGACACCTTTCTGTGGCTTTCACTTCTGGCTAACCCATAGAAACGAGACCAAAGACAACCCTGTCCCCATGTGACCTCCTGAGATTGTCCTGATGTCTCCTGAATCTCGAGCCAGCTTCAACCTAATCTGACAGAGGAACAGAAGATTCAAGGAGGCGAGCCCATATATCTTTCAGGAAAAATCAACAGCAGGGTAGAGCATGCCTCAAATTAGAGTGACATTGCTGGAAACACTTCAGAATGAGCACAGGAGCCATCTGCCTTCTCTGATCTCCAAACGCTGCGAAGCTCCTAGCCAGGCACAGCCACACCAGACTGTGTGCCAAGCCGAACAGGTAGAGGACACCAGAAGGATCTGGCAGAGTTTCAGGGGGATGAGAAGGTGGAGATGTGTGCAGGACACCAGAAGGATATGATGGAGATTGGAGAGTACTGTCAGCGAAGCAGTCACAAGAAGAGAACTGATTGTTGTCATCGTGGGGTGCCAGCAGCACAGGACAGACCCACAGGCTCCCAGAAAAGCTTCTTGGATGATATTTTCAAAGTGACAACGCTGAAGAGCAGACTCCAAAGCAATCGATTTTGTCATCAGCACAGTGCCCAGTGACCAAGGCAGAGCAAGAGACGTCGTGCAGGACACGCTAAGGAATTCATTGTCCTCTACAAGAAGAGTTGCCCAAGGAGACAAGGAAAGGCAGGGGATAGGGAAGGGAATAAGCAGCAGCATATGTTGTGTCTATGTGGGGAAGGGGACTGTGAGCACATGAAGGACTCAAGAGCAGAGATTTACAAGCAAGGTTACTCGGAAAATGGGAAGAAAAGGGGTTTCTAGGCTTATTTTTTTTTAATTAGAACTGTTCTCCCTTTTCCAGTCCTCACACCCAGTCTCTCCTCTTTCTATACCTCTGCCTTTTCCTCTCCTAAAGGTCAGGAGAAGGCAAACTACAGGGCAAGTGAAATTATGACTAAAGAACTGAAAGAGAGAACGGTAAAGGTTGGAAAACAAAGCCTGAACAACACAAGAAATTTAATTAAAACTCCTGAACATAGAAAGAGTTTATATTTCTATGGCTGCTTCCAGTGCAAAGCATTCCTTGCTGTTCCCAGTTATCACAGCCCCTTTTACTCATTCAGTTATGGTCATGCCTTTAGAATCAGCTCAAAAACCCCAGTGAGCTCCTAGCAAAGTTTCTAGGATTGAAGAAACCTAGGGCAGTCCATCACCTTAGCAGAATAAAAGTCCTCTGTACCAATCTACTCCTGACAGGCTCGATGCAGACCGCAGGCTGCTTCCAAGCCAACAATTTCCCATTAAAAAAAATAGGAAAAGGAAAGAAGGAAAACAATCAAATGGGCCCTGCAGAGCAGAGGGAAAACCAGCAGCCCTGGGTGGGCCCAGAACACTGGGATCGTCTCGTTTTGAGTTCTTTCATGGAAAAAGGGATAATCTAGATTTGACCTAGATGCTGCAGTCTGGGCAAATGCAGAAGAAAACCCACACAGCACGCGATGCAAACACATGAGCAAGCAAACAAATGCCCAGAATTCAGCAAACAAACCGAGCTCCTCTGAATCAGACACCGGTGCTGTGGTTTTGAGCAGTTCTGCACCAGCTGAACCTCGGAGAACCATTCTGTGCTCGCTGTAACCAGCACAACCTCCTCCCACCCAGCTCCTGCGCACCAGCCCGAGCCGTTTCGTGATCAATATTTCATGCTGCCCTAGCACAAGCTGCCCTCCAGGCATCCAAACTGAAAAGAATAAAACAAAACCCAGGTAGAAATTCACACAGGCATGAACCCTCCTAACGGGTCTCCAACAGGAGAGGTTGTTAAATATTTAAGTCAACAGCGCCGAGCTGGAGCCGCGTGCGGTTCTGCCACGGGGTCCCCCGAGGCACCGCAGGTTGAATAAATGCTCAAATCTGAAAGAAGCTTTCATTATAGTATTCCTGATTGTTTTTGAAGGGGTCATCTCCTTGAAGAGCACAGCTATGCTGCAGTGGCTGATACTCACACCAGCACCCACCGGTACCGGCACATACCACTGCGCTTCCCCACCTCGAGTCAGTGCAGATCCCCACGGAAGGTTTGAGGCAAATGGTTTTAAACCAGAGCCTGCCCATCCTCACAGCTCACATTACAGAGCACACACACAGCGAGTGGGAAGAGCTGCTTCATTTACTAAATGCTGTTTTCTCTTTTCACATGAGTCAGCTTAATAGGAACAACAACATTCCGCGAGCTAGGGAAGAGAGAAGGGTCCCACGTGGAGATTAATTAGATTGTACTAACAAGACCGTGTCCAATCATAAACATAAAAATCATGAGAGGAACAGTGGTTATAAGCAAGTCGCAGCCGTGAGACTCGTGCACGTACCCGAGTCCCAACAGAGTGGGTCTGGGCTTCTGGAGAAGCTTCAGGGGAAGTTTAGGTTGGAGATTAGGAAGAAGTTCTTTCCTGGGAGGGGGGTTGGGCACTGGAATGGGCTGCCCAGGGAGGTGGTGGAGTCACCGTCCCTGGGGGTGTTCAAAAAAGGGGTTGATGAGGCACTTGGGGCCATGGTCTGATGGTCTGATGGTCAGGAATCTGATGGGATAAAGGTTGGACTTGATGCCCCTGGAGGTCCCTTCCAACCAGAATGATTCTATGATTCTATGATTCTCCTGCAGCTCATTCTGCTGCTCAGCAACGGCTGCAGCAAAGCCATGCTGCTGCACCCACCTTCCTCCGAGGCCAAGCCTGAGCTGCTGCTGCTGCAGTTCAGCCTGGAAGCCTCAGGAAAGCTCTTTGCCATCCTACTCGTATGTCCACTCGGTGCCCTTAGCAGTGCTCTACCAGCAGTGCCCCACTGCCCTGCCAAATGGCAGCCCATGGCTCCATCCTGGTTGCACTCTCCAGAATTCCCTGCCTCTGGCAATGCCCAGGGGAGGAAGATGCAGGGAGAAAGGAGATGATGTTGTATGAGCAACTGAAGAGAACTGCCAAAGCTCCTGCATGAAGGAGCAGAGAAGTTTGTAATCACCAGAGCAAGGTTGCTGCTGTCACACACAGGCAGGAACCTTCTCTTGTCCCATGAAAATCCAAGGTAGAGTTTTTCTTGCTGAAGACAGCAAAATAGGGGTCATCTCATGATCTCCAGTGTTTTATTGCTGGTAAAGACTACAAGGACAACAAGAAGCACAGAATGACCTCCAGCCATGGAGAAGTTAAACAAATATGGACATTCCTGTGGGAAAAGAAGACCCAGAGGGGATGTGACAGACCTTCAGAGTCCTCAGCAACGTCCTGCCTTGTTGGTACAGGAATGGGTGAGCATCAAGAGAAGCTGGGAGATGCACGGAGAGAAACAAAGCAAGATCTCTCCATGTGGTGGTTCGCTGAGCTTGCCAAAGGCAGCTAGAAAACCTAAAAGCTGGTGGTACATATTTGAGGACAAGTTCAGGGGAGAGAAATCCAGCAGGTGTTCCTGAATAAAAAACCCCAAACATGCCCATCCCAAGTCCCAAAGTCTGAAGGCACTGGGAAAGCATTAAGGAGAGGTATGATGGACACACGCCCTGCTGCTGTCCTCTGAGGCATCTCTTGGAGACACAACTGTGGTCCCCATGGACCTTCAGTCTGACAGGGCACAGCAGCTGCTGCAGTTTAAAACCTGCAGCAGTTCAGTGGAGCGGTGAGGGCTGAGCTCCATCTGCATTTCTGAAGTTGTGACAGCAATGTTCTGCCTTTCTAGAACAAAGAGCAGATACAGGGAAAACAGAGCCATGTAATGACCTAGAAAACCATTACTTACCTTTGTCTAAAGGACACAAACCCACTAAAACCTGCGTTCCTGCTAGGGAGGACAGGTGTAATCATGGTAAAAAAACCCCCATGAAATGGGAAATGGTAAAAGTGATAAAAACCCCAGAAATATTCCAGCAAACACAGATCAAAGTGATAAAAACCCCAGAAATATTCCAGCAAACACAGATCAAAGTGATAAAAACCCCAGAAATATTCCAGCAAACACAGATCAAAGTGATAAAAACCCCAGAAATATTCCAGCAAACACAGATCAAAGTGATAAAAACCCCAGAAATATTCCAGCAAACACAGATCAAAGTGATAAAAACCCCAGAAATATTCCAGCAAACACAGATCAAAGTGATAAAAACCCCAGAAATATTCCAGCAAACACAGATCAAAGTGATAAAAACCCCAGAAATATTCCAGCAAACACAGATCAAAGTGATAAAAACCCCAGAAATATTCCAGCAAACACAGATCAAAGTGATAAAAACCCCAGAAATATTCCAGCAAACACAGATCAAAGTGATAAAAACCCCAGAAATATTCCAGCAAACACAGATCAAAGTGATAAAAACCCCAGAAATATTCCAGCAAACACAGATCAAAGTGATAAAAACCCCAGAAATATTCCAGCAAACACAGATCAAAGTGATAAAAACCCCAGAAATATTCCAGCAAACACAGATCAAAGTGATAAAAACCCCAGAAATATTCCAGCAAACACAGATCAAAGTGATAAAAACCCCAGAAATATTTCAGCAAACACAGATCAATATGCTTATTTTTGCCCTCAAAGGGATTGTGATTTATACTGGGGAGAAAGCTCTGCACAGAAGTGGTCTGTGCATCTGTGCTTTATTATAGGCACAGCTCACGTGATCCAAGGTATTTCTGCTATTGTGATAATTTCAGATTTTTCCCAAGTTCAGGTTGCTGAATGCTGTTTGTGCTTGCTTGCACTTCAATTTACACCACACTGGCAGGAGTTTTACAGTTTGAACAAGGCTTAAGGACATTTTGAGGTGCAGCAGCTCGGTATCTTTTCAAAAATGAAAAGCTCAGGCACACAAAAAATCATTCCCTTCTGTGAAAACAAACAAGGAAACATCAGCAATAGTTGCAGAATCTGGTCTGTGATACACATGGGTGAGCACGAAAAAAAACCCAACCCTGAAACTGTGAAGGGACAGAGTCAGAACCTGAAATATTCGATTGACAAGATCAAAATTACACAAAGTTTGCTTCAACAAGGGGCTGCAGAGATGTTTGCTGAAAGGAGCCCATTCAAGGGTTGGGGAAAAAGCCACACTTGAGACTGGGATTTCCAGAGGGACACGGGGACGTGGCATTCCTCAGCTCCTCTGATCCCTTACGGCAATCCATTCGGATTCCTTCTAAAGTCCTTCCAATGTGTTCTGCAAATTGAAACCAAGTAAAGGTCTAATGGTCAGGAATATGATGGGATAAAGGTTGGATTTGATGACCCTGGAGGTTCCTTCCAACCATAATGATTCTGTGATTCTATGAAAGCAAAACCTGGACAAGTAGGATGGAGTGAGCAGTGGGAAACATCAACACGGGACTGCAGGCTCTGCAGCTGGCTTCATGGTCATCCTTCATGTGAATTTACAGCTACAAGAAGCACAAGACCTAGATGAAGTGTTCACTGAACCAGGCAGTTACTGCTCTGCTGCTGGGCTCTGTGCTCCCAACGAGGGTTCCTGAAGTCATCCATGCACTCACCAAACACAGCCATATCCCCTGTGATGTTGGCAACAGGCTTGGGGAAGAATTCAGGTTCAGGGTTTCTCACCCAAGCACAGACACATCCCCTGTGATCTTTGCAACAGGCTCAGGGAAGAGTTCAGGTTCAGGGTTTTTGGTTATGGTTTTTCCCCACGTGCATGGGAGTTACTAAACCAAATTTTAAGGTGGCCCTAACAGCCACAAAACTCAAAGTCTCCAAGCTAGGACACACCAGCCCTGGAACAGGCAGTCGCCCTGCCATCCATTTATTGCTGGATCATATTTTTAAATAGTGATGCACATAGATGGTACCCCCTCTTCTCCCCCCTTGCTCGAGAATAAATGAGTATTTACATTTATTTAGATCGAAGTGTGTTTTCACAGCATTTCCTGGGGGAGGAAAATGGGAACAAGCAAGTACCCAGGAGCCCCACTGCCCCTGCTGCTGCCAGGGTAGGATCCACTTCTCCCCTTCTTGCTTTCCCCCACGGGCATGTCCCTGACTCTCCTTTGCACCAGCAGGGATGTTCATCTGAAGGGAGCTGAGCTGGTTGTGGAGCTGAAGTGGCAGAAAATAACCTCTGCTTTTATTTTTTTTGGTAGTAGGTGGCTTTGTTTAGTGGGCTCTTGGTTTTTTGGGGGGTGGGTTTAAATCTGTTTGGTTTTTTGAGTTTGAGATGCCTCCATGCACTTGCTGGAAGCAGAGAACTGATGTTACCAGCACCAGGATGGTGAGCTGCAGTCGGATCTGTTCAGTAAGAGGTTGGCTTGGCCACACGGGCAGTGGCACCATGGACACAGGGAACACATCCAGTTCCTTATTTCACTGGGTCCTTCACAGCACACGTGCTGCTCCTCTGGAAGGAGCTTCTCCCTTCTCTCACAGCTTCTCCCTTCTCCTCTCACAGCTTCTCCCTGCCAAAGCCTCAGCTCACAGTACAAAGCCACATGTAATCACACACCTATTTCCACTTCCATTCAAAACTTCCCGAACACATTCCCTCAAGATGGGAAATGCCTGAAGTCTGGATGGCAAACACATTGTATCCCCTTTTTATTTGGGTCACTGAACCAAAGTCCTCATCAGCTTACTGCTGCCCATCCATAATCTGACATGAAAACACCTCCTGTGTCAGAGTGAAAGCTTCCCTTTGTGGTCACTGCTTCCCAGCACACCGTGCCTCAAGGACTCACGGGGATGGGGAAGAAAGAGAAGGTGAAACATTAAATTATGACAAGTCAGCCATGGTTCTTTTTCCCTGCTCTTCCCTACCGGGTTTCAGGGAATGTTGCCATGGTGACTGCAGCTCTCCCAAGAGCAGCCTCTGCCCAGGCAGTGCCTGCGGCGAGCGGTGCGATGCTGGGGGATGTGTCAGGGTACCCTGGGCAGGCAGGGGGGTCAGCGCTGCCCCCGTCCACCTGCACCCACCCCCGGGCTGAGAGGGCTCCTGGGCACAAGGGGTTTTGTGCAAGGAGGTGCTGGGCTGCAACGCAAGGACAATTCTTGCTTCCTCTGCATCAGGCAGTGAAGATTTAGTGAAGCGATTACCATATGCAGCTGTACTGGTCTGATAAAATTACACTGAAATAGTGCACTAAATTATATTGACAAGATACATCATCTTTGCATACTGCACATGCTGGCTGGCTGGGCTTTTTTTCTTGAACAAAGAACTATTCTGCAAAGCTAATGAATACGTGGGAACATTTCCAAGGGCAGAAAAAGCAACGGAGTTTTATGGCAGCTTTTTTTAATCTGACTTTTAATTTTTAGTATTAACATTAGAGCTGCTCCATTGGCATTCGTGAAGATGATCATATAGATGGCAAGGCTGCAGGTACAGTAAATAAACTCACATGAAAAGGAGTGATATTCTCAGCTGGTGCTTCTAAAATGACCATTCCAGTTGACTCCAGTGCCATATGGGTTTTCTAACACTGGACACGGCTCAGACTTGCTAAATTCTCCTGGAGCCAGCAAGCTGCCACAGTTAAATCACATCTGCTTACTGCCTGGGTTTGGTCTGAAGTAAAACCACAGCCTGGAATCCCACTAATGTTTTATCCCAGAAGAAAAGGGAGGTTGAAGATAAAGCTAAAGGAGAAGCCATCCAGGAGATGTGGGACAAAAGAAAGTAGAATTCCCTGCTTAACCTGGAAGTCGGTTTGAATTCAGTTTAACTGAACTCATAAGCAGCAAATTCTCATTGTAATTAAACAAAGGAACCAGCATTATTTCAAGGGTTAAGGGTTACTCACACAATGAAGTTCTTAAGACAGGTACTGAACCTCTTTTTGAAAGTCTTGTGATTTGTGTGAGAGCAATAAACCCCAGTATATCATTAGAAATTAAGATGTGCATTTAAAACTACGAAGAAACAGAACTGGTAAATGCAGATTTTTTTCATTTAAAATCACTCCTGTGCAAAGAAAAAGTTAATGGACCCCAGCCTGTGATCGGCTGCTTTTGAGGCTGCTCTTTACATTTTCCCTTGGTGTTTATCACACAAGGGTCTATTGTCACAAGGGCACATTTGATTTCCAGTTGTCGTTTCCTTTTCCTCAATTCAAATGTGAGGAACTCCAGTGCAACAGAAGGAGCTCCGTTGCTCTATGATTTTTAAAAAATCCAGTTAATCTCTCTCCTTCCTTTTTGATGTGACTCTCAGAAGGGTCACAGTTTGCCTCTGATGCTCATGGGCAGAGCTGAGGCACGGAAAAAGGTGTGAGAATTGAATTTTCATGCGAGGTTTTAATGAACAATTGAAAGCAAGTTGAGAACAGACATTGACACGCAGGCAAAATTGCCTCGGTGTTTTCAGAGCATAGAGGAGGCCTCTTCAGACCCTTACTCTGATTTTATTTTTTTATTGTGTTGATTGTTCCTGTCTCAGCACTGCCAGTCTCCAACTGCCCCATCTACTGGCAGCAGAACACGGCGAGTGCCTGAACACAGAGATCCAACAGTGAAACCAGAGAAACACAGAAAAGGGAAGAAAAATTGGTATCTCATGACATACCTATAGACATCCACCCAACACCTGCTCTGTTGTTGATGAGCTGTTCAGTAAGCATTTTAGATTCATTAGTGTTTCTTGTCTTTAGTTCCAAGTTCCAGGAGGCTCAAGAGCTCCTCTCCATCACTTTGCAAACCCTCCAGAGCCTGGTTGAAGAACACCCAGTGTGTGTGAACGGAGATGCAGGTGAACCACAGTGGGGTTCAGCTACAGAAAAGGAGCTCTGGCCAAGCAGTTTTCTTCAAAGCCTTCAGGACTTTGAGATAGGGCTTGTCTTTTCCCTAGAAATCTTTGTTAGGTAAATCAGAATCTCACTAGAGATTTCTTGGAGAGAAATAACAAAAAGGTGACTCCTCTGTTTCAGTGCAGCACAGAAAGACACCTCCATGTAGACTTGTGTTAGTCCCTCTCTACTCCAGGGAGAGGAGGAAAACAGGAGGTTTGTGAAGCTATAGGACAAGATGCACCAGGAGTTTAACTCTTGCCACTTTTTCCAGTTGTCACAACAAGAGAAGCCCCAAAAGCACTGGAATTATTCCATATATAATCCAACACACCTGATGCCACACAAAACCACTACAGCAAAATCCCTCTGAGCCAGGGAGCCAATCCATTATTCCTAACCAGGTGCCTACCTTCCAGAGGCAAAAAAACTTTAGCCCTGCTCTCCTCCAAGGTTGTTGAGCCCAGTCCAGCCCACAGCCCAGCCTATGTAATTCTGAGGTTTCCATCTAAAGCAAAGGGCAGCAAACTCACAAAAACTGACATGTTGCTGTCAAAATCGTGCCTCACACATTTTATCTGAAGGAGGAGCTTCGGTGCTCACCTTGCAGTGAGACATCACCTGTTCCCAGCACAGACAGGCTGGGTCTTTCAAATTATTCTTCAGTAACTGCACCTTTCCATTTCAAAAAAAGGTCATCCCTCAATTCCTCAGAAGTCTGATATGAAAACTCAGGTCACTTGGGAGCAAAGGGTCCCCCCCACAGCTTCATTCAACAAGGAACTCATTAGCTTGCCTCATAGCACTATGGAAGAAAGAAAGACTCCAGATTAGCAGCATGACCCAGTGAACTCACTGAATGTGCCAAATAAGACCAACGTGCTTGGAGAAGTGGCAGCAGACACAGGAACTCCTCCCAGGAAACTACAGCAAGCAGAGTGGAAGTGCAACTACTGATCCAGTGGATGAGAGGAGCCCTACAGGTCAGTCCTGCCTCACTCCAAAAGAATAAGCCAGAATGCACTGTTGGAAAAGTATGCTGTGATCTCCAGAGGAGAGACCTGGGAGATGATGATGAGTAAGCCAAGAAAGCTGTTGTGAAGCTCATCAGCAGGGCAGGCAGAATAAGGCCACAGAGGAAAGAAAATGCTGAAGCACAAAGCTCAGGGACAGGCAGGTCCTGCATCCCTGGGGCAGCCTGAGCTCTGCATCTCCAGAAAACTAATCCTGTATGTAACTTTCAAAATTCCTTACTAAGGACAAACCATGCAATCTGGCACAACAAATACCCAGAGATGCAACCCTGGACTTGACACTTTCTCCTTCCATACTGGTCAAATTGGTTTGCTTTCCACAAAGGGAATCGTATCAAACACATTGCAAACACAAGAAATGTGAGTGTTTTGCAAAGCTATTAAAGCTTGCAGTGGATAAGCTCTCCTTCAGGGTCTTGCTCTTCACCAAAAGTGAGTCAGTCCATCAGGTTTAGAAGGTTTGTGCACACTTATGTTCATCGTGTAGCCTTGGAGCAGGCTCTCCCTCGGTGCATTTCCATACCCATCTGTCAGCAGTTTCTGTTCCTGACGGGTGGAAAGGGGCTCAGAAGTTCTGTTGTCTCCCGAGTTCCAAGAATGACAAAGGAAAAACATGTTCTAAGGAACACATTTCTAAAAATCTTGAACTAGTCAACAATCCCTGCCAGTTAGGACCAAGCCAGTCCCACCACTCGTGAGGCTGTGCAAGTCAGGAGTCGCTGCTCTGTGTGAGACAGATCACACAGACACAACACAGTTTGCAGCAAGTACCAAAACCAGCTCTTGTATTTTCTCCCCTCTGATGTACGTTGCTTTGGAGGTTACAAAAGCAGCTTCTACTGCATTGTTGTGGCTCCAAAAAGCACCTGAATTATTTAAAAGCTCGCCAAGTCACAACAAACTCCCGTGGCTTAGGAGAGCACTGTGTGAGCAAAGCCTGAGAAGGTGTTTGCCCTGAAGTCACAGAATATAAAATTATTTATCCTCCAGGGTCATCAAGTCCAACCTTTATCCCATCATATTCCTGACCATCAGACCATCAGACCATGGCCTCAAGTGCCTCATCAACCCGTTGGTTGAACACCCCCAGGGACGGTGACTCCACCACCTCCCTGGGCAGCCCATTCCAGTGCCCAACCACCCTCTCAGTAAAGAACTTCTTCCTAATCTCCAACCTAAACTTCCCCTGATGGAACTTGAGGCCATTTCCTCTCGTCCTGTCATCAGCAATTGGGGAGAAGAGACCAACACCAGCCTCACTACAACCTCCCTTTAGGTAGCTGCAGAGGGCAATGAGGTCTCCTCTCAGTCTCCTCTTCTCCAGGCTCAATAACCCCAGTTCCCTCAGCTGGTTCTTGTTTGCCAGACCTCTCCCCAGCCTCGCTGCCCTTCTCTGGACTCGCTCCAGCACCTCAATGTCCTTCCCATCCTGCGGTGCCCAGAACTGGATGCAGCACTCAAGGTGAGGTCTCACCAGTGCCGAGTACAGGGGCACCATCACCTCCCTACACCCAGACTTCAGTGCAGCTACAGAGAGCACTACTGAAAGAGCTTTAAAAAACCCAAAGCAGTAATCAAACTGCAGCATTGTAGAGTTTGGGTGACTTGTCACTTTTGCAAGTGAGCCTGAAAAGGGAGCAGAGGTGTTTTGAGAAGCTTGAACTGGGTTTTCAATGCAGTAAACAAAGCTTTACCTTCTGTAGGAAGAGGACAATCCTCACGAGCATCTTGGCATGCAGCTCCTCCAAGGTGAACAGCGTCCGAGGTGTGCGGATGAAGATCTTAGTCTTGCCATAAGCAACATCGTGCTGAAATCCGTGGCACTCTATGAGCTTCTTCACAGCATCTTTGTCTGAAGGGAGGTCATGGTTTGGCCAAGTGAATTCCGAGATCATCTTGTACCTGGGATTACAAAGTACAGTTTGTAAATGTAAACTTGTCACCTAGAGTCTCAAGAAGGCCAATCTTCAGCAGGTTTTAGAATGAATTATGATCTAAATTCTACTAAAACTTATGATAGAAGAGCCTCAAGACATCCTGGGTAGGAATTGTGATCCTCAAAGGAAAGTGAGTATGAGGGGTGTGATATTGCAAGGAGCTCACTTCATCAACACTGACCTGATGCAGCAGGATAGCCTCACCACTGCCTCCTGCATATCTGACACTCCCATTATCCACACTCTCAGCATTCAATTTATGTTTTTTTTGAGGAAGAAAGGCTTTGGGCTGCTCACATCCTGCGTAAGGAACCAACAGCCATCACTTGCTTAGTCAGAAAAGCTAGATTTAAAAATCCCGTGAATAATTTTCCTTGTTCCTAGTTTTGGCAGCCATTTCTAATGAATTCTTTTATTTCCCAAGGCAGCAGAGCCGCCACAGTTTGTGCCATGACCATTACTGCCTGCAATCGTTGTTCAGTCATTCCCCCTCATCCTTGCTCTCCAAACTCCTTTACACTGAGAGAGAGAAAGCAGATTGGAACTGAGACGACTGCAAATCAAACACGACAGTAACTGCATCAGCCTCTGCTCTCTGTGAGATTTACCAGCCTTGCAAAGTGCTGATTAGGGGAATAGACGGTTGCAAAAAGCAACAATGAATTTTCTGCATAAGATTTATGGGCATCATCAAAAATGGAATAGACATTTTCACTGTAGCAGTACTGGCATTCACGTTCTAAATAAAACAAGCACGCCACGATCTTAACCACTTCTCTATTTAAAAGCCCACAATCCCAGTCGAGCATCAATCTCAATGTTTCAGACATTCAGAATTTTCAGCTACTGGTAAATGGACGCAGCACTAAACCTTTATAGTGGGGAGTGGGTGCACTGCAGGAGCTACTGAACAGAGGAGAACCAGCCTGGATGGGAATCCATCCCACTGCTGCTTCCATTCATCAATTAACCCTCCTGAACGAGCTGCTGAAGAGGGGAAAACAGGGAGGTGCACACTGTGTCTGAGCAGGGAGCACCATCAGCGTGAGCCTTGCAGCATGCAGACTGAGGATCCCACTGATAAATAAAACAGGTATAGAAAAAAAACCCTCTTCAGCCTCACAAAAGAAGATTTTGCATTTCCACTTGGCTGGCAAAGCATTCCCTCTCTCAAAGGCACGGGACATCAATATTTTACAGTGGTTTCTCTTTCTTCTTCTCATCAGGAAAACGTTCCTGCAATAATTAATTCGCTGGGAAAATCTTTCACCTCCAGGCATTTACACTGGGAAAAAAGGCACAGAGCATGGCAGTGTAAACCCACACTTATTAAACAGGCCTGCTCGCCCATGGGGCCAGAGAAAAGCAGGGTGAGATGTCAAAGAACTGAGAGCCTGCCCAGAGAAATGATAAATTCTCTTCCTCCTTTACACCAAAACCAGGGCTGTGGTGCTTCCAGGCATCCCGAGGCAAAGGGACCACCTCCCCCCTAGCCCAGAGGTGGTGGGACCGGCAGGACAATCTTGTGGCCACTCTTCTGTTCCTTTTGCTGCTCTCATGGCACATGTGGTGCAATGCCATGGCCTCCTTCCCCGCAGCCTGGATGCCACAGCCAGTCAAAATCCCAACCTTGCTGCTAATTATAGCGGGGCAGAACCCAGAATAAATCTGCTCACTGACACCACAACCCTTCCCCTCCCCTGCCTGGGGATCTTTACAGCTCTCAAGGTCACTTATACATTAAACATCAATTTCTACATCACCTTTGTTTCTCTCCTCCCTGTACGTAGCTCCACAAACACCCAGCATGCACGGGGTTGGTGCCAGAGTTTCCAATTCCCAGCACAACTCTCCTAAGAACTGAGATTTGTGCGAGCCACCAAATTGGGATACTTTAATGAAAAATATGGATGGGTTCTGCACACGAGGCTGCGTCCCACTCCCCTCTCACACCACGCAGCTCACAGCTATCCTGGTGTCATTTACATGCTATGTTTAACATTGCCTGGGAATAGGCATGTGGATGCCTTCACGGGGAAGTGTTGGGTTACGCTCGCAGGCGCCGTGCTCCCCCCTGCCCCACACACTGACCCCTTGCTGAAACCCAAGCACCTTTTTTTTTTCTGATAGGAAGTTATATATCAAAACAAAAGAATGCACTGCTTCTATTTAAGTCCCATGGCCTTGACATGCATTTCACACAACTGGAAGATGAACGCACAGCATCTCCTGGTCCAACGAGAAAATACTGAGATCTTGCTTTCACAAACTGCTAAGAGCAGACTGGTTTGCACAGGGCTCAAATTAAAGTTTTCTCCATTTCAAGGAAAGCTCAAAAAGGACATTTATTAATGCTCTTAGCTGTGCTTCACTTCATTTCCTACCAGTAGATACGAGATATCAACCACCTTACAGTATTTTAGGGCTAAATAGCGACAAGCTCCTCTCCTACAGAAAGGAAAGATATTTTCTAAATCTTTTTATATACACACATACATATATATATATAAATAAAAGGCATATGTGCACTCACATATGTATTTTTAAAAATATATATGTATGTATGTATCTTTTTTCTCTGTATATCCTGATATATTCCCTCCAAGAGGAATCAGCAGAACAAAATATAGGGATCTTTTTGGAGCTCAGAAAATCTGAAAGCTCCAGGGCCCTGGAAGGGAGTTCAACATTTGTTAGTGGGGCTTAACTTATTTCCAATATCTTTTGCAAATGTAAGTATGCAGATGGCAAAGTTACATCCCTAAATCGCCTCTCGCTGGGTTAGAACGTGTCCCACTTGCAGTGCAAGAGCCCAGAGCTGAAGGGCCTGGGGTGTCCTCCACGTTCCCAGCCTCTCTGTTAAATAAAAAGGAAATCCCTTGTGATCCCTGTTCAAAAATGACTCAAAAAATGTGTGGCTTGCAGCACAACCCATACCCCCAGCCCCTGGAAGAGGGTCTCTCTCACCCAGAGACAAGGAACAACAAATTTGGGAAAAATAAAAGCAATATCCAGGCCAGAAAGATATTTTTTTTGTTAAATTTAGAAAATCAGTGTAAATGGCCTCAGAGCAGCACTGACAGTGTCTGACCCCCTGCACTGCCCATGTTCAGCCCCACGCCGGGGTCCAGCAGAACCAACAGCACACGAGCCCCGGAGCTCTGCCCATCGCCACGTGCTGAATGGGTTTACTGGCTGTAAACACCACTTCTGGCTTTCAGCTTACAGGAACTCATCAAACACTCATTAAAAACCAAGCTGCTGTTTATATTAACAGTAATTCCACAACTCTTAGGAGTGAATTGTAACGAAACCCACATGTGAGGGTGAAAACACACTCTAACCACTGCAGAATGGTGAAGAAGTGATACACAGGGCTGTGGGCTGCATTTAATAAGCCAGAGCCTTGTGTTCCACTTCAGCTATCAGAAAACACCCAGGCAAGTCTCCACTGTGAGCAGCAAAAGATCATTCAACAGCATTTCGTTTCCAAGGGGTGACATCCCACCTGTCTGAACAGTTTCATTTTTCCATTTCCCTTTTCTCACTCGATTCAATAACAGAGATCAAAATCAATTCATTGTTTCACCAGCCAGAGGTTGAGTTCTCAGTGCCCGTGCTTATTTATGGAAGCTGTAAGACAAATCTCAATCTAAAACATTTCATTTGTCACCAGTCTGGGAGGAATTAAGAGGGCAAGAACTATCAAGCCCCTGTTTTAATGGGGTCACGTTGCAGTCCCTTGCTCAGACTCCCAGTTTTGAAGTCCAGAGGTTTCCTCCTGCACACACATAATGTCACCGTGTGCCACCAAGCTCCTCCCAAGACACACAATTTCTGTCTGTCCCTCCTGCTGCAACAATCAGACAAGGTGCAGAGAGAAAACACGAGTTAATTAGCTCTGGTTTTAGGGCTATGCTCTGGGGAAGAACCTCAGTCCATGTTCCTGCCCCAGAGAGTAATACAGCAAATGAAGTTTAGCAGGGAAGAAGCTGAGCCTGAGTGCCACACAGGCACTGTGAAACACATCCCAGCAGCAGGTACTGACCCAGACACACCACCACCCACAGGGATGGCCAGGGATGGGACAAGGGGGAACGGGTGCAAGGTGGAGCACAGGAGGTTCCGGGTGAACATAAGGAAGAACTTTGTCACTGTCAGGTGACAGAGCCCTGGGCCAGGCTGCCCAGAGAGGCTGTGGAGTCTCCTTCTCTGGAGACATCCAAACCCCACCTGGATGCATCCCTGTGTGCCCTGCTCTGGGTGCTCCTGCTCTGGCAGGGGGGTTGGACTGGGGGAGCCTCCGAGGTCCCTTCCAACCCCTGACACTGTGATTCTGTGGCAGCCAAATCCCAGAGCTCATTCCAACTCCCGAGCTGTCCTGTGAAGAGCTGAGCTGAGTCACTTGCTGGTGACTCCTTCCTTACCTGTGAAGAAACTTTTCGTAGGTCTGGCGGTAGGCGAAGCCTGCTCGGCGCACTCTCACGTTCTCCAGAAGGCCAAGGTACTCAACCTGGTGCCTGCAACGCTCCTCGTCAAAGAGCTGGGGTGACTTCTTATCATTGGGCTTAATGCAACGCACATAATAGGGCTCCTAAGGGCACAAATCAGACCGTTTCACTCCAAGGAAAAAGTCTCTGGAGCCACAACTGCTCCCCACGGAGACACTGAGAAGTCAGATCCCCCAGTTCATCCTGAACTCCTTCATCTGAAGGAGCTTTGGTTGCTTAGCAGGAATTGTGAGGTTAGAACTGGAATGACAGCAGTGGCACACAACACGTTCCTCCCCTTAAGGACCCTGCAACAGCATCTGCTACAGGGTCCACGTGTTACCCCTTTGGGTTCAACCACCAGAGCCAGTCCCACATCCCCCTTCCCTAAAGACTCTGACAGTAACAAAAAAACCTTCATCCAAGACAGAACAAACAATGAAATCCATTGTCCCCATTGTCAGAGATGGCTTTTCCAGTATCAACATCTAAAAGCAGCACGGATTACCCCATAACATTTAAATGATGCTGAATTAAGTCCTCTAAAGCCTGGAGCAACATCCTTGAACACTGGAGTCACTGAGCACACCCTGTGCAGGGCAAAGCGAGCTCCCTCCCACCCCAGCTCAACACCACGAGCACCACACCACCATCCATGGGCCAAGCACAAGCCCCCAGCACACCAGTTCCTCTTTCTGCACCACCTCAGACTCGCAGGTGGCAGAGAATGTTGGACTGGTGGGGACTGATGGGGACTGGTGGCTTTAATTCGCCCAGCACAGCCTGGCTGGTCCTACCCTGAGCTGACTGGGCTGACTGGGACCATTCAGGCAAGAGTTCCACCTCTTCCTGCCAGCCAGCCTGCACCCAGGAGATATGTCCTGCTGCTTTCATGTTTGATGTTTACTTTTATTTTCATGAGATTAAAGGCGACTTCCATTT
Source organism: Aegotheles bennettii (assembly GCA_013398125.1). Taxonomy (NCBI): domain Eukaryota; kingdom Metazoa; phylum Chordata; class Aves; order Caprimulgiformes; family Aegothelidae; genus Aegotheles; species Aegotheles bennettii. Next base: position 102,340 of record VZRW01013112.1, read on the forward strand.
AGCCCAGCACGGTCTGTAGCCAGCCCCAGCCTGCAAAGGGGGGTGTGTAAGTCTTTTAAATGCATTTTCATGCTCCAGGGTCAAGTCCAAGAGCTCTTCTGCATTGATACTCATTTGGACTTCCTGGAAAGCTGGGTTCTGAACTCCATTCATTTCCTTCTCTTCACCACTAGCCCTTGATACCCCACTTCTGACTTTATTGGTGGGGGGGAAAGCAATTAACCAGCATCAGAAAGACCTCAGTTTTTCAAGGTAAAATTGTGTTAAGTTTAAGATATATCACTTTCTAAGCAAAAGGAGGCTGGCAGAGCTTACTGCCCACCAAGTCTCATCACTAGCCAAGGAGAGAACTCAAACGAGGGTCCCAGCCAGCTCAGAAGGTCACAGGATGTGCAGGGACTCGCTTCAGAGGACACGGCAGGGATGCACCTAAACTGGAGCATCTCAAAAGTCAGTTCACAGCAATGCTGACCTTATGGTAAAGGGAGATAAATCTTAACATTAGAAGTTGTCACCTTTCATAATACTCTGCTCTTGTGTGACCCCCCCCTGCAGTGCTGGGGCCAGTTCTGGGGTCCCCAACAGCAGAAGGACACGGAGCTGTTGGAGAG
>VZRW01013112.1:103280-117940 GCA_013398125.1 Aegotheles bennettii
CAAACCAGGCTGGGATTCTGTAATTCTATAATCACAACTGATAATTAAGAATGAATTCTCAGCAATTTTCCCCTGGCTGTGAAACCCCCATAAAACTGCTCTGAGTAACCAGAGGCCCTTTCTCAAAAGGGAAACCTCAAGGGTTCTCCAAAAAAGTCTGTTCTGTTCCAGTACCACCGGATGCTTTCAACAGTGACTTGGATGAAGAAGCACAATGCAGGTACCAAATCTGTTGGCTGTAGATAATTTCAGAGTGCAAGAACCCACAATGTTAATAAATGGGAGGAGTGGCCTGGAAAAATAAAGAAGAAAGGGATTAATTTAGTGAAGACAAATGCAAGGTCCCATATAAGAATGAAAAACTGATTTGACATTCGTGCTAAAAAAGAGATCTAGAATTTCCAGCCCAACATGAGTCAAGTTCATGTTTTTCTAAGGAAGTGGCACGGGAACAAGAAAACTGTAAGAGAAAAACAAGCCCACCATTGTTTGGGGCACTGCAGCTGGAGTGGGATGCAAACGGCGGTGAGTCAGTGCAGGGAAGAACAAGAAAGATCAAAAATCCAGAAAATGCAACTCAGAGGAAATACAGTTTCAGTCTTGAAGGACTGAGGAGCCACATAATCCTCCCGACGTTAGGTTTTATACACTTAAAGGGTAGATGTGGAGGAAAATAAATATTCAGCTTGAGGACAAAGCAGCACTGGCTTTAAATACTGCATAAACCAGTCAAACTGGGCATCAGGAGAACAAGGAGTGGGAGCAGAACACTCGAGGGAACGAGGGGAACCTGCATCACTGAGCAAGCCCCTGCATAGAAAAGGTAGAGGCAGAGGTGTCCTCAAACAGGAGGTGAATTCCCAAGGCTGCCTTTAGCCCCATTTTCTGTTTTGTCTATGATTTAGCCCTATTTTCTATGTTTGCAGGTCACTCGCCGAATCTCGGGATAATAAGAAAGTCCCAGAATTGCTGTGTTTCCCTAAAGAAACAGGATCATCCTTGAATATCTTGGCTAGTCCTGGCATAACCTGGAGGTACACAGAGCTTCCACTCACTGATGAGTATGAACAAGCTCAACAGGAGTCACAAACAGGTACGAGATGGAGGAAAGCAGAGCCTCACATGCTGGAAGCCAGCAGATCTTCTGGGCAAGGTGTTGGACTGGGATGTTTCTCAGCTTCCTTAAGCATGTGATTGGCAGCATCAGGCTGTGCTTTTCTCCAGGAAGGTTATTCTTGGGGTAGGAAGACAGTGAGCAAAATCTAAGCCAGCCACCCATAGAAGAGCTGGCAGCACCCCTGTGCCCCCGACCCTCTGTGCAGCACCCCAGGAGTGTGTAAGGAGCTATGGGGAGTGTGGGGGTGAATAGAAAGCTACATGGGCAATACATATTCTTGTATCATCTCCCTTCTCCCCAAGGGACTTCATCCCTCCCCATGAAGTGTGCCAGGGATAGCTCTTCCATGGTCTCACCCTCTCCCTTCCCTACCAGGGACACTTGAGGTAAAGGTGGAGGAAACTGCCCCACTTCCAAATAACTGGCAATGCTCCTGCTAGGGCAGTGCCCTCTTCATCCTGCTCCTCTTTTCACATCCTCAGACAGCAGTGGGCTCAGGAAAGGAAGACCCAAGGACACAGCTTTCCAGGACATCAGGAAGCCAAGCAACAGCTCTGTTCTGTGTGAGGTCTTCTACTGAGGTCACCACCACACTGAGCACGTTCTTCTGCCACGGTAACTCCACACAAGCCACCCCTGTTCTGTTTGTTCTCCCTAAGGAGAGGATGGTGAAACAGAACATGCTGGTACAATCTGAAGAGTTTTAAGAGATTTACATGTTCACTTTTTTTTGTTTTCTCCTGAGAATTCTCTCTGCACTGAAGGTAAGGAGGTTTCCAGGGGTCTTTATTCACTCAGCAGTCTCCTCCCAGCTCTCAGAACCCGCAGTCCGTGTGGGCGATGATTTCTCCTTCAGTTGTAGAGCTTGGCTGTGCCATGGGAACACAGCTGTCATCGGTGCTCTTTCAGCTCTCTCTGACGTTGTGTGTCAAACCCTGAAGGTAGAAGCAGCCCTTTCTGAACTGATGGGTAGTAGGAGGTTGCTGGACTCAGTGCTTGCAGTTTATAAGCTCTCTGTTGCAATCTCTCAGTTGTATGGCAAGAAACAAAGGCCAAGTCATTCATCTGCTAGAACAAGTCTGACTGGAAGGAAGTTATTTAGGGAAAACACAGGATATACAGAGAACTCCCTGAATTACACCTGAGCTTGGAAGCTGTGAAGAGTCTGCAGTTGGAAAGGTGAATGGTCTGCAGTTCTCCCCATCCCCTCTGGAGAATATTCAGCTTGGGCCACTTCTCCACCTACATGTTAGTGACCCTTAGGGACAGAGCTATCCCAGTGTTAGGACTAACATCAGAACGATGCCAGACCATGCCAGATCTGCCCTCAATACCACTGCATTGCATCTGATGTCAAGATGAATATAAATCCTTTGATGAGATTGATGCTATGGTTGGATGTGATGATCTTCAAGGTCTCTCCTGACCTAAATGATTCCATATCACAAATATTCTATGCTTGATGCACAGAACTGCAACATCTTGAGAACGTGGGAACCAAATTAAAGAAGTCATTAGGAGCATGAAGTCAAGGAAGTGCATCCCACTCCTCTGCCTCCAGGGAAATGGTGCCACTTGTCCCTTACTGACACTGCAGTGTCCAGTCCACAGCTATTCATTATTGCTGATACATCAACTCCCCTCATCAGTGCAGAGTTGCCTGCTTGGGTTCTCATTCACATCTCTGCCATTCAAAAACACAACAAGCCTCAACGCAAAAAACCTGTGACCTCCAGCTCAGCACAAAGAGGGGTGACTGCATTTGCATTTGATATAAAAGGCAGAAGTCAAGACGCTGCTTTCCTTTTGGAAAACTGAAATAGGAAGTTCCTGCATAGACAGGAGATCATCTATCAGTGCAATTACAGTGTAATTAAAGCCTCTCAGCAATGACAGCTACCAGGGTAAATTCTAAAGTAGATTATTCCATGTTTACAATCCCACCAGCCTCAGCTCTTCAGGGGGATAATTATGCAGCTCCCATTATTGCTCCATGAGGCTGTCAAGCCTGGGCGCTGCATTTCATAAATGGAAGAAGTGAAATAAAGAGCCACAAAAGCCCCCGTTCTGAAAGCTGTTTAGATGCCCAGTTACAATATTTTTTTTAACCAAGCCGAGTGTTTTTTAGATTTTTAAGTGTTAAAAAGAAAACAAACCAGTTTAAAGTCATTGCACAGTAGAAAAAACTCCTCCTTGAGAGATTTCTTTTCCATAGAACAAGGGATAGGACACAGGGCTGTCAAATTTGTGCTGGGTATGTCCAATCAGTCACAGTGATGACATTATAACTTATGAGAGGTGAAGCCTGTCAACCTGGATAGGAGAGGAGAGGTATGGAAGAAAGAAGAGTCAGACAAAGGGAGATACAGAGAAGGAGGGGAAGAGAAAAATAATAATGTTAAAAAAAAAAGAGAGATGCATGACCAGAGAGAGTTCCTAGAGAAGCTCATCATTTACAGCCCTGTCAGCCAAGGGATTTCCCATGTCAGTATTTAAAAGGAAAGCCACCCAAAGTAATCCATCATGGAAAGACTAAACCCTCGAGAGGGCAGAATGGGCAGTAAAACCTGTGCTTGAGAAATGTTCCATGGTAAGTCTGTAAAGCTGGGTTTCATTGTGGTTGGTTTGGTTTTTGAAACAAAACTAAACAAAACAAAACAACCCCACTTTTTTTCTACCAGTAGAGGTTGCTGCCTAAAAGCCTCAGTGTAAGTCTGAAGCATCACAGTGCTATTGAGATACTGGTACTGATACTGGTACCACTCCAACACAGCATCCTCCAAACACACATTTCCTGAGTCTTCATACTTGTATGGACACATGCACACACAACTGAAGTTAAAACTGTGTTTGTGAAGAGCTCCTGCAGTGTTAACAACACTTTCACACTACTCACTGCATCTGACACCCCAATAACCACACCATGTGCACCTTCCTCAGGGATCCCAGAGCTCTGCTTCATCACCCAACTCCAGATTTAAACCAGAACACCAACAAACCAGAATCTGAAGTGTGCTTATTTTAAATATCAGAAAAGTTAAGTAACCAACTCATGCTGTAGGTATTTATCCACAGACTTTGAGCTTTATTTCTGAGATGATTATTATTATTTCTGCCCACCAAATTAGCATATTTGGAGTCTATTCCCCCAAATGACAGGTTTCAAGATACTGTTGATGTGCCAAAAACCTGCAGCTTTCCAGGAAGTCCAAATGAGTATCAATGCAGAAGAGCTCTTGGACTTGATGACCATACTGATTCTATGAAGGACTCTATGACTGCCATCCTGCTTGGGGACTGCAGAAACAGAGCACCTAAATCTGGTTTAAACAGTTCACAGAAAAACATTCAGCAAGCACAGAGAGCCCAGGTGGAATGGGAGGTCAGGATGAGAGAAACAGCTCTGACTGCACTTACAAACTGGGCACACTCTGGTAACATCCATAAATCACCAGTTCAAACTGCAACAAAACCCAAGCCCGTCTTCATCTTGGGTTTTTGAGAAACAGCTGAGAAAAACATGAACTGATATCACCTCTCCCTGTGGAACCTTATTCCTCTGACATGGGCAGACCACAGCAGCTAAGACCACTTGTGCAATGCTGTTCTCATCAGCTGTTACCACAGCCTTCCCAAAAAAGGTCCTGCAGGGCCCAAACCACAGTTGGACACGGCAGATGTTGTCAGTGCTGATCCCCAGAAGTGCAGCCCCAGTCCGGGGTTAAGCACTGGAAAAATGAGTAACACGACCCCAGGGGAGAATGACAGCACCCGTAACTGCAACGAGTGGTGCCTCCAAAAGAGACAGTGGTTTTACCAGCCCAGGAACAGCAACTGTTCACCAGCTCTCCAGCTCCCAGCAGAAGGAAGGGAGCTGAGATAAGTGTCCAAACTGGCAGTGACTCAGAGGCAGAGCATCCCATTCATTTATGCAAACCCAGTATCTAGCAAAACATGGCTCGAATGCCCAGTTACTAGCTTGCTAATCACATGCACATATTATTATCTGTCTGAAAAGTAACCTCAGAGATCCTCAGGGCAAGCAGAAGCACCATCTCTCTGCATTGTCTTACTGCCTGAAGAACACAGTGACTGTGTTCAGGGCCCTCATCTTCTTCCTCCTAAGACACACTGAAATTTAGACCCTAGGAAGTAACATAAGCTTGACTTCAGGATGGGTCTCACCAAGTTTTCTTTGGCTTTAAGATGTGTAACAGTCAGGATCTCCAGTAAAACTAGCCTAAACTCAGCTACACAACTTAGGTTGCAAACCCAAGTACCTACAAGCACTGTTCCATGAGGAGCATCAGCTGTGGAAACTTCTACACAGCAGACTCCAAAGGGCAAATTTCACTCCCTTCATTTCAGCCCTCTATCATGCTAAGGGTTGGCCATAAACCACTGCACAACCAAGACAGCCCTTGGCTCCTTCCTGCTTAGCAGAGCCCTTGTGAAGCCCTGACAAGGATGAGAGGAAAATGAGAGCCTGCCCTTTAATGGGATCCATAACTCCCAGACAGTGCTCTAGGACAATTCTCCTCCATTGCTGTTCAACAGAAAACCAGGAAAACCCCAACACCTTCAGTACAAGTTTCTCAATGAAAGCTTGGGGATGGTGAAGAATGGGGAAGGACACACTGAGGAACCTCCTGGTGAATTCATGAGCTTAAATCTGACTTGGAAACAGCCCCTGGTGATGGTGTGTCCATGGGAAGGGACATGTTTGTGACAGAGATACCGATGATAAACGGACTGAAACCAGCTCAGTGCACACAGCCAGCCAGCCTGCAATGATGGATTTTGGTACCCTCTGACTCAAGATGGATAATGTGCAATTGAAACTCTTCATCTCCTGCTGTGAGTTGCAGGGATTGCTCAGACCACCACCGTGCGTGGCACTCTCTTCACTGTTCTATTTTTAAAAACACCAGGTGACCCAGAATAATTTTTCCAATAAACAGGCAAATGAAGTTATTCCACAAGCTCCTGCCAACCCTCTGCACCAACAGCTCCCTGCTATCCCCCCCTGATCACAGCCCTCCCTTACAACACCCCCAGCAGCTTCTGCTTGAAACCCCTCACCGTGGTGTGTCAGGTTCCTGACCCCTTTGCTGGGCAAGAGACAACGTGACAGAGACCTCACTGACAACAGGCAGCACCCACCAGGACCTTCTTCCCTTCCCAACTACTCATTTTCACACACACAGAGAAACCTCTCTGTATTCTTGACACCTCAACACCAGATTCAGGGCAGGGCTAGCCAGCAATTTCTCTGGGGGATTGGTACAGATCAGATAAATCTTGGCTCCATGGAAAGTCAGACTGAAGTCAGTCTCCACCTTCTGTCCATCAGGGTCACAGCCACCTTCTCCAGCCCCAACAGCTTGTGATTTGCCAGCCAGGAGAGCTCCTCTGAATGCTGCTAATGGTGCCTGCCTAAAGCAAGAATTCAGCTGGGCTAACAAGGGCACCCTCTCAGCAGCCCTTAGACAAACAGTGCTGGGGGAGCTCCAGGGCTTCATTCCTCAGTCGGGAAGCTCAGCTATCACCTCGAGTCAGCTGTGGTTGGGCTTGCATACAGTCCTGCAGATTTACTGCTGCAGATGAAATCCACTCCAGAAACAGAACTCAAAAACATAAAGCAAGTGTGTTTTCATCTCCAAATTCTGGACAACATGAAGCAATCTATTATTTCTTGGAATACTCCCCGTGCAGATGGGTCTCCCCAATTGCTGATGACAGGATGAGAGGAAATGGCCTCAAGTTCCATCAGGGGAAGGTTAGGTTGGAGATTAGGAAGAAGTTCTTTCCTGGGAGGGTGGTTGGGCACTGGAATGGGCTGCCCAGGGAGGTGGTGGAGTCACCGTCCCTGGGGGGGTTCAACAAACGGGTTGATGAGGCACTTGAGGCCATGGTCTGATGGTCTGATGGTTAGGAATATGATGGGATAAAGGTTGGACTGGATGACCCTGGAGGTCCCTTCCAACAAGAATGATTCTATGATTCTATGATTCTCTGCCTGTGCACAGCCAGCACTGCATGACCATGCTCTGACCATGCTCTGAGCATGCTCTGACCAGCACAGCACCTGTGAAGACTTTGGTACTCATGTGGCTGCCACTCCAAGCAAAAACTCAACCAGTGCTCTGCTCTTCACAGGGTCTTCTTACTAGTACAAGGATCACCTTTCTACAAAGCTTTTCCTAGACTTCCCACATCTGCATGCACATTCTCCCTCCAGATCTTGGGCCACTAACATTCCCTTTGCCACCACAACTCCCGAGAAGACAGTCAGAACACAATCCCCTTCACTGCTTCATTATTCTAAATGTTAACATATGCCACTGCTCTGGGCTCGCTGCTCACCTCCTGTGGCCCATACACCCCCTCCCACCACACTACCAAAATGCCAGGAGTCCAGCAAGGTCACCCAGCATCAGCAACACCCCAGGGAGGTGGTGGAGTCACCGTCCCTGGGGGGGTTCAACAAACGGGTTGCTGAGGCACTTGAGGCCATGGTCTGATGGTCTGATGGTTAGGGATATGATGGGATAAAGGTTGGACTTGATGACCCTGGAGGTCCCTTCCAACCAGAATGATTCTATGATTCTACTGGGAATACTGGGGACACTGGGGATGCTGGGGACAATGGGGATACTGGGATGCTGGGACACCAGGATACATGGTCTGATGGCCTAATGGTTAGGAATGTGATGGGATAAAGGTTGGACTTGATGACCCTGGAGGTCCCTTCCAACCAGAATGATTCTATGATTCTATGCTCCCCTCGTCCTGCTGCCTGGTTGCACCACATTCAAATAGCCCCTTCCCACTTCATTCCCTTCCCTACCTTTCTTCACACCAAGTGGTGCCTGCCGAAGCAACACCTTCTACTATAAAACTTAACTATTTAGTAAAACAGAAGGTTTCCCTTCTCGCCCTCCGACACAGCCAAGAGAAGGCAACAAGGAGATCCCAGAGGGCTGCCTGTATTTTCACAGAAGTCACTTGGCACTGAAAGCCAGAGAGAATCTCTCCCCGTGAAACTACATCCTCTGGGCCCTCTGCCAAAAGAGCTTTGTTAAAGATGAGTATTTAAATGCTATAATTATTACCTAAGAGAGACTGGCTTTCCTACAAGTGAAAGATACACTGGTCACAGAGGAAACATCATGTGGGGCTGGCAGCTGGCTCTCCTAGGAGACCTTCAGAGCTGCCCAGTGTCACAACCAAAGCTCATCCACGGTTCATCAGCTGGGCTTTCCCACTGATGGCAGTGATGGGGAAGTGGTGGCCTCTCCACAGAGAAGCTGCACCCTCCTGATCACAAGTTGGAGTAGATTTTAAAACAGAAATATTTACCTTCGATGCCAGGTTGTCCACTAGTGCAATCATGGAGTTCTTAAAAAGAGTAGCAGCAGTCAGAGGTCTCTTGGTGACCTCAGTGATGCTCAGTTTACCTTCAGGCCACATCATCTTCAACACAGGGTTAGAGCTAAAAAAAAAGACAGTGTCTTTAATTGCACAGTCTAACAGCACTTCCACCAAATTCAAAATTCAACAGCTTCCTTCTGCCCACATCTACTGGTGTTTCAGCTCACCATGGACCAGCCAAGCCAGTATGACATTCCCAGGCATGGTTTGAGCTTACAACTGAATATTCTGGAAAAACGACCAGCATGTTCTCCTCTTGAGATAAAGATGTGCAGTAATGGGATAGTAAAAACCCCACAGAAGTGATCTATCAAATGCCTTCCTGACACAAACACAAAGAATTTAATCAAAACAGAAAAGAGTAAGCAGAGCCCACAGCATCCTGCTGCCCAGGGCAGTGGGCACAGCACCAAGCCTGCCTGAGCTCAAGCAGTGTTTGGATGATGCTCTCAGGCACATGGGGTGACTTGGGGTGTCCTGCACAAGGGGACAGGAGTTGGACTCAATGATCCTGGAGGGTCCCTTCCAACTCAGCACCTTCTATCATTCTACGATCCTCCCCTGAAACTTGGTATCTGATTTCAAGCTGTATTTCTGCACCATTCTTGATAGATACAATAATTTATACCTTTTAGGCTACATTTTCTTGAAGGGTTGAAGGTGAGGTAAAATGGCCATGATGGATGGCAAGAGCTCTGGAGCAGACAAAGGCTGAAAGCAGTTACAGCAATCTAATAGCCAATCTATCACACCCTTTAATGCGCCGTAAGTGGGCTTTGTGACCAGTCTTTACCAGGGACTTCACAAAAAACAGAGGCTGAATTTAATAAAACCCCCAAATATATACATAATATATATGTAAACCCCAATATATACATAAAAAATAAATACAGCAAATATTTTGCAGGTTTTTGGTTCATCTGAAGTCTTGAAAACACAAACAGCAAGACTGCTCAAGGGAGTGCACTGAGTAAACACAAAAGGACTGTAAACTGAGTTAACAGTTGCAGTAGCTTTTAAACCAGGTAAACAAGCATTGGCCAAGCAGCTGCAGGCTGTTTTTTGCTGACTTCCACCTCTGAGCAAAGTCTCTGAGAGGTTGAGGCCACAGTCACAAAAGAATTAGAACATGTTCAATGCCACCTGTCAAGAAAAACAGCTTTCTGGGGCACTTGTATATATTTTGACAGGATTTCAAATTTGCTTGTCAAAGGCAACTTTTACTTGCCTAATTGGTATTTACAACACGTGGCTATGATTTACACTTTTCATGTCACTGCACATATGAAAGGTATCAAATCTATTTGCCAATTTTTCCCTTCGCCCCTAAACTTTGTTTCACAACAGGGACTTCCAGCTGGGCCAACAATATCTGTTGTTGACCAAATGCTGCTCAGCATCTTCAGCACTGATTAGAGAGAGATCAGCACTGGTCCAAAAACCTGGTTAATGCCAAACCAAGCAGCACAGGTAATCTCTGCACAGCTATTTTGATTGCACAATGAGTTGGGTTCAAACAAACACTTTAAATGTAGTTAAATGGTCTAATGGTTAGGAATATGATGGGATAAAGGTTGGACTTGATGACACTGGAGGTCCCTTCCAACCAGAATGATTCTAAATTAAAGACTCTATCAGGGCAAAATCAACATGTACAGAATAAGGACTTTATCCTAACTATCACCCTTGGGTCATGGCAGAGACACGAAGATCAAATCCCTGAGCAATGTGTTTATTCACATGCACTGTACACACTGGAGTAGCACCAGGGAAAGTGTTAGTCCCTTCCAGCACCCACTCTATAAAAAAGGATTCTGACAAATTAAATTCACCCCATTAATATTTTTCTTCCTACCTGTTGTACATGAGGCGCTTGAAGTCTTGAAATAAAGTGTCCTTGTTTTTGTCAATAAATCCAGTGACTGCGTAACTGGAAAACAAAAAGGAAAAGAGAGTTAATTGCAAAGCAGCAAAGTCCTTCTTGGAGCTGCTGGTGTCAGGGTGGCATCAGCATCCTTGTGCTCCTACAGCAGATGCTAATCAGGAACCCAGCTCTGTTTCCCAGCCTAGCACTAATTTGCTGCATGAGATTTAAATTTAAATTTAAATCTCTGTGTGAGATTTAAATCCCCCTGCCCAGCTTTCCACCTCCAGTGCAGCAACACCATCCATCTGGTTTTAGAAAGCTCTTTGAACTATGGAGGTGAGGAGCACACGAAGGCTGAGACACCTCGCAGGGCTTGAGCAAGTTGTAGATGGCCCCAAGTTCCAGAGTTACACCCATGACTTCTGCCTCCCAACTCAGAGCTTGTGTTTGTGATAATCCTACAGACATTAAAGTTTTCTTTTTGGGTCTGTCTAATCTGTCCCTCTCTTGGTGCCAAGGAAGATTCTCCAGTGGGAGAGTGCCTGAAACCAAGAGCAGCTGATAACCAGTGGCCAGGGAACTCTCTTGGAAACCAACACACACACAGATTTTGGACTCTTTCCTTCCTCTATTCCCACAGAAATACTCCCCTGAAAGATGGCCATTGCAGAGTTTCATCTCTTCTCCAAGAGGCAAGACTGACAGTGCTCCATCCTCAAAGAAAAGGTCTAAAATCTCCCCAGTTAGTGACTCCCACCCAGCTGCTTCCCGAGCTGCAGCTCCACTGGGAAGCCTGCACCTAAACTGGAGGCACTGGGGATCCTGAGCTCAACAACAACAGAGCCAAGAACAGGAGGAAAGGGCCTCAAGTTGTACCAGGGGAGGTTTAGGTTTGATATTAGGAGAAATTTGTTCCCCAAAGGGCTATCAGACCCTGGCCCAGGCTGCCCAGGGCAGGGGTGGGGTCCCCATGCCTGGAGGGATCTCAAAGCCATGGAGATGTGGTGCTGAGGGCCATGGGGCAGTGGGGACTGGGCAGTGCTGGGTTAATGGTTGGACTCAATGATCTTAAAGGTCTTTTTCCACCATAACAATTCCATGATTCTGTAACATTCAAATCCCTGCATGGAGCCACCCCCACCTCTTACTGCTCCACGTAAGATTTGAGCCTGAAATATGTTACCTGTGAATATTTCCACATTTCAGTTTTCTTTCACAACTTTTTTCAGCCACTGGCAGTGCAGAAGGTTCAGCCACTAACACAGCACCTTGGATTTTCTCCTCCTTGGCAAAAGGCTTTGAGAACAGGGATGTCTACCAGCAAGTGTCCAGCAAAGCCTCCAGAACAAAACGTAGCTGTTCTGGATGGGCCCCAGTATGATCCCACTGTTACTCTTATAAATCAGAAGTAAATGTAAACCCAAGGTAAAAGAAATCCTAAATTATGTCCTCAGTAGCTCCCTTTAGATTCTGCTGGCACGGGAAGCTGCACCAATCCTAAACCATTAAATCACTCCAGTGATATCCCAGACAACAGCTTTCCCAGTGCACAGTTTCTAACATATGGGCATCTTTCACTTCTACTTCATCTCCCTTCCTGTTGCTGTCACATACTGTGGCCATTTTTGTACAGGGAACTTTCCAACCAAGGCTCCTTGCTCCGATCCTCATTTCAGTTTAACACCCCCCTCTATTTTGAGTCTGCTCAAACTGATTCGAGAATTTAAGGCCACAGAGTTACATAATGACACTAATTAGATGTCTAAACCAGATTTCATTAGCTCAGTGTGGCTTTCTTGAATAAACACTGCTGCCTTTTTTCTCTTTCCTCCTTTTTTTTTTCCCCTGAAGCACTGCTCTCCCCTCACCCCCCAGCCCCATACCCTCCCTTTTGTTTCAATTTCGAGTAGAAAATCATATTCAGTAGAGCAAGCAACCAGCAGAAGATCTAATTGATAAGCAACTGCTGCACTCTGTAATTCTCTGTGACAGCTATTCTGGCTCCTACCAGAAGCAGCATTAAATCAGAATATTGCACACCACTTCAAAGCTGGCTAAAAGACAAAAATAGAAGGCACAACCTTATTTCTGAAAGAAACTTACATCACATCTCCAGCATAGTGCTTGATCCGAAAGTCTCTGTCAAATTCCAGCGTTTTGTCAGTGGCACAAAGCTGAAATGAATTCACATGCATTAAAACATCACCCATGGATTGTCAAGTTTCATGGAAGAGCAACGTGCGTCGGAAATAGAAATGGCAAGTACAGTTACTCTGCTTTATGTGTGCACGTGTGGATGTGAAATCCTGCTACAACACTGCTTTAGAATATTTTTTTTGTGGATGCATTGTAAGAACATGTATTTGTGCAAAATGAAGTTGCAAGAGCCTCTGGTCTTATTAAAAAATTGATAACATCCCCAAAATATTGTTAATCTAAGAGAATAGAATTATAATAGAATTATAATAGAATTATAATAGAATTCCATTTAGAATTCCATTTAGAATTCTATTTAGAATTCTATTTAGAATTTGAATTTTAATTCAATTTAGAATTCGATTTAGAATTCGAATTCTAATTCTATTTAGAATTCAATTTAGAATTCTATTTAGAATTCGAATTCTAATTCTATTTAGAATTCAATTTAGAATTCGATTTAGAATTAGAATTCTAATTCTATTTAGAATTCGATTTAGAATTCGATTTAGAATTTGAATTTTAATTCTATTTCAAATTCGATTTAGAATTCTATTTAGAATTTGAATTTTAATTCTATTTAGAATTCTATTTAGAATTCTAATTCTAATTCTATTTAGAATTCAATTTAGAATTCGATTTAGAATTAGAATTCTAATTCTACTTAGATTTCGATTTAGAATTCTATTATAATAGAATTACTATAGAATTATAATGGAATTCTTTTCATAGAATCATGTAGATTTCTTCGTTTCTTCATTCAGAATAATTTCTTCATGTAGAGAAACATTTCACCCCCCAAAAAAAGGCATAAATTAACTCTTAAAAAGGAGAACCAGATCAAAATGAGGGGTTTTGTTAAAGCCAAAAGGGGCAGGTAGATGAGTTAAGTCTTTGCAGGAAGCACAGACACCATTTAAAAACACCCAGGGCCATAAGCAAGTCTCAACTGCCCACCAAAAGCCCTGGGAAAATAAGAGGGAATCAGCCTGATTAAACTGCAGGGCAGGAGAGGTTATCAGAAGCAGGGAGATATCCTCCCAAAAACTTCACCCGTGTCCACGGGTAGAGAATAAATTGGCTCAAAGTGACAGAACAGATGGAAAAAAAATAGAATTAAATATTAAACCAAAAATAAATCACAAGGAGGAAACCAAAAAGTTTGAGTAACAACGTACACAGAAGGTTACAGAGGTAGAAGAAGTCCAGCCCAGCAGGAGCAGGAAGCATGCCAGGGTCTGCAGAGCTGATAGATTGACCAAGGTGGAGAAGGAACATAAAGAAAATGAAGAAATGAGGCCATGCCAGGAAAATAAAGTCATTTTTCTTTTTGCAGCTGTGTTCACCAGCAAGGGGCTATGGAGGATGTAATGCCTTCTTCTGACAAATCAAAACACACATCTCAAACCAACACCTCAACAGAAGAGGTATAGGATGAGAAAAACCATAATAAATGAAGCAACTGTTGCCACCAGGTGGGACATGTTTGGCTGCACAAGCTTAAAATTCATCTGGGACTGGGGAGACTGGAAGGTGGCTTCACATGATGCCAGGGAGGTTTTTCTAAGGGTGATTATCTCTGAACTCTGTGTCTATTCAAAGAGACCTTGATAGGCTGGAGAGTTGGGCGGGGAGAAACTTAATGAAATTCAACAAGGGCAAGTGCAGAGTTTTGCATCTGGGGAAGAACAACCCCATGCACCAGTACAGGCTGGGGGCTGACCTGCTGGAGAGCAGTGTAGGAGAAAGGGACCTGGGGGTCCTGGTGGACAGGAGGATGACCATGAGCCAGCAATGTGCCCTTGTGGCCAAGAAGGCCAATGGCATCCTGGGGTGCATTAGAAGGGGGGTGGTCAGTAGGTCAAGAGAGGTTCTCCTCCCCCTCTATTCTGCCTTGGTGAGGCCACATCTGGAGTATTGTGTCCAGTTCTGGGCCCCACAGTTCAAGAAGGACAGGGAACTGCTTGAGAGAGTCCAGCGCAGAGCCACAAAGATGATGAAGGGAGTGGAACATCTCCCTTATGAGGAAAGGCTGAGGGAGCTGGG
>VZRW01013112.1:118121-134878 GCA_013398125.1 Aegotheles bennettii
GGTGACCCTGCTCTGGCAGGGGGGTTGGACTGGATGAGCTTTCGAGGTCCCCTCCGACCCCTAGGATTCTGGGATTCTGTGATTCTGTGATTCTATTGGGCAAATCAGCTGAAATTATGAAAAGGAAAAGAACAGCAAGTGCTTTGATACAGTCGATGGTCTGCTTGGATTTCTGGGAGCCTTTTCACCAGGTTCCTCACTAACAACTCAAATTGAAGCTGCTCTGAAAGGTAAGAGAAAGGGTCCTCACACAGATAACTGCTGGAAAGATGGGAACCAGGAGTCCTGTGGGGGCCTGCACTGAGGTCTACACTGTTAACATCATTGTAAATGAGCTATGATCTCAGGGCAATGGGAAGGTGATCAAGCTTGTTGATGGTACTTAATTATTAAGTAATAACAATGGCTGGCTGTGAAGAACTGCAGGAAGATATGAGAGGTTAAAGGAATGGCAAAAAATGAACCTCAACATAAATGTAGTGATAAGCACAGAGAAAAGCCCAAGTTCACAGCAAATGATGGGTCTCAAGCTGTCCATTCCCACCCCAACAAGTACCTGAGCTACCCTCCATCATCTCAAAAAGGACACAAAAGAACTGGAAGAGGCTTGATGAAGGGCAAACCCAACCAGCAGTACTGACTGCTCCAGGAGGAAGGGCCAAATGAACCAAATCTCTTCAGGCTACAAAAGAAATTCCAAGAGATGATGGCAAACGACTTGGAGATGGTTATTGGGAGACACAGTGACTGTGCTTTGCTGTTCAACTGTAACCTAAAAAGGAAAAGGGAGGGGGGAGGAAAATGGGAAGGAAGGAACTCCTCATGTGAGTATCTGAACTGTGGAATTCCATGTCAATTTAAAAAAAAAATAAGTAAAAAATAATTAAGGACACAAGCCCCAATTCAGGACAGTCCCTGGAGGCTGGGAGCATAGCAAATTCTTCCATGTCTGTGCCATATTCTTCTCTCCCTTTCACATTCACTACTGCCTAGTGTCTGGGAAGATGCTGCATCAGGTGGACTAGAATGGACCTTCTCACATCCTTCCTTTCATAATGAGTTTGTTGAGATCGACACTTTGAAGACATAGAAAACCATAGACTCCATCCCTGCACTTAATCCTTTGAAAGTATAAGACCAATTGAAAAAAATCAGAACTTAAAGAGGTTGAAAAAATGAACCTGTGATGTTGAGAAGCACTATGAGAATTGTCAGCATCTCTACAGATCTGGGTTAGCATTAGAGAATTCAGAGGATGACCCATGCTCTAGGAACACCAAATTTTGCCACAAATACTCCTAGTGGCAGTGTTTGCCAGTATTTTTCCTGGTTTGTTTGGCTTTCACCAGGACAACCAAGCAGACAGCAGCAGAACAGACAGGCAGTACACAAACTAGGACACTACTATTTAGGGCACAGCAGCCCCTTAGAGCTTATCCACATGGAGCCAGGGCAACATGCTCTACAGGGGAGCAGTGAAGCATTAACTCAGGCTGAAGGATGGGAGCTGCTCCCATAACATATCAGCACACAGATTTTAACTCTTTAGGAACAGCTTCAATCTACGCTGAACTTCATAGTACCTGGGCAGTACCTGGGCAGTACCTGGGCAGTACCTGGGCAGTACCTGGGCACTACCTGGGCAGTCCACAAAAGCAAGTCATGAAATGAAATCAAGTTCTGTGTTTTAAACCAAGCTAGAAGATCAGGCTTAGAAAGATCAGGTTCCCTACAGCAGTTCAAGATGGGATTGAGGGAGATGTTTTATATAATGGCAAAGGACATCTGCAAAGACGTGAGAGAGAGGAAAAATAATTATGATGTTGAGAGTTTTATGGGTCAATTTTTTCCAGGCTATATTGATTTAAACTAGAAATTAGCAAGCCAGGGAGATACATCAAACCTTCCATAAACATTATTTACAGCAGCATTCCCTGTTTTCCTCCCAGTCTGTGCAAACAGTTTTCTGACAATGCCACCCCCTACTGAGGGATGCTGCAATTGGCAATATTTTCTGTCCAGGTTTCCTGTGCTGTGAAGGGACTCCTGAAGGTAAGAACTCAAACAGAATTTATTCTTTTCTAGTTTTTATATATTCTTTTCTATTTTATAGCCTCCCACACGCTTTATGGCATCCAGTCCTCTTCCCCACTGTAGCAAAGCACTATCTGCTCTCTCCATGATGGAACCACTCCACCAGCAGCCACGGGACCAAGGACAGAACAGAAGCTCCTTTCTCTACCAGCTTACATCTAGACAGCTCCAGAACCTGGACCACGTCCCACACCACTCTGCTGCAGAGGATTTAAGGCTCCATCCCCCCAGGCTTCACTGTTCACAATCATTAGTACTACTAAAGGAAGCAATTTGCATTAAAATGCAGAAACCCAGACAAGGGCTCCCGAAAATCCTTGTTTTCAGGTTGGTTTGCTCAGAACATTCTAAATCCTAGGTTAAAGCAGAAAGCAAGCTTCCCATTCCCTGCCTTCAGCAGGATGCTGGGGCTGAGGAGATGGCAGGTGTGTTGCAGCTGAAGGGCACTTGAGGAGAGCCACATCTGGGAGGGAAAAGTGGTTATTTTATTCTCATCCTACCCAAACAAGCCACATCCAGATCTATTGTTTATATTCGGCCTCCCTGGAGGCAGCCTTTAGCACATATCTTACACAACCATGCTAATTTTGTATTTCTGACCTACATAAAATATTGTCCTGGGGTGGGAGGGAGAAGGGGGGAGCCAGCCCTCGGAACCGTATTCCAACCAACATTGCCAGGCAGAGAGACATCAATAAATTAAAGGCCCTGATTTGATTGCTCAGTGGGAAAGATTCTCAAATTAATCAGGCTGGTGATCGTGTTTTCAATCTGCTGCCAAGTGAGGAACAAATAAAGCCTTTTAATTCGTACATTGTACCAAAAACAAAGCAAGGCAAGGGCCTGGGTGATCATAGGTAGGATCTGAGATGAACACGTTCTGCAGCCAATGACAGTGAGAAAAAAAATCACAGCGCTGTAATAAAGCAGGAGTGTGAATAATTTCACTGTCACTGTGTATTAGAGCAGCCTGGGAAGAACATCACGTGTGTCCCAAGCACACGGCCATTGGTTACAAATGACATCATGATCTGTCAAGGCACGAGCTCATGCTTCTTTTATGCCTGGAATAAAAGTGATCTCACATTGGACATCCTTGGGCTCCCTCTGCCGGGTGTGGGGCTGCCCAGTCTGGCCAGCACAGAATCCCAGAATCCTAGGGGTTGGAAGGGACCTCGAAAGCTCATCCAGTCCAACCCCCCTGCCAGAGCAGGGTCACCTAGAGTCTATCACACAGGAACGCATCCAGGCGGGGTTTGAATGTCTCCAGCCAAGGAGACTCCACCCCGTAAACCCCTTTGGGGGTCCAGAACCTGATGCCAAACCACCTTGTAACTCCTCTGGAGGGACAGAACACGACCCCAAACCACCCTGGGGGGACAGAACCTGACCCTAAACCACAGAATCCCAGAATCCTAGGGGTTGGAAGGGACCTCGAAAGCTCATCCAGTCCAACCCCCCTGCCAGAGCAGGGTCACCTAGAGTCCATCACACAGGAACGCATCCAGGTGGGTTTGAATGTCTCCAGCCAAGGAGACTCCACAACCTCTCTGGGCAGCCTGGTCCAGTGCTCTGGCATTCCAGTCAGGAGCTGCTGCTGCTGCTCTCAGGAATTTCATTCCACACTTGACGGTCATAATTCCAACCCCAGCCACCATTCAAGTCTTTTCCCTTATTCCATGACATCTAACAAAATAGAAAGGGCATCACGTAAGAAAGGAAGCAAGTTTTGAGGAGCCAGAGGAACACGTTACCTTTCTGCTGGAGAAATGGGCATGCTTGCCCAGCTTGTTGTTGAGAGCCTCCAGGAACATCTCATCTGTAACTTTTCCAACATTCATGCAGGCATCGTCCAGAATGGCGATGATCCCTTTGTGCTGCTGCTCCACCAGGTCGACAATGACCTGATTGTTAAAGTAATCAATCTGTAAAACACAAGAAATGGGTGCATTTGTGACATGGGCTAGTGAAAAAAGAGGAGTACCAGCGTTGGCTGCTGTTGAACAGCACCATGTGTCTGACAGAGGGAACGGGACCCACCAGGCTCAGGAGACACAAGTAGCTTCCAGTATGTTGATCACTAACTTTAAATTAAGCAGGCTGAACAGCACAGAAGGTGATCTCTCATACACCTTAGGCTAACCTCAAGACCTCTGCTGCAGAATGCACTTTAAAATGTCTTTAGAAATTCAGCTGTGCACAGTCACCACACTGAAAACTGCACACCTTGTCCTTGGCATTCCGAGAGGAATCTGAACAGGAGAACTCAAGATTTTTACACTTTAATATCTAGAGCTAGACAAAATACATAAGCACACAGAATAGAAACAACAGTGGTGTGTGTGGTATCACAGAGATGACACAATGTGTTTTAACTCAGACCTGGAGTCCCTCATTTTCCCACACCATGGCAAATGAAGCCAGGTTGTGAGAGAACTGTACAGGCTGGGGGCTGACCTGCTGGAGAGCAGTGTAGGAGAAAGGGACCTGGGGGTCCTGGTGGACAGGAGGTGACCATGAGCCAGCAATGTGCCCTTGTGGCCAAGAAGGCCAATGGCATCCTGGGGTGCATTAGAAAGGGGGTGGTCAGTAGGTCAAGAGAGGTTCTCCTCCCCCTCTCTTCTGCCTTGGTGAGGCCACATCTGGAGTCCTGTGTCCAGTTCTGGGCCCCACAGTTCAAGAAGGACAGGGAACTGCTTGAGAGAGTCCAGCGCAGAGCCACAGAGATGATGAAGGGAGTGGAACATCTCCCTTATGAGGAAAGGCTGAGGGAGCTGGGGCTCTTTAGCTTGGAGAAAAGGAGACTGAGGGGGGACCTCATCCATGGTTACAAATATGTAAAGGGTGAGGGGCAGGACGATGGAGCCAAGCTTTTTACAGTGCTGACCAATGATAGGACAAGGGGCAATGGATGCAAACTGGAGCACAGGAGGTTCCATGTGAATCTCAGGAAGAACTTCTTTCCTGTGAGAGTGCCAGAGCACTGGACCAGGCTGCCCAGAGAGGCTGTGGAGTCTCCTTGGCTGGAGACATTCAAACCCCGCCTGGATGCGTTCCTGTGTGATGGACTCTGGGTGACCCTGCTCTGGCAGGGGGGTTGGACTGGATGATCCTTCGAGGTCCCTTCCAACCCCTGGGATTCTGTGATTCTGTGATTCTGTGAGAACTGGTTCACTTCTTTGGCAGCCTGGTTTCCAGACAGCAGGTCTGACAGTACAGCTGGCATGGACACAGATGTCCTGTCGACTTCAACAGGAGCTTACATGTGGAGCAACTTCAGATCTGGGACTTATGCTGGTACACTGACCTCAGCCCGACCTCTCCCTCCCCTGCCAAATCACTCACATGCTTCCAGGGAATTCCCTCTCGCTGGTACTCCTCCTGCTCCTGCTTCAGAACCAGCTGAATGAAGAGCTGCTGTAGCTTTTCATTGCAGTAATTAATGCAAAATTGCTCAAAACTGCAGAAACATAAAGAGAGAAAAAGGTGCTGAGTTTTCTGGAAAAGGAGAAGGCACAGCACACTGTGCTTTAGCAACGTGGCTCACCTGTTATTGTCAAATATTTCGAAGCCATAGATATCCAGGACGCCAATGACCGTGTTTTTCCCATGCACTGTGGTGTCATAGTTCTTCACTTCAATCACACCATTGATGTGTGTCACAATCCAACAGAAGAGCCGCTCGTAGATGGCCTGCCAGGAAACAAACACTGAGGAATTCTGCCTCATCTGTCTCGGTTCCTTCTGCTGAACACAACACATGGCGCTACAAAGCTCAATTCAAGATGCTGCCCTGGCTACACAAAAGCTACAGATACCAACCAGCCTGTTCAAAAGGAACAGCCACTGCCATGAAGAAAACACGCTATGAAAATATTCTTCTTCTTTCTTCCAAAACTCATTGACACAAAGTCTAAATCCTAGTGAGGTCGCTCGGCACAGCGGTTCCCCTGAGCTGATTCCAGTCTGCTTTTCAGCTGCCTAGAAACTTCCATTCCTGAAGGTTACTTAACATTGAAGAGGTGAGAGGTCAGTTCTAGAAATCTAACAACAATGGCATTAAAATATTCCTGTGCACCTTTCAAAAGGAAAATGTTCTGCAGGCATAAGGATCTTCGAAGTCTGCATGTTCCAAATGCACTGCAAAGCTGTGCAAACACATTAAATTAGGGAAAAAAGTCAAGTTAATGATCAAGGAACTTTGTAACTTCATCCGTTCTGCCCTTATCACTTGATTTCTTAGCAAAGGAAGGACAATTGTCACTCCTGCGGTCACCAGACTCCACCTTTCCAAAACAAACAAACAAAAGACAGTGCTTTGTGTTTCCAGCCCGAGTTCTGGATGTTACAGTCCCACTCTCTACTCTTTGAATTTAGCTGCTAATGAAATGAAAAACTGTCTTTCCCAAGATATCCATCCTCATACAACATATTCCTTTTGCAGAGGCTGGCCAGCCAGGCTTGCAGCTCCCTCCCCTCTCTCATGTGCTGCGAGCACTGCTGGCTCTGGTGCCTGCTGTGTCCCAGCCAGGAGCACAGGGATGGTGTTGCTCTGCAGTTCCCCTTACAGAACACAGGAGTGCATGCATTCAGAAATAAATCTGCACAAAGGACAGACTCCCCGTGTTTCAGCAAGCACCCAGGAATCCTACTGGGACCTGAGCATTGGAAAATGTGCAGTTATGGAGGCAACTCAACCCTGAATGCCTTCCTCAGGCATCACTATTCCCTGCTGCACCAAGCACAACTCGATCAAAAGGCTAAGGCAAAAGAAATGCATCTGGGTTACTGTCACACAGAATCATAGAACCACAGAATCACAGAATCCTAGGGGTTGGAAGGGACCTCCAGGGTCATCAAGTCCAACCTTTATCCCATCCTATTCCTGACCATCAGACCATGGCCTCAAGTGCCTCATCAACCCGTTTGTTGAACACCCCCAGGGACGGTGACTCCTCCTCCTCCCTGGGCAGCCGATTCCAGTGCCCAACCACCCTCCCAGTAAAGAACTTCTTCCTAATCTCCAACCTAAACTTCCCCTGATGGAACTTGAGGCCATTTCCTCTCGACCTGTCATCAGCAATTGGGGAGAAGAGACCAACACCAGCCTCACTACAACCTCCCTTTAGGGAGCTGTAGAGGGCAATAAGGTCTCCTCTCAGTATCCTCTTCTCCAGGCTCAATAACCCCAGTTCCCTCAGCTGGTCTCCATAAGGCTTCTATCAGATGCAGAGAAGGGAAATTTAAACTCACCTTTGCAAAGGCATCTCTGCCATAGGTGGCTTCCTGCTCAGTGTGCTGCTTGTCAATGACATCCCGACCCGTAGCTACAGTTCGGAACAGAAGAGCCTTCTCCACCATGTCAGACTTTGTTGACAGCAAGTCCGCGATGATGGACACGACCTTGCCATTTTCTATCACGGGCGTATCACCATCCACAGAAAACTTCAAATTCCCCTGCAATAAGTAGCAAGAAACTAGATTTCTCAAACTGTCTTTTATTCACATGAGCCAGTACACCCCACGTTCACCCAGTGCTATCCCAGTCAGTAATCTCCTAACACGTTAGGAAGGTGGCCCTTGTGTATCCACAGACCCACAGAGCTTCAGCACCAGTGGACACAGCCAAGCCTGACTCATCGAGAAGCATTCCTGCTCAGTGTCCAGCTCAGCTTTTGGAAAAATAAAATACATCAAACACTTCCAGTGTTTGATCAACACTGGAACAAGTGTTTGTCAACACTTTCAGTGATGACCAATGATAGGACAAGGGGCAATGGATGCGAACTGGAGCACAGGAGGTTCCATGTGAATGTCAGGAAGAACTTCTTTACTGTGAGAAGAACTGCTCAAGAACTTCTTTCCTGTGAGAGTGCCAGAGCACTGGACCAGGCTGCCCAGAGAGGCTGTGGAGTCTCCTTGGCTGGAGACATCCAAACCCCGCCTGGATGCGTTCCTGTGTGATGGACTCTAGGTGACCCTGCTCTGGCAGGGGGGGTGGACTGGATGAGCTTTCGAGGTCCCTTCCAACCCCTAGGGTTCTGGGATTCTGTGATTCCAGAGGTTTAATCAAAAACTGTCTCAGGATTCAGAGTCCAGCGTTAAGTACACAAATGCTGGAGGTAGCACTTCATCCTCACCGCAGCTCACCCCAGAAACGGGGGCTGCAGTTCCTCCTGTAATGCCAGTGCCCACAAAGGTGATGTGAATGGTCTGGGGAAGCTGAGGAGTGGCTGAAAGCACTGGACTGAGAGTGCTACAACAGCTACCAGAGCTACAGCAGCCTTGTTACTCAGTGCCTGCAGTGCCAGGGCTAAGAAGCGATACCACTGCGTTATTTGCAGGAGTGGTCTCACACCCTGCCTCCTGTCCCTGCCCCAGCACTGGGGCACAGCTACTGCAAGGAAGAGGAAAAAATTGGAAAACAAGCTACTGTTTTCTTGGCCATCCTCCTCCTGCCCACCTGCTAAGCCTCTCTTCTTGAGGAAATGTAAGATCTGAGGCACAGGGACACTGAACAGGGGATGGGACTCTGTGGGTCCCTGGAGAACATGGATGAAGGATTTCCTTGGCATCAGAGTTCAGAGAATGAAGAGGTCTCCAGTATCTGGTTGTGCTCAAGCCTCCACCATGAAGGGAGGTACCATCCCTCCATCACCACCATGGTGGCGGTGGAGAGTGTGAGGGTGAAAGGGGACAGAAGGATAGCAAGGAGAGAGCTCCCTACCCCCTCGCTGCCAAACCCAAACAATTCCTTTTCAGAACATTTAACAGCTCCCAGTACTTTGTGATCTGTCTGGTTTGGGATCTGGAACATGCAGGAATAAACGTGATCTTCCACCATCACTGCAGTGTCCTATTCCATCAAGAAATTTCACTCCTCACTGGAAGCTGTAAACGATACACACCTTCCCAGCCAACAGATCTTCCAACTGCTTCTGCAGCAGGAAAATCAGAGCTGCTGGAAGTACAAGTACTGCCTGAGCCCCCCTGAAGAGCAGCCTACTCATACCTGGGAGCAGAGAGCTTACCAAGTGAAGAATGGCCGCCACGATTTTGTAGACAGTCTGAATCTCCTCTTGCTTGAAGCCTATCACTTTCATGGCATCAGCTACTGCTTTGAACTCTGCACCATCATTGATGGAACACTGAGGAGAAAGAGATGTTGGGGACATGAGGGGCTTAATGGAAGCCAACTGTGAGAAAGCAAAGATTTTGCAAGCCCTTGGGAAACAGATACGTACATCCCCATTTTTCAGATGTGAGACACTGTCATAAATTTTCCCAACCTACTCTAACTCCATACCATGTGCTTGTATGCTGAACCCCAGATTGGACACACATGCACACCAGCAGCAATGAGATACAGAAATCCATCACAGCACGACTAAATAGTTCAGTACTTTCCCCGTGGAATTTATTGTGAAAGAGTAGAAGCGATTAATAACAAAAAATAAATCAGAACAAGAGTTGTTGGGCAGTCACAGACCCTCTGAGCAGAAGCTGCAGAGCACCAGCAGTAATTTCTGGTCACCATCTTTCTCAAGATGAGCCTCTGCCTCCCTCCCAGCCCAGTCATCTGGCTTTGTTTTCATTGTGGATTTCTAGAGAAACTGATAAAGGCATCTGAGAAGGTCTGTGGGTTTCTTTGCCAAAGAGCATCTCAAGAAAGCAATTAGGAAATCACTGAGCCTTTTGTCTGGACCTGCTTCAGAGGGATGACACTAGGGACAACTCCAGGCGTATTTGAAGTGCTCAGAATCTTGTTGTTCTAAAAGCCTCATGGGTTTGTTCCCTTCTTTCCTGATCAGAGGGTCCCTTGAGGATAAGTCAGATATGAATTATGAATGATTCAGTAACTTCAATAGTCTTACTGTAAAAAAATCAGTCCTTATGGCTTTTTGGTCCTGAAAGCAGCTTGAGTTGCCCATTGTGAAGCATGAAAAGTCTGTCACTGGTAACAGGTCAAATACCTATGCCTGCATTTATTAACAAAGGTGATGTGTCTCCTACTAAACTAAAAACTGATTGTATTTTATAAGCAGGCACAAATGTAGCAGGCATAAGTGCACATATGTTTGTCTTCTAGGGCCAGGAACTCCATTAAAAATAGCACCTTGGTGTCACCTTTCCATATACATCCCATAAATACTGGTCTCACCTTCTGCTAGCTCAGCAGTACTGCTGAGTATTTCAAGAATACTGCAGTATTTCAAGAAGCATTTACAATTTTAAGGCAAGTTACCTCTAACTCACTGACACAGCCTCACCTTTAGCTGTGCTCCAGGACAGATGTAGTTGTAGGCAGACGCATCCTTCTGAAGATGCAGAGAACGTAACATCTGGTCAGAACCTCCCTGGAGGAGCTGCACAAAGAACATTTTAAGGAACAGTGAATGAATGAAATCTTTTCTTCTGTTTCCCATTCACCTGCTTGACAAGCAAACTCATAAATGCATTAAATTACTGCTAGAGAAGAATCAGGTACAGCAGGAGTCACTGTGCAAAATACAGTCTGGATGGTTGTAGGGCT
Organism: Aegotheles bennettii; assembly: GCA_013398125.1. Lineage (NCBI taxonomy): Eukaryota > Metazoa > Chordata > Aves > Caprimulgiformes > Aegothelidae > Aegotheles > Aegotheles bennettii. The sequence goes on from VZRW01013112.1 coordinate 128,749, forward strand.
CTGACCAGCAGGAAGAGGTTGCCTAGAATTGTCCTTTTGAGTGACACTGCTGTTTAGAAAACAAGCCTGAACCTCTGCACAGACCAGACATGACATGCCACAGATGTGCCCTGGCAAGCACATTTACCTTCTCTGCTATACACAGAGACTTGCCAAGATGGAAGTGACACATTCACGAGGAAGGTGCTAACGTGCCACCGTGGAGTACGGAGCAAGTGGGAGAAAATAAACAAACCTGCCTTTCCCTCACTGCAAAACTGAGAGTAAAGGTTATACTAATAGGCTGACCATTTCCCCCAAAGGACACACATGGGAACCACCATACAATATGGAAGATATTAAAAAGAACACACCCCCCCCAAAGAAAAAAGTCAACTTGGTGTCATAAAATTACTTCCATCTGGACTAAAAGCCTCAAGAGAAAATAGAGGGATTAGACTTCTTACAAATAAAACAGTGAGTCAAAGTCCAGTACTCTACCATATTTGTTTAGTTAGCCTTCTTTTAAGTTTACAAATGTGTTAATACAGGACTGGAGGATAGAAAAAAAATAAATCTTCCCATGCTCCTTCCCCAGACTGGGATCTTGTGATCACCCAAGATGCAACAGCACAGGAACCCTTTGCAGAACACCCGAGAAGGTGAAAACTTTAAATGCTTTGCCTATCATGTCTGGTAAACTTGGGAAAAGTCATTTGTTTCAGCAAATGAATACAAACCTGGTAAAAAGAATGAAAGCTCCTCTCTCCTGGCTGTTGCACAATCACACGAGACTGGGGGGAAACAGAAGACAAGAGAGGTGTTGCTGGATGTGGACAGACTGCTCCTCCCCTTAGACTCCGATGCATCGGTTCACCACTGCTTGGACACCTCCAAATTAATCTTATCTGACAGCAAGTCTGTTATGAACATTATTAGCTAGGTGTGACCATGGAGTTTGAAGTCTATAATCAAAGAGCCCAGCTTGGGTATGAGCTGCAATGTCCCACTGCCAACCAGGAGTCCCACGTGGCAGCTACAGAACTGCTTCCCTGGGAGAGTCAAGTAATGTCGGTTTAGTTTAAGAGTTATTTAATCACTGGAAATGAAAAACAAGACTGTGACTGCAAACAACTGCTCCACGGGGCAGTTAGGGCCTTACAGTAACCACATCTACAAGCCCAGGCTGGGCTGGCCAGCAGCACCCAGCAACTGGAGGAGCGGGCGCTCGGCTCTGACACAAGGGCATTGTTTTAGGGAGCAAGAGGCAGCTCCAGAGCACTCCAAATCCGTGCCCAAAAATAAATCCTGTTCAATGCAACTGAAACTCAGTCAACAGGCAACGGGTCCTTGTTTTAGGCTGCAGGTTTAGAGCAATAAGGGGTGTGTGCAAAGTCACTGCCTGAGAACTGCTCGTGTTTGGGCCAGGACCTCTCGAAGTGGAAACAAATTTATCTTGGGCAAGCCAAGAATCTGAAAGAAGCAACCAGGATTTAAGTCACTGCAGCTGCAGTCCCACCCCTTTTTTTGCATGAAAGCAGCACATGGTAAATGTTTGGGTTTGTTGTTTTGTTGTTTTTTTTTTTTAAATAAAGTGTTTATTCTGAAAATAGACTTCAGGGTCATCATGGGAAAAGGAAAAAACCACCACCAACAAAGCATGTTAGCAGATGTGGTCAAACATCCAAATTAAATCCAGGCGTGTGTCTCACACATAGTACCAACTGTTCATGGATCAAGCCCAGTTTCTCTACAGAGTTTTACATATTCCAACGTTTTCACCCACCACTTGACACGAAGAAAAAAATATATAAAACCAAATATATATATAATATATATAATATATGTTATATATATATTAAAATATATAAACCCAAAGTTACTAAGAGATTACACAAGGCTGTGGCATTCTTCCAGTGCAACACTTCTCAAGCATACTGGTGCTACTTACAGACCTAGATTTCTTCTCCTGTTATTCAGCAGTGAGATCTCAATGCAGGAACTTATAAAGAAGGAGTTTTACAGAGTTAAGTTAATCTCAGCTTTTATTCTGGATACAAAAAATACACCTATATGCTCATAAGCTTCTGAGTTACACCGTTCCCTTATGTGGAGAGCTCTGGATGTGGTGGTGTTAAGGTAACAGGGCAGTGCCAGTGCTCCAGCAGCTTCTCCAGTGTAGGATGGGGTTACGTTAGAAAAAGAAAAAATGAAAGCAAATCACTTCAGGGTGTATTTTAATTCTACCCTGACAGTGTTTGTGGGGTTTATTATTTATTTTTTTTAAACAATGAGAGCACAGAAAAGGACGTTTTGCACTGTCAGTCTTACAAAATAACTACACAAAAGCCTCTAACTCCAGAATCGAGCGTGGCTTACCTTTTCCAGTAAGTAATTATTGATGTGCCCACCTATTGGGTCTCCTTTAAAATCAAAGTTGATATCCATGTATTTTCCAAACCTGCTGGAGTTGTCGTTACGGTTCGTTTTGGCATTGCCAAAGGCCTCTAACACACAGTTGGATTTCAGGAGGATGTTCTTTACTCTGTAGTACAGACACATGGAAAAGAGAACAGGGTAAGTCCAGACTTGCATACTGATACCATGGGATTCTTTTTTCACGTGCATTTCTAAAGAATTTAGGAACAGCAGAGCTGCTCTTTGATGGTGTATTTGGGCAGAGGTGTGTGACATGAGAAATCCCATGGGAAATCAGCTGGGAGCTTTAATCATGTTCCTTAGAGCTGAGCAAATGGGAACCAAAGAAATGCAACACACACCCCACTCCTGAAAATAGCCTCAAAAATTCAGTTCCTTTCCGTATGTAAGTTTTGAAATCAATTCCTTGGACTATTTTGCAAGTTTGGCCTGGGTAGGCATTAAGTCTGTTTCAGCAGAAATCCACATTCTTTGCTCAAAAACTTCCACTCCAAGGCTGACAGGCACATTTTGCAATTCAGGAGCGTGCAAGCCTGAAAGGTGATGGAACATGCTCCTTGCACTCAGAATCCCAGCATGGTGGGGTTGGAAGGGACCTCTGGAGCTCACCCAGTCCAACCCCCTGCTCAAGTAGGGTCACCCAGAGCAGGGGGCACAGGATGGTGTCCAGGGGGGGTTGAATGTCCCCAGAGAAGGAGACCCCACCCCTCTCTGGGCAGCCTGGCCCAGTGCTCAGGCACCCTCAGGGTAAAGAAGTTTCTCCTCATGTTCAGATGGAACTTCCCCTGTTCCAGTTTGTGTCCATTGCCCCTTGTCCTGTCACTGGGCACCACTGGGAAGGGTCTGGCCCCATCCTCCTGACACCCCCTGTAGATATTGATCAGCATTGATGAGATCCCCTCTCAGTCTTCTCCTCTCCAGGCTGAACAGCCCCAGGTCTCAGCCTCTCCTCATCAGAGAGAAGCTCCAGTGCCCTCAGCATCTCTGTAGCCCTTTGCTGGACTCTCTCCAGTATTCACCATGCTCTCCAACATACACCTACACCTACACCTACACCTACACCTACACATACACACACTTCAGGCAATTTGCCACAGGAAAGATGATTCCTAGATACTGTTTTGAAAGTTCAAAATAAACTTTTCTACAAGCCTTCAGCAACCAGTATCACAAAATTCCCAGTACTTGAAGATGCCAGGTGAATGCTGCACAATCAGTTAATACAGAGACAATCTAACAACACGGTGCCATTGGCTCCACAGAAGAAAATTCCTAAACAAGCCAACTTCAGTGATTTGTCTGCAAAGCCCTTACCTTTCCACCTCTGCTCTCTGCCCAGGGTTGGTGATGGCTGCGATGTACTGCATGATGTACTTACTGGCCTCAGTCTTCCCAGCCCCACTTTCACCTGAGTGACACAACAGAACAAGAAAAAAATGAAAGCAAATCACTGACGGGTGTATTTTAATTCTACCCTGACAGTGTTTGTGGGGTTTATTATTTATTTTTTTTAAAACCAACCTTATTTGTGTGCACTTTGAATGTTTTCTAAATACAGCCCTAACCCTGCCTGCTTGTCGCTGCTGTGCTGACTTAGGAGGGGTCATGATGTGAGGTTTCACAGGTCTGGCACACAGCAGATCAAAGGAAATATTGTTAGAGGAGAAAGAGTGGCATGCAAAGGCTTGGCCAGCAGCAGCGCCGGGAGCTGCAGTACAAGAGGTCACTGTTCAGCAAAGCATCCCAGCTCTCTCGCCTTTCAGAGCTGCTGAAGCACGGGAACATCAAGGAAACCAAGTGCCAGGATCCAGACAGTGACCGTTCATGGTACAAGCACTGCTCCCACTGTTAGAGCCCCGACAAGCCATCAGCCCGGCCATCAAAACAGGGAGCAGAACACTGGCCAGTCATCGAGGGGACAAAAAGCAGCAGTTGTGTAAGGAGACAGGAGCCCCACGCTCACTGAGCTCCATTCACACAGGCAGAGCAAGCACGGGGCTCATGCTCAAGCCATCACTTTGCAGCACAGCCTAAGCTAATGACTGACACCAGCTCCTGAATTAGATGAGAAATAATTGCTAAGGTCTCACCCGCGGATTCAGATGCAAATGAGCAGTCTTAAGATGAATGAAGTTTTCTTTTATAAAATGCTGTCATTAGCCAAATCATCCCTCCTTCTCTGCCTCGAATCTCACAAAGACCAAGTGTTCTTCATCATCATGAAAGCCCTTTCAGCTTACCTGATATCACAATGCAGGTGTCTTTTGATCGCCTCTTCATGGCTTTGTAAGCAGCATCCGCGATGGCGAAGAGGTGAGGAGGCCTCTCGTACAGCTCCCTCCCTCTGTACTGCTCGATCATGTCACGCCCATAGATGTTCAAGTTTTTGTAGGGATTCATGGAAACCACCACCTCCCCAATAAACGTGTAAATGCGTCCTTTTTCAAACCTACCCGGGGTGAGACAAAAGGGAATGAGTCAAACACAGAGGCTCAGGACATGTCTTGCCACTTGGCCACTTCATCACTCTCCAACCCATCACCGTACCAAAGCATTACAATCAAACAGTGACTCCAGACATCACCTGAGCAGCATGGCCTGGGTGCCACATTAGTGTGTTACATAGAGCCCTGATGTTACAAGGACTAAGAACCAGGGCTAGCTTTGGGTCTTGCCACCTCCAGAGGAATTGGCTACTGCCATTCCACTGACAGCTGTGGGACCGATCGGACCACAGAGCTACAGACACCAACCACACTCTGAGTACAGCAAACTTGGCTTGGCTGAGCAATCCCATCATCTCTCTGCATAGAATCATAGAATCGTTATGGTTGGAAGGGACCTCCAGGGTCATCAAGTCCAACCTTTATCCTATCAGATTCCTGACCATCAGACCATCAGACCATGGCCTCAAGTGCCTCATCAACCCGTTCTTTGAACCCCCCCAGGGATGGTGACTCCCCCCCCTCCCTGGGCAGCCCATTCCAGTGCTCAACCACCCTCCCAGTAAAGAACTTCTTCCTAATCTCCAACCTAAACTCCCCCTGATGGAACTTGAGGCCATTTCCTCTCGTCCTGTCATCAGCAATTGGGGAGAAGAGACCAACACCAGCCTCACTACAACCTGCCTTTAGGTAGCTGTAGAGGGCAATGAGGTCTCCTCTCAGTCTCCTCTTCTGCAGGCTCAATAACCCCAGTTCCCTCAGCTGGTTCTTGTTTTCCAGACCTCTCCCCAGCCTCGTTGCCCTTCTCTGGACTCGCTCCAGCCCCTCAATGTCCTTCCCATCCTGTGGTGCCCAGAACTGGACGCAGCACTCAAGGTGAGGTCTCACCAGTGCCAAGCATGTTCAGGCACTGCTGTTACAATTAATGTGCTGCTGGAAACAAATGTTTCTAAGAAATTCTTTAAGTCAATCTAACTTACTGTTTCTACAACTGGCAAGGAGTTGAGTGTGTGAGGAGTTCATGTCAACTGCTTCATAAAGGGGATTTAAAGACAAATTCTTTTTCCACACTCCATAGCCCAGCTCCGGCCAGAGCAGCAGAACATTTGAAGCCACTCATTACAGGTCTAATCACTAAGATGATGAAGGGAGTGGAACATCTCCCTTATGAGGAAAGGCTGAGGGAGCTGGGGCTCTTTAGCTTGGAGAAAAGGAGACTGAGGGGGGACCTCATCCATGGTTTCAAATATGGAGAGGGGGAGGGGCAG